>CM068303.1:47294408-47521051 GCA_034768395.1 Linum lewisii | reverse complement strand
GACATACCATCCAAGAAACAATAGTACTCGTGCCCGGAGAGACCCTCGAGCATTTGATCCATGAAAGGTAGAGGGAAGTGATCCTTCCTAGTGGCATCATTGAGTCGACGATAATCTATGCAAACACGCCACCCGGTGATCGTCCTTGTCGGGATAAGCTCATCCTTGTCATTAGCTACCACCATGATCCCTCCTTTCTTGGGAACAACTTGCACGGGGCTAACCCAAGGGCTGTCCGAGATAGGAAAGATAATACCCGCATCCATAAGCTTAATAACTTTTTTCTTCACAACCTCCTTCATGTTAGGATTTAGCCTTCTTTGTGGTTGCACAACCGGCTTGAAATCTTCCTCCATAAGGATCCGATGTGAGCAAAATGTGGGGCTTATACCTCGAATATCCGAGATGCTCCACGCAATAGCTCTCATGTACTTCTTGAGGAGCTCCACTAGACGGTCCTTTTGCTCGGGTAGAAGCTCAGAATTGATGATGACCGGTAGCTTAGAATCTGGCATGAGAAAAGCATACTCCAAATGTGCGGGAAGAGGCTTGAGCTCAAGAGTAGGTGGTTCTTCATAGGAGGTCTTTACCCTTTCCACCTTCGGGAGAGCAACAAAAACCGTTTCACCCTCTAACTTGTCTCTCCCTTCATCAAGGTAAGCCACTTGAGCTTTTAACTCCGGGGTGCCTAAATGTTCCTGCACATCCGTTCTAAGGCAAACATCCAAAGAATCTCGACACACGAAGTTAGAAATACTACACACACTAGCCGAAGCAATAGTATCACAAGAGTACTCTAAATCATCTTGTGCGTGAGCAAACTTCATCCCCTCGGCTATGCAAAATGTGACACTCTCTTGTCCTACTCTCAATGTCAATTTTCCGTCATGCACATCAATCAAAGCACGGGAAGTAGCTAGGAATGGTCTACCAAATATCAATGAGACATCAACATCATCGGTATCAATGACCGCAAAATCAACTAGGAACACAAAAGGGCCTACTTTGACTAACACATCATCAACAATTCCCCTAGGACTCTTGGTCGACTTGTCCGCAAGTTGAATGTACATACGAGTAGGACGAAGATTAGACAACCCTAGCTTCTCAAATATGCAATAAGGCATGACATTGATACTAGCACCTAGATCCGCAAGACCATTAGCAAGAGAAATATTACCAATAGCACAAGGGATAGTAAAGGTACCCGGATCCTTGAGCTTTTTGGGTGGACTTTTGAAGAGAACGGCGGAGCATTCCTCATTAAGGTGGACTAGAGATGTCTCCGGTAGCTTTCTCTTGTTGGTGTAGAGTTCCTTCATGAACTTAGCATATTGGGGCATCATAGTCATTGCTTCGGGAAACGGAAGAGAGAATTGCATTTGACTAATCCGCTCCACAAACTTCTTGAAAACCTTCTCAAGGCCATCCTTCTTCAATCGAGATGGGTATGGAGGCTTAGGCTTGTATGGAGATACAACCGGTGCGGGAGGAGAGACCGGTGGTGTACTCGATGTAGCCTTACTAGGTTCCTTTGCAACCTTAGTGTTCACATTACCCGTAGGAGGTTCGACTTCAACCTCAACTTCATCCGAAGGAGGATCATTAATATCATCATCATTAACCATTAGATTAGGATCTTGTACCTTTGTAGAGTCAATTGGAGTAGAGGTCGTATCTTGCAAGGGTCTTCCACTTCTCAAGGTCACTACCTTGCAATGCTCCGGACCTTTGGGGTTGATCTCGGTATTGGAAGGTAAAGTGCCCGAGGGTCGCTCCGAGAGTGCCTTAGAAATATGTCCTAATTGTTCTCCAAGTTGGCAATTGAAGCTTGTTGATTCTTGATGAGTTGGATCATTGCCGCATTGGTGTCTTCTTGAGAGATCGAAGAACCACCCTCCTTATTTTGAGGAGGCTTGTTGAACCCGGGTGGTCCGTCACCTCTATGGTTGTACATTCCCGGTGGAGAAGGACCTTGGAAACCTTGACTTGGATGTCCACTTTGATTCCATTGATTTCCCCCTTGGTGCCCTTGACCTTGGGGTCCTCCTTGAGTCCCTTGGCTACCTTGGTTTAGGTTACTTCCTTGAGACCATTGGTTGCCTTGATAACCCCTATAACCTTGATAACCTCCTTGATTTCCTTGGTTGTAGCCCTTGCTATAACCACTACCTTGACTCCCTTGGCCTTGGTAACCTTGGTTAGACTTGTTGTACCAAGGTCGGTTATAGTTACCTTGGGGGCTGAAATTACCATGGAAACCTTGACCTTGTGCGAAGCTTACCTCCTCAAGGTCGCCTTGGTCAAGTTCAGGAGTGGCAGAAGGACAAGCACTAACATCGTGGCCTTGGCCCCCACAACCCTCACAACAAAATACCGAAGCAACCGGTGGATTACCCACATGAGATGATTGAACCTTGGAGGGATGCTTAGGCATGCTTAGGTTGCTTACTTGTGAAGCCATGGCGTCGATCTTAGACATAAGGAGAGCGATCATTGGATCATCTTCATCTCGATGTCCCGGTAACTTATGCTTCTTCCCATAGGTGGATGACTCGTTTGGTGCATCAACACTTACGGACCGAGAGTCATAGTGCGTGTCACTTCCATACTTAGACTTAGGAGGTTGTTGTCGAGACCAACTCCTTGTCTTGTTGGCCATCTCCGCGAAGAGTTCTAGAGCATCTTCGGGAGTGAGCATCCTTAAGTCACCTCCGGCGGCTTGGTTGATCATCCTTGTATTCTCAAAATCAAGGGACCTAGCAAAGATGTCCGCCAAGCTCCATTCGGCGAAGTTGTGATGAGGACAAGACCGAAGAATGGCTTGGAACCTATTCCAAGTCTCATGGAAGAGCTCTCCCTTGTGTTGTATGAAGTGGTTGATGCGGTCTCGGATTGCATCCGTCATATAGGGAGGAAAGAATTCTTCAAGGAAAGCTTCGGCTAGGCCCTCCCATGTAGTGAATGTTCTACTAGGTTGGTTCTCCAACCAAGACTTGGCTCGACCTTTGAGTGAGAAAGGGAAGAGTCGGAGTCGTATGCAATCCGGGTGAACTTGATCATTCTTAACCGTGTCACAAATCTCCAAAAAGTCCTTGAGATGCCTAGATGGACATTCACCATCAATGCCATTGAACACCACTCCATTTTGAACCATTTGGATCATATTAGGCTTGAGCTCAAAGTTCCTATCATTGACGGGTCTTCGAACAACGCTAGAGGCTGCCCTTCAAGAGTAGGACGAGCATAATCCGCCAAGGTACGTCTTGCACCCCTTTGTGAGTGATCATCATCATTAGTGTGGTGTGAATGTACCGATTGGTCATCGTCATCCCCGTGTTGAGACATAGTGTGGTGTGAGATGCGATCAACTTCTTCTTCTTCAACTATAGGAGGTGGGGAAGTGGTAGGTGACTTGAGCACTTGTTCTAGTCCTTGGATTCGTGCTTGAAGACGAGCTGAACGCCTCATGCACTAACCCAAAATCTCCTGCAAACAAGCACAACAAACACACCCGAGTAATACAACGATGCGGGATAATAAAGTAAACAAAGAGCAACAAGGAAGCAAAAAGTAAAGCGGAAGGAAGTGAATAGATCGGTCCACTACTAAGTGCTTTCAAAGGAATGAGAGAGTCCCCGGCAACGGCGCCAAAAACTTGATAAAAGCGGGTTTACCAAGGTCGTATTCCTCGGGGTTCTCTCAATGGCCTCTACTCACATTCCTCGTAGACAGTCTATTCATTTGAAAGGATTTTTGATTTGAAATAGACATTAAAAACTTAAAGGAAACTAAAAGGAAGAAAGGAAAATAAAGTGGTGCAAATCAAAGACAAAGGGGCTCTCTTGGTGGGTAGTTTCATCATGCTCAAGATGACTAATTGAACAAACAAGTCAATCAAGATCGAGTTTGCATTCGGATGACCATGCATTTCACTTTTATAGACTCGATGCACTCTCGTAGCACCTAATCCCTATCCCAATACCACTCAACTTAGGCTCTCGCTCTCAAGCTAAGTGAAAAAAGGATGCATTCTAAGTGTTTGATGAAATGCCAAGACACAAGACCCTCTCTTAAGACTCTATGACCACAAGGCTAGGCATAACACTCTCATATCAATGCCCTAACACTAAGAGATTCACCAAAAAGCCTTTTCAAACTCAATTGAATGAAAATCCACATGCACACCAAGTGTTCGATAAAATGCCCAAGAGAGAAATCAAGTGAAAATGGTTGAAATAAGATGATCTAATCTCTTAGAACACACTCACTTCAATCCCTAGACCTACAATCTATGCAATCCAAGCACTCTCATGCATCAAATCACAATGAATGGACCAAATCAAGCAAACATGGCATAAAATGGCATTAAGAACAAGTCTAGGAATCATCCTCATACAACCAAGATCAATCATGGCAAGTTCTATACAATCATTCCTCTATCATAGCACAACTAATCTACCCATCCAAGATGAACCCTAGAAACTTAGCCACACATGGCCAAGGGAGTAAAGAGAAAAGAAGGAAGAATGGTCACCAAGAACACCATGGATGAATCCTTGAGATGATCTTCACTTCTCCACTTGTAAGCACTTCTCCCAAGGTTTGTTGGCTTCAATCCTAGCTCCAATGGCTTCAAATTGCTCCAGAAATGTGTTCTAGGGTTTGAGGGTTCGTGGATATGTGTTTGGGGTTCAAGAGATATCAAAGAATTGCCCAAATGGCCAAAAAAACAAGAGTATTTATAGTGCAGGGGACAGTGCACGGCGTGCACCCTGCACGCGTGCACAGTGCACGGCGTGCACCCCTGCACGGCGTGCACAGTGCACGGCGTGCACCCCTGCACTCTGCAGAAAGCTCGATCTTGCAAGGCTCAAATCTCCCTCGTCCGGCCTCCAAATGACCTCCCGTTTGCTCCTATGCGCTCCTTGTCATCCGTACTTTGAAGCCATAACCTGAAAATGCACAGAGGCAACTCCAATAGACCACGAATTTGGCTCCAAAGTGGCAACCGGACAACAAAATGACACTTTGCACAAAATCTCAAATAAAAGCATAAAAGTCATGTCATTTCACGAATAAACACGGGCATATCATAGGTCATTCATAAGCTTAAAATGCACTAATAAAAGTCACATCAACCGCCGCAACCGTGGGCAGACGACTGATGTGACTTTAATTAGTGCATTTTAAGCTTATGAATGACCTTTGAAATGCCGTGTGTATTCGTGAAATGACATGACTTATATGCTTTTATTGAAGTTTCGTGCAAAGTGTCATTTTGTTGTCTTGTTGCCACTTTGGAGCCAAATTCGTGGTCTATCGGAGTTGCCTCTGTGCATTTTCAGGTTATGGCATCAAAGTACGGATGACAAGGAGCGCATAGGAGCAAACGGGAGGTCATTTGGAGGCCGGACGAGGGAGATATGAGCATTACAATATCGAGCTTTCTGCAGAGTGCAGGGGTGCACGCCGTGCAGAGGTGCACGCCGTGCAGGGTGCACGCCGTGCAGGGTGCACGCCGTGCAGGGGTGCACGCCGTGCACTGTCCCCTGCACTATAAATACTCTTGTTTTTGGCCATTTTGAGAAATTCTATCATATCTTTTGAACCCAAAACACATACCCACGAACCCTCAAACCCTAGAACACATTTTTGGAGCAATTTGAAGCCATTGGAGCTAGGATTGAAGCCAACAAACCTTGGGAGAAGTGCTTACAAGTGGAGAAGTGAAGATCATCTCAAGGATTCATCCATGGTGTTCTTGGTGACCATTCTTCCTTCTTTTCTCTTTACTCCCTTGGCCATGTGTGGCTGAGTTTCTAGGGTTCATCTTGGATGGGTAGATTAGTTGTGCTATGATAGAGGGATGATTGTATAGAACTTGCCATGATTGATCTTGGTTGTATGAGGATGATTCCTAGACTTGTTCTTAATGCCATTTTATGCCATGTTTGCTTAATTTGGTCCATTCAATGTGATTTGATGCATGAGAGTGCTTGGATTGCATAGATTGTAGGTCTAGGGATTGAAGTGAGTGTGTTCTAAGAGATTAGATCATCTTATTTCAACCATTTTCACTTGATTTCTCTCTTGGGCATTTTATCGAACACTTGGTGTGCATGTGGATTTTCATTCAATTGAGTTTGAAAATGCTTTTTGGTGAATCTCTTAGTGTTAGGGCATTGATATGAGAGTGTTGTGCCTAGCCTTGTGGTCATAGAGTCTTAAGAGAGGGTCTTGTGTCTTGGCATTTCATCAAACACTTAGAATGCATCCTTTTTCACTTAGCTTGAGAGCGAGAGCCTAAGTTGAGTGGTATTAGGATAGGGATTTGGTGCTACGAGAGTGCATTGAGTCTATAGAAGTGAAATGCATGGTCATCCGAATGCAAACTCGATCTTGATTGACTTGTTTGTTCAATTAGTCCTCTTGAGCATGATGAAACTACCCACCAAGAGAACCCCCTTTGTCTTTGATTTGCACCACTTTATTTTTCTTTTTTTTTTTAGTTTCCTTTAAGTTTTTAATTTCTATTTCAAACCAAAACTCCTTTCAAATGAATAGACCGTCTACGAGGAATGTGAGTAGTGGCCATTGAGAGAACCCCGTGGAATACGACCTTGGTAAAATCGCTTTTATCAAGTTTTTGGCGCCGTTGCCGGGGACTTTCTCAATCCTAAGAAAGCATTTAGTAGTGGACCGTTCTATTCACTTCCCTCCGTTTTAGTTTTGCTTCTTTTTATTAGTTTGTTTGGTTTTGTTATCCCGCATTGTTGTATTACTTGGTTGTGTTTGTTGAGCTTGTGTGTAGGTACCAAGTCATTGATCCACCAATCCGTTCTCTACCTCATTTAGTTCATGGTAGCAAGGTTGCAAGTAAGATGAACTCGTGGAATGGAAGTAATGGTTATGGTTCCTATCAAGGGTGGAATCCATCTCCTAACCCATACTATGGTCATCCTACTCCATCCAACTACTACCAAGAAACTTGTGAGGAAGATGGCCAATGGTGGGTCAAGAACAACAAGCTTCAACACCCATGTGGAATGAGCAATGTCCTTATCCATCTCCACCCTACCATCAAATCTTGTCGGAGTACTATCAAGAGGATTTCACAAGTCATGAACAACATTCTCCACCGCCTTCCATGCTAGAGGAGCTCTTTAAGATGGTTAAAGAAAGCGAGCGTCCTCAAGAGGAGTTCACAAGCTATGAGCAACCTTTTCAACCTCCTTCTATGCTAGAGGAGCTCTTGAAAATGGTGAAGGAAAGTGAGCGTCCTCGAGAGGAGTTCGTAAGCTATGAGGAACCTCCTCCACCTTTTCCCACGCTTGAGGAAGCTTTGAAGATTGCGGAAGACAATGCGAACCGGGTTAATCGCCTAGCTCAAAGTATGGAGCTCATCAAGGATATTCTTGACATTGAAAGTCAGCCCGCTAAGATGGAGTATGTTTATGATGATGAAGATGACACTTGTGAACCGGAAGAGCTTGACACGGAAGAAGATTTGGTAGTGGAGGCGAATGAAGAACATGTTCTTCCCAAGAACACACCAAGTAACGATGATGATTGGATAGAAGAATCAAGGAGACTTGAGGATGATGGCACTTTAGAGGAGGTGAGACATGTTGTGAAGACTCTTCAAGAAGAGGTGGTATCGAGAGTGGAGCACGAAAGTGAACAACACCACCCTATTGTGGTGCCACCAAAGATTGTGAGTGATCTTCAATCTTCTTGCTTGGTTATGAAGTATTTGTGCCAAGAACCCAAGGAGACATGCAACTCTACTCCTCATAAGGTGGTCATGGAAGTGGAGCCACCTCTCCTTGACCCGGAAGACTCTTCGAGTGGCATCACCAACTTGGAGACGATGGAGCTCAATGGTGGACCCTCACCTTACTATCTTCCTCAAGTTCCAAATTTCAAAGGTAGGAAGCCACCCCAAGGTACCAAGTGTTATGTAAGCATCAATGTGCATTGGCTAGCCTACCATTCTCCCAAGATGTTTCTTGGAGCTCAACTTTCATCGTGGAAGAAGCTACTTGACTTGAAGGAGGTACTAAGTTGGACACCACAACGCAGGTATCGTCAAGCTTAAGACGGTAACTAAGCGCTTCTTGGGAGGCACCCCATGTTATCCTTAATTTTTTTTTGCTTTTAATTGTTCTTTGAGGTTTTTGTGTTGTTTTAGCTTTTTGAATAAGGTTTGACAAGCATTTTGGATCACTCTTCACCAAGGATCATCATAGAACTCTTTCACCACTATTACGTCCTATGCTCCTCTCTACCAACGCGGTAACTTCGTTCCACCTTACCCTCTCTCTCTTGATCATTGAGGACAATGCTCATGTTAGTCGTAGGGGAGTTTGAGGTTTGATGTGATTATTTGTGGTAGAGATGTAAAGCTATGTTTTGATGTGTTGCATGATCTTAATTGAATGTCGAATTCCTCTATTGTAGAATCGTTCGGTTCTTGACTTTTGGTGTTTAATTGACTTCAAGTTTTCACAATGACGTTTAGACTGTCCTGCTTAGAACCTATAACCAGCATGTTAGCACTAATATCAAATGAGTCTGGGCCAGAACTGAGATTTTATCACTCTTGCATGTTGGTTGATTGGTTTGATACGTGTTTTTGTACCGCTCGATAACACCGGTCTAAGATGATGAAGGCAATCAGAATTTTTCCCCTTTTCCATGTCTTTCTTTACCCTTTTTGATCCTTCGTGATTGTGGCTTGAGATTAGACGGAATCCAATTCGAAATCTTGTGTGGAAGTTGTAAGGGGCTAAGGATCAAGTGGCTAAATTGTGAAAAAAAAAATGCTCAAAAGAAAAGCTAGGCAAGCTCGGCACCTAAGTGAAGTGTCGGGTTGAGCACTAAGCAAAAGGGCAAAGGCTGTGAGCTAGGCAGGTTCAACACCTAAGTGAAGTGTTGAATCGAGCACTAGTATGCAGTAAGAAAAAAAAGAAAGAAAAAGAGCTCTCAAATGTAGCCCTTGATCCTAGCCAGAGTTTTGTAAAGTGCGGATCTAGAAGCGGATGAAGTCGAGTCGATAGCCACATCATAATCACTCACCACTTGCGATCCATGTCCCGATTTCAAGTCCCTTTGATTAGAGTTGGTGTTGTCGTGGTCGGTTTTGCTGTGTCCCAATCAACCACTACTTGAAGTGTGCAGAAATTAGTGAGGTTTAGACTTGTTTGGTTGATATTCTTGCATGTGTAGGTTTAGTTTGTTCGTGGAACAGTTTAAGCTAAATTGTGATTGCTTGAATCTCAATGGACCGAACTTGTCATTTGTGAACTTGGATGTTTTCTAATTCATTTGCTTGAGGACAAGCAAAGCTTAGTCGTAGGGGAATTTGATGTGACTTTAATTAGTGCATTTTAAGCTTATGAATGACCTTTGAAATGCTCGTGTGTATTCGTGAAATGACATGACTTATATGCTTTTATTGAAGTTTCGTGCAAAGTGTCATTTTGTTGTCTGGTTGCCACTTTGGAGCCAAATTCGTGGTCTATCGGAGTTGCCTCTGTGCAATTTCAGGTTATGGCATCAAAGTACGGATGACAAGGAGCGCATAGGAGCAAACGAGGAGGTCATTTGGAGGCCGGACGAGGGAGATATGAGCATTACAAGATCGAGCTTTCTGCAGAGTGCAGGGGTGCACGCCGTGCAGAGGTGCACGCCGTGCAGGTGCACGCCGTGCACTGTCCCCTGCACTATAAATATTCTTGTTTTTGGCCATTTTGAGAAATTCTATCATATCTTTTGAACCCAAAACACATACCCACGAACCCTCAAACCCTAGAACACATTTTTGGAGCAATTTGAAGCCATTGGAGCTAGGATTGAAGCCAACAAACCTTGGGAGAAGTGCTTACAAGTGGAGAAGTGAAGATCATCTCAAGGATTCATCCATGGTGTTCTTGGTGACCATTCTTCCTTCTTTTCTCTTTACTCCCTTGGCCATGTGTGGCTGAGTTTCTAGGGTTCATCTTGGATGGGTAGATTAGTTGTGCTATGATAGAGGGATGATTGTATAGAACTTGCCATGATTGATCTTGGTTGTATGAGGATGATTCCTAGACTTGTTCTTAATGCCATTTTATGCCATGTTTGCTTAATTTGGTCCATTCAATGTGATTTGATGCATGAGAGTGATTGGATTGCATAGATTGTAGGTCTAGGGATTGAAGTGAGTGTGTTCTAAGAGATTAGATCATCTTATTTCAACCATTTTCACTTGATTTCTCTCTTGGGCATTTTATCGAACACTTGGTGTGCATGTGGATTTTCATTCAATTGAGTTTGAAAATGCTTTTTGGTGAATCTCTTAGTGTTAGGGCATTGATATGAGAGTGTTGTGCCTAGCCTTGTGGTCATAGAGTCTTAAGAGAGGGTCTTGTGTCTTGGCATTTCATCAAACACTTAGAATGCATCCTTTTTCACTTAGCTTGAGAGCGAGAGCCTAAGTTGAGTGGTATTAGGATAGGGATTTGGTGCTACGAGAGTGCATTGAGTCTATAGAAGTGAAATGCATGGTCATCCGAATGCAAACTCGATCTTGATTGACTTGTTTGTTCAATTAGTCCTCTTGAGCATGATGAAACTACCCACCAAGAGAACCCCCTTTGTCTTTGATTTGCACCACTTTATTTTTCTTTTTTTTTTTTAGTTTCCTTTAAGTTTTTAATTTCTATTTCAAACCAAAACTCCTTTCAAATGAATAGACCGTCTACGAGGAATGTGAGTAGTGGCCATTGAGAGAACCCCGTGGAATACGACCTTGGTAAAATCGCTTTTATCAAGGACCCTAACCACCGCTAGTCTTGAACCTTCGCTCGATCACTGTTGGCACCGGGGCGGGAAAGTACTTGGACCCGTCGGCCGCGATTGACCGAGAACCCTAAGTGTCCAGGAATGGCTCCACGACAGAAGATGGATGCTTCTGTTGATAATACCTATTCTAAGCTATGCACGCAGCATAAAACTAAAGAATTGAAGAACAAAGTTCTGTCTTTGATTAATTGATTGGCAAAAGTCTGAGTTTACAATGAGGCCGAAGCCTCTTATTTATAGGTGAGGGAAATCGTGAACAGGCTCACGTTTCCTCCTCGGAAAATAACTCTAAAATTATAAAATAATAGCCTAAGTCCTATTTAGAATATAATAAGACTTACTTGCTCCTAAAGAATCGAAACTAAGAAGAAAATCCGAATAAAATACTTAAAGTCTTAAAATAAGACAAAAAGCCGTCTAAAACCCTAATCCGGCGGATTCGGCGGGTCAGGTCGGATGTTCCGCTCACGCGCGGGCCAGATTAGGAAAGCTGGCATCGCCTTTGCTATCGAGCGTGGAATTGGCGGCGGCGGCGGCTGCTCGGGCTGGGTGATGACCGGGGCTTCTTGAGTTGGGCTCCGGCGGGTCTGATGCTGATGCCGGTCAGCCTCCGGGGTTCTTGCTCGGCCTGCCCGTTCGGCCGTCTTCCCATTTCCTCATTTCCTCCATTCCCCTCGTGGTTCCTAGGCTGGCAGCTCCTAGGCTTGGCTCTAGGCCTTGTGTGGAGTTGAGGGCGGGTGCTAAACCTCTCAGGGGCTGAGTCCCCTGCTGGCTCGGTGCTGGGGCCCGGTTGGGGCCTTCTGAGGCCGAGGCTGGTGCCCGGGTGCAGCCTGTCTTCGGGCCTTCTCCGCATAAGCTAAGGTCGGGCCTTCCCTGTTTATCCCAGTTGTCTAGGAAGGTCCTTAGAGGTTCCCCTAAGGTCAGCATCCGGTCCTTGAGCTCTTGGAACCCTAGCCTTGGTGGTAAGGCCGAAGGAGTGCTCGGGGTAGGGCCGACTGGAGCTCCCTCAGGTCGGGGCTGGGCTTTCTTCAATCGGCGTTCCTCCAAGAAGGCCTCTAGAGGATCCCAGGGTTGTGTAGCACCTCCTGGGTTATTAGGCTTAGTACCTGAAGTGCCGGCCAAGCCAGGCTCTTTGGCCGCTATGGGCGCCGGGCCCCAAGTTAGGGCCGGTTGGGTCCGAACGCTCATCCGTGCTTGTTGAGCTCTTCGGGTAGGGCTGTACTTGAACCTCACCACCTGATGGGGCTTGGTAAACCTCTGAGGGTTTATCTTAAGGAGCTGGCGAGGTTCTGAGCGCTTCTTATAAGGCACTAAGGCCTTTGCCCTTTTGGGTGACCCCGGCGGGGTGTAGGAGTAGGCATTGGCAGCCGGTCGGCTGCCCGGAGTCACTTCAGACGCCGCCGCCAATTCCAAGCCCGATAGCAAAGGCGACGCCGGCTTTCCTAATCTGGCCCGCGCGTGAGCGGAACATCCGACCGGACCCGCCGAATCCGCCGGATTAGGGTTTTAGACGGCTTTTTGTATTATTTAAGTATTTTAGTATTTTATTCGGATTTATCCTTGTTATTTCGATTCTTTAGGAGCAAGTAAGTCCTTTAATTCTATTTAGGACTCTTGGCTATTATTTTATTATTTTAGAGTTATTTTCCGAGTAGGAAACGTGAGCCTGTTCACGATTTCCTCACCTATAAATAAGAGGCTTCGGCCTCATTGTAAACTCAGACTTTTGCCAATCAATTAATCAAAGACAGAACTTTGTTCTTCAATTCCTTTAGTTTTATGCTGCGTGCATAGCTTAGGATCGGTATTATCAACAGAAGTATTCCCCTTCTGTCGTGGAGCCATTCCTGGACACTTAGGGTTCTCGGTCAATCGCGGCCGACGGGTCCAAGTACTTTCCCGCCCCGGTGCCAACAGTGATCGAGCGAAGGTTCAAGACTAGCGGTGGTTAGGGTCGTCTGCCCACGGTTGCGGCGGTTCACACCAAGATTTGAAGCCAAGATAGCCAGCACTAGGCCCAACACCTGTCCAGCACCGGCCCAGCATCAGGCCAGCGCTAGGCACAGCGCCTGCCCAGCATCAGGCCAGCGCTAGGCACAGCATCGGCCCAGCATCAGGCCAGCGCTAGGCACAGCGCCTGCCCTGCACCAGCCCAGCGCCTGCCCAGCATCAGGTCAGCGCTAGGCACAGCGCCTGCCCAGCACTAGCCCAGCGCACGGCACTAGCACCAGCGCCAGCACCGGCCCAGAACCCAGCACTAGCACCAGCGCCTGCACCGGCCCAGCGCCCAGCGCTAGCATCAGCACCGGCCCAGCGCCCAGTGCTAGTACCAGCACCAGCGCCAGCACCGGTCCAACGCTCAGCGCTAGCACCAGCACCAGCGCCAGCACTGACCCAACGCTCCCACCAGCACCAGACCCGCACCAAGCGCCAGCCCCACGCCCAGCACCGGCACCAGCGTCGACCCCAGACCCGGGACCAGCCTCGGCACCAGCCCCGGCCCCAGCCCCAGCGACCGACCAGCGCCCGGCACCCGAGCAGCGTCCGGCACCCGAGCAACGCCCGGCAACCGAGCAGCGCCCAGTGCCCAAGCAGCGCCCAGCGGCCGAGCAGCGCCCAGTGCCCGAGCAGCGCCCAGCGCCCGAGCAGCGCTCAGCGCCCAGCGCTCGACCGGAGCCCAGCGCCCGACCGGAGCCCAGCGCCCGACCGGAGCCAAGCGCCCGACCGGAGCCCAGCGCCCGACCGGCGCCTAGCGCCCGACCGAAGCCCCCGGCGCCCGACCACCGTCCGGCGCCCGATCAGCGTCCCGCGCCCGACCAGCACCCGGCGCCCGACCATCGCCTGGCCCCCGACCAGAGCCCGACGCCCGACCAGCGGCCAGCGCCCGACCAGCGCCCGACCAGCGCCCGACCAGCGTCCGGCGCCCGATCAGTCTGATCGCACGAAGTGCCCTGATCAGCCCGATCAGCCGAGTGCCCCGATCACCCAGGTCACCCTCGAGCACCCGTACCAGTCCCGGTACGGCCCAAACCCCAAGGAGCGCCCACGAACTACCAGGTCCAATCCTACACGTCCATGTTATTATTTTTAAAATTTCTAACGGATTACTAGGTGCGGATTCGAGGACGAATCCTTGTCAAGAAGAGGGGAATGGAGTGATCCGGGCCACCAGGGCCGACCCGACTGATGTCGACCCGCCCCGGACACTAATGTTGGGCCAAGACTACACCAGGCTTAGGCCTACACCAGAACCACCTCCGGAGCCTTGGAGAGTCAAAGCCCCAAGTCCCGACCCTGAGCCAAGACCAGCCCTAAGCCGAGGGCCTCCACTAGGCCCTGACCTGATTGCCACAAGCCCTGGAGGTAAAGAGGAGCATGGGGAGTCTCCAGGAGCATTCCTAGAGCATTGGCGGATGAAGAGAGGAAAGGGTCCGGCTGGAACTCACTGGAGCCCGAAGACAGGCCCTAGAGCCGATCGAGGACTAGGCCTAGTACCTAAACTAGGCCTCGGGCCAAGTACCACGAGCCCCAGACCAGTACCAGCCATTGAAGATCCCTTAAGAGCACTCCTAAAGACCTGGCCGAAGCAGAAAGCAGAAGGCTTGGCCATAATTGACAAAGGCCTAGTACTGAGCCAGCCCCGTGCGCTGGACCGAGCGCCTGGCACCACAGAAGCGTGCTTTTGGCCCAGCCAACAAATGGCCCGTGCCTTTTGGGAGTTTACAGAATCCCTGGATAGCTTGAAGTCTCAGGAGCACCATCCAACAAACGGAGCTGAATTTTGAGGTGTATTGAAGGAGATAGGGCTAGAACAAGTCCTAGTGATGCTTGGCCTAAGCATCAAGGAGTGGAGCTCGGATGCTGATCCGAGGGAGCCAATACTAGGAGCTAGGATCAGGCCACCTCCTGAGCCTGATCCAAGGAAGGATGCTTTACCATTTATGATACGGGAAATGGAGAGAAGAAGCCAAGTACATCCGAACAAGGAATCCTAATCAAGCTAGGATTTCCCGGTTTTGGACAGATTTCTAGTCTGACGAATATTGATGAATATGGGCTACCTGGAGACCGAATTAGGACCGATGCTCAACACGAAAGTTGTAGCCCATGGAATATTCTAGAAGTCTGCCAAAGGGATTAATTTTATGAATTAATTTACTATTTATTCGGCTGATTCTTCCAGAACCCGTGTAGCTGTTTTTTAGGAATTTTCCAGCTTTCTTTATTAGAGTTCTAGTTTAGGAAGGAGTCTTTTCCTTGGTGAACAAGGCTCCAAATTTTAGGCTATTATTTTATTATTTTAGAGTTATTTTCCGAGTAGGAAACGTGAGCCTGTTCACGATTTCCCTCACCTATAAATAAGAGGCTTCGGCCTCATTGTAAACTCGAACCCCTTTGAATCAATTAATCAAATAAGAACTTTGTTCTCTCAATTCTTAGTTTTATGCTGCGTGCATAGCTTAGAGTCGGTATTATCAACAGAAGTATTCCCCTTCTGTCGTGGAGCCATTCCTGGACACTTAGGGTTCTCGGTCAATCGCGGCCGACGGGTCCAAGTACTTTCCCGCCCCGGTGCCAACAGTGATCGAGCGAAGGTTCAAGACTAGCCGTGGTTAGGGTCGTCTGCCCACGGTTGCGGTGGTTCACACCAATTTTCTCCCTTCCTTCTGTCGTGCCCCACCCCTCACAGCTAGCCGCTCGCCCACCGCGATCTTTGTGGACACTCCCGCTTCCTTTTTGCCTCAAAATCAATGTTGACGGAGCGGTTCACGACCCCCTCGGGGGAGCCACTGGATGGGTGTTTCGCTCTGCCTCAGGTGTTATCCTCCATGTTGTGGGGACCCCTTATCCAGGTATTACAGATCCTTTCATCCTAGAGCTCTTAGCCTGTAGAGATGCAGTTGCTTGGTGTGTGTCTTCTTATCTTTTTCAGGTCGATTTCGAAGGCGATGCGAGTTGGTCTCCAAGGCAATTCGTGGACTTGACGTCTCTAGGTCAAAGGGTGGAGTCATCGTTCAGGAGGTGACCCGGCTTTTGGCTCGAAGTCCAAGCTTCAAGCTGCTCACTATTCGACGGTCAGCTAACAGAGCCGCCCATTCGGTGGCATGTTTGGCTCTTAGATATCTCCCAGGGGTGTTGCTGGTAGTCCTCACTCCCTAGGTTGATTGTAGTTAATTTACCGCTTACTGCCTTGATTCTCCTCTGGGAGCTATCTTCGATAAAAAAAAAAAAGCTTTGCTTGTCCTCAAGCAAATGAATTAGAAAACATCCAAGTTCACAAATGACAAGATCGGCCCCATTGAGATTCAAGCAATAACAATTTGGCTTAGACTGTTCCACGAACAAACTTAACCTACACGTGCAAGAACGTCAACCAAACAAGTCTAGACCTCACTATTTTCTCTTCAAGTAATAGCTAACTAGGACACAGTTCTTACCGACCACAACAACACCAACTCTAATCAAAAGGACTTGAACTCGGGATATGAAACGGATTAGGTGGGGGTAGAAAATATTTGGGAAGTGGTGAGTGATCGTGACGTGGTTATCAACTCGACTTCGCCCGCCTCTAGATCTGCACTCCACGCGCTCAAGCTAGGATCACTATAACAAGGGCCACTTTTAAGAGCCTTACTTTTTTTTTCTTCTTCTTTTTTTTTTCTACTGCATACTAGTGCTCGATCCAACACTTCACTTAGATGTTGGACCTGCCTAGCTCACAGCCTCCGCCTTTGCTAGTGCTCAACCCGACACTTCACTTAGGTGCCGAGCTTGCCTAGCTTTTCTTTCGGCACTTCAAGAACTTAAGCAACTTGAACACTTTCTTTTGAGCATTTTCTTTTGAACATTTTCTTCACAAATTAGCCACTTGATCCTTAGCCCCTTAAAACTTCCACACAAGAGATTTTGAATTGGATTTCCGTCTAATCTCAAGCCACAATCACGAGGGATCAAAAAGATGATGAAAAACATGGAATACGGTGAAAATGTGTATGATCCAACAAACAGGCCAAGGCTCAACGGGTTATCCTATAGGAAACTGATTCGGGTATGCTTTTTGGCTGAATGTGGTGAAATTCTAATTGTCTTTATCATCTTAGACCGGTGTTATCGAGCGGTACAAAAACACGTATCAAACCAATCAATCAACATACAAGAGTGATAAAATCTCTGTTCTGGCCTAGACTCATTTGATATTAGTGTCGACATGCTGGTTATAGGTTCTAAGTGGAACAGTCTAAACATCATTGTGAAAGATTGAAGTCAATTAAACACCAAAAGTCAAGAACCGAATGATTCTACGATAGAGGAATTTGACATTCAATCAAGATCATGCAACTCATCAAAGCATAGCATTAGACTTCTACCGACAAACAATCACACCAAACCTCAAACCCCCTACGACTAACATGAGCATTGTCCTCAATGATCAAGAGAGAGGTGGAACGAATATACCGTGCGGTGAAGAAGAGCATAGGAGGTAATAGTGGTGAAAGAGTTCCATGACGATCATTGGTGAAGAGTGATCCAAATGCTTGCTAACCTTATTCAAAAAGTTAAAACAACACAAAGACTAAAACAAAAGCAGATAAGAGCGAAAAAGTAAAGATAACAAGGGTTTCCTCCCAAGAAGCGCTTGTTTACCGTCTTAAGCTCGACGAGACCTGTGTTAGGGTGTCCAACTTAGTACCTCTTTGAGGTCAAGTAGCTTCTTCCATGATGAAGATTGAGCGCCAAGTAGCGATATAAGTAAATGGTAGACTAGCCAATGAACAATGATGCTTGTATAGCACTTGATACCTTGGGTGGCTTCTGATGACAAGGTTTTTAAGCCCCAACACCAAATAAACCTGAGAGTTCTCAGAGTCGTATTCCCACGAGTCTACTTGAGCTACCTTACTCGGTTTAGTTCTGCTAGTCAGCGAAATCGTTTTGTTCGAAGATTTGATTAATTTAGAAAAATGTAAAAACTAACTAATAACTAAAACACAAATTAACAAGTAGGATCAACGGTGGGGAAAGGTCTTGCTTGGGTTTATATCCTTATAAAAAATTATGAGAAAATGCAGCTACAGAACTGGCAGGACATGGATGACAATCAGTTTCACGTTCTAAAGGTTGGGTCGGTCGACTCTACAACCAAGAACAACCTGCAACACACCCTAACTCACATTCAACCAACAATCCAATAGCAAACTGAACAGAAAACCTAAAACAGGAGAACTGCAGAAAACCTCGAATTATAGGGAAGTCTAAGAACGGGGCGACAAGATAATAAAATAGATCATCAATCATCATTAATCCACAATCCAATTCAACGTATCAACTCATAATCTCAAAGAATTCAACAAAACCCAAGCAAGAAAAGAAAACCTAGCTACTCATGAAATTAATCAGGAAGAAAGTTGCAAACCGCCGATTCATCAAGGTTAGCCTTGATTGCACCGCTATTAACAAGCTGATCTTCAAATAATTAATCCCACTCAAGCTTGTATCCATCCTCCCCCTGTTCCCAATTGCCGACCCGGGAATTAATTCCCTTCGTTATTCCTTCTGCAGCCGAACACCCTTTCTTTCTCTATTTTCTTTTTTCGTCTCCCTCTGCTGGCCGAAGCCAACTTCTCCCTAATTGCGTCTGCCTCTCTAATTCTTTCTTCGTCTGTCTCCTTTTCCTCTGTTTATTCCCGCTGCCTCACTCTTTCTCAATTCATGGGCTAAGCCCAATTAATTAATATCAAGCCACCACTAACAGCCTTCCATGTATTTATTTTACAATGAAAATTATGTTGATGATGGTTTGATGATTGGCGGCCCCATTCTATTTCCTTCCATGTAATGATAATTCCATCTCATTGTTTATAATGATAATGAGTTGTAGATAATTGTAAGTTGGTCAACTCAGTTGTCTTATGTATTATCATCAATTCGATCTTCAACGTCGTATATATTCTGAAATACATAAAAAGACATACAAAATGACATAAAACAACCCAAAGGGCCAAGGAGTACGAAACTTTCACAAAATCATGCAAATTCGACAGATAATTCACCAAAAATGTCGTTTCATGAGGGAATGAATACGTCAATAATAAGGCGCATCAGCTTGCTACCTTTGAAATTTGGAACTTGAGGAAGATAGTAAGGTGAGGGGCCACAATTGAGCTCCATCGTCTCCAAGTTGGTGATGCCACTCGAAGAGTCTTCCGGGTCAAGGAGAGGTGGCTCCACTTCCATGACCACCGTATAAGGAGTAGAGATGCATGCATCCTTGGGCTCTTGGCACAAATACTTCATGACCAAGCAAGAAGATTGAAGAGCACTCACAATCTTTGGTGGCACTACAATAGGGTGGTGTTGTTCACTTTCGTGCTCAACTCTCGATACCACCTCTTCGTGAAGAGTCTTCACAACATGTCTCACCTCCTCTAAAGTGTCATCATCCTCAAGTCTCCCATATTCTTCTATCCAGTCATCATCGTTACTTGGTGTGTTCTCGGGAAGAACATGTCCTTCAATCGCCTCCACTACCAAATCTTCTTCCGTGTCAATCATTCCCGGTTCACAAGTGTCATCTTCATCATCATAAACATACTCCACCTTCTTGGGCTGATTCTCATTCTCTAGAGCTTCCATGATGAGATTCATACTTTGGGATAAGCGATTGAGCCGAGCTGCGTTGTCGTCCGCAATCTTCGAGATTTCCTCTAGCATGGATGGAGGTGGATAGTGTTGCTCCACCTTATGAAGTTGACGTTCATCTTCAAGCATCTCATTGATGAGCGCCATCCTTTGAGCTAAGAGATTAACCCGGTTCGCATTATCTTCCGCAATTTGCAAGATCTCTAGCATAGAAGGAGGTTGAGGAGGTTCCTCATATCTTACGAATTCCTCTCGAGGATGCTCACTTTCCTTCACCATTTTCAAGAGCTCCTCTAGCATAGAAGGAGGTTGAGGGGGTTGCTTATAGCTTGTGAAATCCTCTTGAGGGTGCTCGCTTTCTTTCACCATCTTCAAGAGCTCCTCTAGCATAGAAGACGGTGGAGAATGTTGTTCATGACTTGTGAAATCCTCTTGATAATACTCCGGCAAGACTTGATGGTAGGGTGGAGATGGATAGGGACATTGCTCATTCCACATGGGTGTTGAAGCTTGTTGTTCTTGACCCCCACCATTGGCTATCTCCCTCACAAGTTTCTTGGTAGTAGTTGGATGGAGTAGGAAGACCATAGTATGGGTTAGGATGGAGTAGGAAGACCACCCTTGATGTAACACCCGTCCCAAACCGACCCGGGTTTACCCGTGGTCGAACCAGTTTGAGTGCTACTCGAAGATACAGCATTTAAATAAAGGAGTAAAACGCAGCGGAAACAGAAACAACTCTCCATTAAAAAGTTCAAAATCAACTGAAGGCCTTCATTACATAAAATCTGAAATCCGAAACCAAATCTCATAACGATTACAAAATTCCCAACCAAAGGTGTCAACTGAAATCTAAAATTAAAACAGTGGTCACTCCACAATAGCTTCCTAATCTTCACTTCACAACTCCAACCTGCAACTCCTCCGAACTCAACCGAACACCTGAAAAGAGAAACTGGGGGGGATCAGCTTCCTAATGAAACTGAGCGAACCCACTGGGTTTAACTATGCGCCGAACCTAGCCTAAGAGCGATCCCAACTCCGCACACAAACAACAATGGAATCTGACACAGCCATCCTCATTTTAATTCCTAGCATGATAATAGGTGATCACATAAGCTCAAATCTCAATTAACATCCACAAGAGTTTAACATGCATAAGCTCAACATTACACCGCATCCAACTCCACATTATGCAACAGAGAAAACCACATGCACAAACATAACCAAAATCATGTAACCACTCGTCCCCCAATTCAATCAATACTCATACATTCACCTTCACACGCATACATTTACTCTCCATTTCTCCTTCATATTTTCTAGGTGATCACACAGGTGCACTACTCAGTCCATTGCCCACAACTAACAGTCGCAACAATGTAACCCAAGTCATCCATTCACAAGTACACGATATAGCCAACTCATGTAGCGCACAGTTCAACATTACATCACAATACAACTCACTATCACTAACAACACTTCCACTCACACATCAACCACAACACCCACACATTAACCACAACACCCACATTACCCAAATTCACACTTATCATCATCATCAATCCTAGACCATTCAACTCCTATCTCACATCTCATCACAACAACATAATTCACAACACAACACTAGGCACTTCACTAACACCTCCAATACACATACCATACACGAATCACACATGCATCTTATTCCACACACACTCACAAACACGCATACACCACCGCACATAACCAAGCATTCTCATCACTAACACATACCACACATTCATTGATCTAGGTGAGTTCATTAGGCGCCATAAGGAGTTATTCCCCCGCTACCCCCCGCCGGCCTCGTGCTCCCCTACCGCATGGGGAACACGTCACATATCCACAATTCCATAATTCCACAATTTCACAATTCCACTCCCCGTCGGCAGACTAATTTACCAGTCCGTCGGTAGGCCCTAACCACCAGTCCGTCGGTGGGTGAAACACATTTGGGGTAACGTTGGCTCCTTCCAGTTCTATCATTTAAATTCCATTTACCCAATTCCATTTGATTAATTCCACTTTACAAACCCACTTCCCAATTCCACTTTACAAATCCACTACACAAATTACACATCACAATGCCACATCACAATACCACAACACAAACCCACATCACAAATCCACACCATGATTCCACCACACAATTCCACGTTCTAGTTCCAAACACCAATTCTATGTTCCAATTCTAGGACATAATTCTAGTCTAACCACAACCGACAATAATAGATACAATCATAGAATTCATCGCATCCAACCCCATCTCATCTCACATTTCTAGATCAAATACATTAGCTATCATCTTATATCCCAATCCCCACATCACACATAGATCAGCACAATCATCATACGTCAATCACAAGACAGTTATTCAGTTTTACTCTCATAGGTTCATGCAAGACCTAATTCTGTTCTAAGTCTATTAAACTCCGCACTCCCATTTCTAGCCACCTAGTCAACTATACACTCACACAAGTCAACCATACAATCACACCAGTCACCCAACACCACATAACAGTAACAATCACGACAGCATCAATTTACCATTTCAACTCTCCTATTGAGCATTACTAGATTAAACCACATAATCTATCTAGTTCACATAATCCATCTAACACGATTCCTAGCCACAACATTCTTCTCTACCATTTACCAATCCACATTCAAGACTCCAACCTTACTACGATAACCAAAAGACACACTATCAATCACCATCACACACAGCATCAATTTCATTCAAATCAATCATACGACCCCAGTTCAACTAGTTCATGCAATCACACCACCCAATTTCATTACTCAATTCCAATTAACAATTCCCTTAACCAATTCCATAAGTCAATTCCACGTACCGATTATATTGTCCAATTCCATACCTACATTCCCTACCGATTCCAGTAGCCGGTTCTAAGTCATAGTCTACCACCCTAAACACATTAACAACCACCTTCACACGCATCATCAATTCTACCTAAAAGGCACGTTGCATAATTCATACATCAACACCTAGCATCATCTCAATCCCAACATCATGTAAACCCACACAATCCAAATCATTCAATAATCCCACATCACACATAACCACACATCACAAGACATTCAACGCCTCCCACGGCACAAACAGTTTAAGGGTAAACGGCTAGCTCACCGGCCACCCCCACCTGCAAGTACAGGGGAAGCCATGTCATGAGTCGTAGGGTTACCCTCCTGTACGTCCTTCATTGGATGACCACACATTGGTGGAGCCATCCACCTGTTCATCAATTAAGGGTGACCCCACATTGGCAGGACCACCCTCCTGCAACCACAGACTGACAATAGCATAATATACACAATTCTCATGTTCACAGACCCGTCCCTCTTATCACTCTTTACTAGTTCCGATCAATTTATCATCCATGTTAATCAATTTCTCCAATAAAACTCATCACAAACAGCCATCAATCATCAACCAATCCATCAATTAACAAATATCCAACAATCATCAAAACAGCATATTTCACAGAACAATCAATTGCAGAACAATTTTCCCCTTTTACTCTCTTTCAATTTCATGCAAGGCCCTACTTTTTTTCTAAGTCTGAATTGTAACTCCTCACACCGACAATACTACCTATCGTACGCTAAACCCTCACCTGACAAGAAGACGAGGCTCTAAACTCTTCAAGAAACCCGAACAACCAAACTCTCAGACACCAAAAACGTAGCTATCCTCCTCTTCACTGACAGCATCTTACTCCGAAATATCCAGAACTTCTGGGTGCGATCTCTTCCTCTCATCACAACGAACTCATAGCAAGAAACGGATCGTCAATCGGATCTCTACAACTCTCAGAATCGAGGTTTGAAGTTTTGGAGATTTCTGGCTGAGACACAAAAATGTAGCTCTTCCTTCTTCCACGGACAGCAGCCTGCTCTGACCCAGCCAGAACCACGACTAGAGATCTCTTCCTCTCACTGCCACGAACGTGTAGCAAGAAACGGATCATCAATCGAAGCTCTACAACTCCCGGAATCAAGGATTGACCCAAATGGGTTTTTGGTTCTTCAAACACGGGTTTGGGGGAAGATGGAGAAAATGAAAAAGTGAAGAAACTCCTAAAATCCGAATTTTAACACTCAATGCATGAAACACGGCCCACGTATCATCAAATGCACCCCCAAGGTGTTTTAACTCGACCCAACTCAAATTCGAACGTCCCGAACTTCGATGGGACCTCAAGAACATTGTTTCCAATGTCTAAACCATCCAAACTCGAGTTCCAATCCGTTTGGTTGGGCGGGGATGTTACAAGTCTCCACAACTTCAAGAGATTTCGTCCCCAAAATCACAACCCAACTCACTCTAGCAACGCAACCACAAATCACAGCAACAAATGCAGCAGCAACATAGGGATCACATTACCTCCCGAAACTTCCTTTTAACGGCTCTAACAACACACACCTTCTAAGGGCACTACTCCCACACTACTTCGAACTTCTACCTAACAGACACGCACAACCGAACCTCGACGGCACTACTCACCACAAGAACACAACCAAAACGCAACCAACACAACTCACACGAGAGCACAAGCACAACACAAGCAAGCAAGAAAACTCTCAGCTAACACCTCCGACCAGAACTTCACACTCCTCGAACACTCCACTTAACTCAACAAAATTCTACAAGGGCTCTACTCTTCCAACCAACCTCCTAGTCTACCACCACTTCCACTCTCAACTACTCCGACACCCTCTTCACTACAGGAGGACACGAAACGTTTCAGTTGATCAATTTTCATAAATCACATTGCATTTCAAATCACGCTCCTTTCAAGCTCAAAACACTTTCCTTTCAAAACTTCCCACCCATTTCAAAACACTTTGAAAATCCCTGGAAAGTCGATCCTGTGCTGATGCTCCATCCTTTCCCCATATGAGGTTAATTACTCCTCTAGAAGAAGAGACGAATCACCAACACAGCAGCAACTAACCAGGCTCTGATACCACTTGTAACACCCGTCCCAAACTGACCCGGGTTTACCCGTGGTCGAACCGGTTTGAGTGCTACTCGAAGATACAGCATTTAAATAAAGGAGTAAAACGCAGCGGAAACAGAAACAACTCTCCATTAAAAAGTTCAAAATCAACTGAAGGCCTTCATTACATAAAATCTGAAATCCGAAACCAAATCTCATAACGATTACAAAATTCCCAACCAAAGGTGTCAACTGAAATCTAAAATTAAAACAGTGGTCACTCCACAATAGCTTCCTAATCTTCACTTCACAACTCCAACCTGCAACTCCTTCGAACACAACCGAACACCTGAAAAGAGAAACTGGTGGGGGATCAGCTTCCTAATGAAACTGAGCGAACCCACTGGGTTTAACTATGCGCCGAACCTAGCCTAAGAGCGATCCCAACTCCGCACACAAACAACAATGGAATCTGACACAGCCATCCTCATTTTAATTCCTAACATGATACTAGGTGATCACATAAGCTCAAATCTCAATTAACATCCACAAGAGTTTAACATGCATAAGCTCAACATTACACCGCATCCAACTCCACATTATGCAACAGAGAAAACCACATGCACAAACATAACCAAAATCATGTAACCACTCGTCCCCCAATTCAATCAATACTCATACATTCACCTTCACACGCATACATTTACTCTCCATTTCTCCTTCATATTTTCTAGGTGATCACACAGGTGCACTACTCAGTCCATTGCCCATAACTAACAGTCTCAACAATGTAACCCAAGTCATCCATTCACAAGTACACGATATAGCCAACTCATGTAGCGCACAGTTCAACATTACATCACAATACAACTCACTATCACTAACAACACTTCCACTCACACATCAACCACAACACCCACACATTAATCACAACACCCACATTACCCAAATTCACACTTATCATCATCATCAATCCTAGACCATTCAACTCCTATCTCACATCTCATCACAACAACATAATTCACAACACAACACTAGGCACTTCACTAACACCTCCAATACACATACCATACACGAATCACACATGCATCTTATTCCACACACACTCACAAACACGCATACACCACCGCACATAACCAAGCATTCTCATCACTAACACATACCACACATTCATTGATCTAGGTGAGTTCATTAGGCGCCATAAGGAGTTATTCCCCCGCTACCCCCGCCGGCCTCGTGCTCCCCTACCGCATGGGGAACACGTCACATATCCACAATTCCATAATTCCACAATTTCACAATTCCACTCCCCGTCGGCAGACTAATTTACCAGTCCGTCGGTAGGCCCTAACCACCAGTCCGTCGGTGGGTGAAACACATTTGGGGTAACGTTGGCTCCTTCCAGTTCTATCATTTAAATTCCATTTACCCAATTCCATTTGATTAATTCCACTTTACAAACCCACTTCCCAATTCCACTTTACAAATCCACTACACAAATTACACATCACAATGCCACATCACAATACCACAACACAAACCCACATCACAAATCCACACCATGATTCCACCACACAATTCCACGTTCTAGTTCCAAACACCAATTCTATGTTCCAATTCTAGGACATAATTCTAGTCTAACCACAACCGACAATAATAGATACAATCATAGAATTCATCGCATCCAACCCCATCTCATCTCACATTTCTAGATCAAATACATTAGCTATCATCTTATATCCCAATCCCCACATCACACATAGATCAGCACAATCATCATACGTCAATCACAAGACAGTTATTCAGTTTTACTCTCATAGGTTCATGCAAGACCTAATTCTGTTCTAAGTCTATTAAACTCCGCACTCCCATTTCTAGCCACCTAGTCAACTATACACTCACACAAGTCAACCATACAATCACACCAGTCACCCAACACCACATAACAGTAACAATCACGACAGCATCAATTTACCATTTCAACTCTCCTATTGAGCATTACTAGATTAAACCACATAATCTATCTAGTTCACATAATCCATCTAACACGATTCCTAGCCACAACATTCTTCTCTACCATTTACCAATCCACATTCAAGACTCCAACCTTACTACGATAACCAAAAGACACACTATCAATCACCATCACACACAGCATCAATTTCATTCAAATCAATCATACGACCCCAGTTCAACTAGTTCATGCAATCACACCACCCAATTTCATTACTCAATTCCAATTAACAATTCCCTTAACCAATTCCATAAGTCAATTCCACGTACCGATTATATTGTCCAATTCCATACCTACATTCCCTACCGATTCCAGTAGCCGGTTCTAAGTCATAGTCTACCACCCTAAACACATTAACAACCACCTTCACACGCATCATCAATTCTACCTAAAAGGCACGTTGCATAATTCATACATCAACACCTAGCATCATCTCAATCCCAACATCATGTAAACCCACACAATCCAAATCATTCAATAATCCCACATCACACATAACCACACATCACAAGACATTCAACGCCTCCCACGGCACAAACAGTTTAAGGGTAAACGGCTAGCTCACCGGCCACCCCCACCTGCAAGTACAGGGGAAGCCATGTCATGAGTCGTAGGGTTACCCTCCTGTACGTCCTTCATTGGATGACCACACATTGGTGGAGCCATCCACCTGTTCATCAATTAAGGGTGACCCCACATTGGCAGGACCACCCTCCTGCAACCACAGACTGACAATAGCATAATATACACAATTCTCATGTTCACAGACCCGTCCCTCTTATCACTCTTTACTAGTTCCGATCAATTTATCATCCATGTTAATCAATTTCTCCAATAAAACTCATCACAAACAGCCATCAATCATCAACCAATCCATCAATTAACAAATATCCAACAATCATCAAAACAGCATATTTCACAGAACAATCAATTGCAGAACAATTTTCCCCTTTTACTCTCTTTCAATTTCATGCAAGGCCCTACATTTTTTCTAAGTCTGAATTGTAACTCCTCACACCGACAATACTACCTATCGTACGCTAAACCCTCACCTGACAAGAAGACGAGGCTCTAAACTCTTCAAGAAACCCGAACAACCAAACTCTCAGACACCAAAAACGTAGCTATCCTCCTCTTCACTGACAGCATCTTACTCCGAAATATCCAGAACTTCTGGGTGCGATCTCTTCCTCTCATCACAACGAACTCATAGCAAGAAACGGATCGTCAATCGGATCTCTACAACTCTCAGAATCGAGGTTTGAAGTTTTGGAGATTTCTGGCTGAGACACAAAAATGTAGCTCTTCCTTCTTCCACGGACAGCAGCCTGCTCTGACCCAGCCAGAACCACGACTAGAGATCTCTTCCTCTCACGCCACGAACGTGTAGCAAGAAACGGATCATCAATCGAAGCTCTACAACTCCCGGAATCAAGGATTGACCCAAATGGGTTTTTGGTTCTTCAAACACGGGTTTGGGGGAAGATGGAGAAAATGAAAAAGTGAAGAAACTCCTAAAATCCGAATTTTAACACTCAATGCATGAAACACGGCCCACGTATCATCAAATGCACCCCCAAGGTGTTTTAACTCGACCCAACTCAAATTCAAACGTCCCGAACTTCGATGGGACCTCAAGAACATTGTTTCCAATGTCTAAACCATCCAAACTCGAGTTCCAATCCGTTTGGTTGGGCGGGGATGTTACAAGTCTCCACAACTTCAAGAGATTTCGTCCCCAAAATCACAACCCAACTCACTCTAGCAACGCAACCACAAATCACAGCAACAAATGCAGCAGCAACATAGGGATCACATTACCTCCCGAAACTTCCTTTTAACGGCTCTAACAACACACACCTTCTAAGGGCACTACTCCCACACTACTTCGAACTTCTACCTAACAGACACGCACAACCGAACCTCGACGGCACTACTCACCACAAGAACACAACCAAAACGCAACCAACACAACTCACACGAGAGCACAAGCACAACACAAGCAAGCAAGAAAACTCTCAGCTAACACCTCCGACCAGAACTTCACACTCCTCGAACACTCCACTTAACTCAACAAAATTCTACAAGGGCTCTACTCTTCCAACCAACCTCCTAGTCTACCACCACTTCCACTCTCAACTACTCCGACACCCTCTTCACTACAGGAGGACACGAAACGTTTCAGTTGATCAATTTTCATAAATCACATTGCATTTCAAATCACGCTCCTTTCAAGCTCAAAACACTTTCCTTTCAAAACTTCCCACCCATTTCAAAACACTTTGAAAATCCCTGGAAAGTCGATCCTGTGCTGATGCTCCATCCTTTCCCCATATGAGGTTAATTACTCCTCTAGAAGAAGAGACGAATCACCAACACAGCAGCAACTAACCAGGCTCTGATACCACTTGTAACACCCGTCCCAAACCTGACCCGGGTTTACCCGTGGTCGAACCGGTTTGAGTGCTACTCGAAGATACAGCATTTAAATAAAGGAGTAAAACGCAGCGGAAACAGAAACAACTCTCCATTAAAAAGTTCAAAATCAACTGAAGGCCTTCATTACATAAAATCTGAAATCCGAAACCAAATCTCATAACGATTACAAAATTCCCAACCAAAGGTGTCAACTGAAATCTAAAATTAAAACAGTGGTCACTCCACAATAGCTTCCTAATCTTCACTTCACAACTCCAACCTGCAACTCCTTCGAACACAACCGAACACCTGAAAAGAGAAACTGGTGGGGGATCAGCTTCCTAATGAAACTGAGCGAACCCACTGGGTTTAACTATGCGCCGAACCTAGCCTAAGAGCGATCCCAACTCCGCACACAAACAACAATGGAATCTGACACAGCCATCCTCATTTTAATTCCTAACATGATACTAGGTGATCACATAAGCTCAAATCTCAATTAACATCCACAAGAGTTTAACATGCATAAGCTCAACATTACACCGCATCCAACTCCACATTATGCAACAGAGAAAACCACATGCACAAACATAACCAAAATCATGTAACCACTCGTCCCCCAATTCAATCAATACTCATACATTCACCTTCACACGCATACATTTACTCTCCATTTCTCCTTCATATTTTCTAGGTGATCACACAGGTGCACTACTCAGTCCATTGCCCATAACTAACAGTCTCAACAATGTAACCCAAGTCATCCATTCACAAGTACACGATATAGCCAACTCATGTAGCGCACAGTTCAACATTACATCACAATACAACTCACTATCACTAACAACACTTCCACTCACACATCAACCACAACACCCACACATTAATCACAACACCCACATTACCCAAATTCACACTTATCATCATCATCAATCCTAGACCATTCAACTCCTATCTCACATCTCATCACAACAACATAATTCACAACACAACACTAGGCACTTCACTAACACCTCCAATACACATACCATACACGAATCACACATGCATCTTATTCCACACACACTCACAAACACGCATACACCACCGCACATAACCAAGCATTCTCATCACTAACACATACCACACATTCATTGATCTAGGTGAGTTCATTAGGCGCCATAAGGAGTTATTCCCCCGCTACCCCGCCGGCCTCGTGCTCCCCTACCGCATGGGGAACACGTCACATATCCACAATTCCATAATTCCACAATTCCACAATTCCACTCCCCGTCGGCAGACTAATTTACCAGTCCGTCGGTAGGCCCTAACCACCAGTCCGTCGGTGGGTGAAACACATTTGGGGTAATGTTGGCTCCTTCCAGTTCTATCATTTAAATTCCATTTACCCAATTCCATTTGATTAATTCCACTTTACAAACCCACTTCCCAATTCCACTTTACAAATCCACTACACAAATTACACATCACAATGCCACATCACAATACCACAACACAAACCCACATCACAAATCCACACCATGATTCCACCACACAATTCCACGTTCTAGTTCCAAACACCAATTCTATGTTCCAATTCTAGGACATAATTCTAGTCTAACCACAACCGGCAATAATAGATACAATCATAGAATTCATCGCATCCAACCCCATCTCATCTCACATTTCTAGATCAAATACATTAGCTATCATCTTATATCCCAATCCCCACATCACACATAGATCAGCACAATCATCATACGTCAATCACAAGACAGTTATTCAGTTTTACTCTCATAGGTTCATGCAAGACCTAATTCTGTTCTAAGTCTATTAAACTCCGCACTCCCATTTCTAGCCACCTAGTCAACTATACACTCACACAAGTCAACCATACAATCACACCAGTCACCCAACACCACATAACAGTAACAATCACGACAGCATCAATTTACCATTTCAACTCTCCTATTGAGCATTACTAGATTAAACCACATAATCTATCTAGTTCACATAATTCATCTAACACGATTCCTAGCCACAACATTCTTCTCTACCATTTACCAATCCACATTCAAGACTCCAACCTTACTACGATAACCAAAAGACACACTATCAATCACTATCACACACAACATCAATTTCATTCAAATCAATCATACGACCCCAGTTCAACTAGTTCATGCAATCACACCACCCAATTCCATTACTCAATTCCATTTACCAATTCCCTTAACCAATTCCATAAGTCAATTCCGCATACCGATTCTATTGTCCAATTTCATACCTACATTCCCTACCGATTCCAGTAGCCGGTTCTAAGTCATAGTCTACCACCCTAAACACATTAACAACCACCTTCACACGCATCATCAATTCTACCTAAAAGGCACGTTGCATAATTCATACATCAACACCTAGCATCATCTCAATCCCAACATCATGTAAACCCACACAATCCAAATCATTCAATAATCCCACATCACACATAACCACACATCACAAGACATTCAACGCCTCCCACGGCACAAACAGTTTAAGGGTAAACGGCTAGCTCACCGGCCACCCCCACCTGCAAGTACAGGGGAAGCCATGTCATGAGTCGTAGGGTTACCCTCATGTACGTCCTTCATTGGATGACCACACATTGGTGGAGCCATCCACCTGTTCATCAATTAATGGCGACCCCACATTGGCAGGACCACCCTCCTGCAACCACAGACTGACAATAGCATAATATACACAATTCTCATGTTCACAGACCCGTCCCTCTTATCACTCTTTACTAGTTCCGATCAATTTATCATCCATGTTAATCAATTTCTCCAATAAAACTCATCACAAACAGCCATCAATCATCAACCAATCCATCAATTAACAAATATCCAACAATCATCAAAACAGCATATTTCACAGAACAATCAATTGCAGAACAATTTTCCCCTTTTACTCTCTTTCAATTTCATGCAAGGCCCTACATTTTTTCTAAGTCTGAATTGTAACTCCTCACACCGACAAGACTACCTATCGTATGCTAAACCCTCACCTGACAAGAAGACGAGGCTCTAAACTCTTCAAGAAACCCGAACAACCAAACTCTCAGACACCAAAAACGTAGCTATCCTCCTCTTCACCGACAGCAGCTTACTCCGAAATATCCAGAACTTCTGGGTGCGATCTCTTCCTCTCATCACAACGAACTCATAGCAAGAAACGGATCGCCAATCGGATCTCTACAACTCTCAGAATCGAGGTTTGAAGTTTTGGAGATTTTGGCTGAGACACAAAAACGTAGCTCTTCCTTCTTCCACGGACAGCAGTCTGCTCCGACCCAGCCAGAACCACGACTAGAGATCTCTTCCTCTCGCCGCCACGAACGTGTAGCAAGAAACGGATCGTCAATCGAAGCTCTACAACTCCCGGAATCAAGGATTGACCCAAATGGGTTTTTGGTTCTTCAAACACGGGTTTGGGGGAAGATGGAGAAAATGAAAAAGTGAAGAAACTCCTAAAATCCGAATTTTAACACTCAATGCATGAAACACGGCCCACGTATCATCAAATGCACCCCCAAGGTGTTTTAACTCGACCCAACTCAAATTCGAACGTCCCGAACTTCGATGGGACCTCAAGAACATTGTTTCCAATGTCTAAACCATCCAAACTCGAGTTCCAATCCGTTTGGTTGGGCGGGGATGTTACACTTGATAGGTACCATAACCATAACTTTCATTCCACGAGTTCATCTTACTTGCAACCGTGCTCCCATGAACTAAATGAGGTAGAGGACTGATTGGTGGATAAATAACTTGCTCGAGGCCTTGAGGTTGTGCTTGGAAGCGAGGGAATCGACTCATACACTAGCACAAGGTACCTACACACATTCTCAACAAGACACCAAAGTAACACGAAAATGCGGGATAACAAAACCAAACAAACTAATACAAAGAAGCAAAAACTAAAACGAAAGAAAGTGAATAGATCGGTCCACTACTAAATGCTTTCTTAGGATAGAGAAAGTCCCCGGTAACGGCGCCAAAAACTTGACGTGCAAGAATTAACTCACAACTATCAAGGTCGTATTTCCACGAGGGCTCTCTCAATTGCCACTACTCACACGGTTCATGGATGGTCTATTCATTTAAAAAGAGTTTGGTTTAAAAGCAACGAAATCAAAAACATAAATGAAACTAAAGCAAGAAAGTAAAACGGTGCAAATCAAAGATAAAGGAGGTTCACTTGGAAAGATAGCTTCATCATGCTCAAGAGGAACAAATGCACAAACAAGCCAAACATGATCAAGGTTACAATCGAATGACCACGCAAATCCCTTCTATAGACTCAATGCACTCTCGTAGCACTAAGTTCCTATCCTAGCACCACTCAACTTAGGCTCTCGCTCTCAAGTTAAGTGATTAAGGATGCATTAAAGGTGTTTGATGAAATGCCAAGCTACAAAACCCTCTTCTATGACTCTATGACCACTAGGCTAGACACCACACTCTCATGTCAATGGCCTAACACTAAGAGAATCATCAAAAGACTAATCAAAGTTCAATTGAATGAAAAACCTAATGCACACCAAGTGTTCGATAAAATGCACAAGAGAGAAATCAAGCAACTATGGTTGAATTGAGATGTCCTAATCTCTTAGAACACACTCTCTTCAATCCCTAGACCTACAAACCATGTAATCTAAGCACTCTCATGCATTACATTACAAAGAATAGACCAATCAAGCAATCATAGCAATCAATGGAATTAACAACAAGTCTAGAGATCATCTTCTTACATCCAAGATCAATCATAGCATGTTTACACAATCAACATCTATCATAGCACAACTATCTATCAATCCAAGGAAACCTAAGAAATCAGCCACACATGGCCAAAGAAATGAAGGAAAGAGAAAGAGAGATGATCACCAAGAACACCATGGCTTGGATCCTTGGACAATCTTCAATCCTCCACTTCTAGCTTCTCTTCCAAGGTTGTGGACTTCAATCCAAGCTCCTCTACTTTGAGTTGCACCTTGCTCTAGGGTTGTGGATTGGAGATGAAAAGAAGAGAGGGAGAAAGGGTTTTTGTCGAAGGTTGTGAAATCTGAATAATGAATTGTATCCTCTTTCTCCCGAAAATCCTCTTTAAATAGGCTGCTGGAAAAGCCTAAAGTTTTCGGCGAAAACTTTAAGTTTTCGCCGAAAATTCCTTTGAAAACCACCGAGGCGGCCTTCACTTCCTTCACATGTTTTCGGCGAAAACTCTGAATGTTTTCGCCGAAAACTTCTTCAAAAATCAGCTCCAGAATTCCGGACTTCTCCTGTTTGCAAATGGACGAGAGTTCTCGCCGAAAACTTCTTCAGCAAAGCTGCATTTCTCTCGATTTTGAAACGGTCATATCTCCTCCGTCCTAGCTCCGATTGGCCTCCCGTTTGCTCCTACGTGCTCTTTGCCATCCATACTTTGAAGCCATAACCTGAAAATGCACGAAGACACATCCAATTGACCACGTTTGGCTCCAAAGTGGCAATCGGACAACAAAAAAGACACTTTGCACAAAACTTCAATAAAAGCACATAGAGCATGACATTTCACGATCAAACACAGACATTTCATAGGTCAATCATAAGCTCAAAATGCACTAAATAAAGTCACATTAGACGTTCAACGTCACACGACGTTCATCCACCAATCATTCAACCTCACTCAAAATTTAACATGCTAATAACACAAAAAAATAACATCGCCCACTTTTTTAGCATCTTGTCAAGAAGCATGAAACACAAAAAGCGTATGTTGGGATAGTTTGAAGGACTTTTCAGGCAAAGGTTTCTTGTCCCCCATGCTAGAGCATCAAGCCTGAAAAAAATGTTATAATATGCTGTATTTTTATCAAGTTAGATTTCAGTATTGAATTTTCTGTATTGTTGGTATGATTCAACTTAATTAAAAAGTTATTCGTTTATGCTTGACCTTATTTATTTATTTAATAAATAATAAACATTCGACCATGAAACATTAATTTTTATACCTTGGCTGACCTCTAAACCTTAAATCTCTTGTACAAACAATACGATTTCTAATCTTATTCTAGCAACATTGTTCACGACCAATTCTCTAATCCAAACACTCATATATTATAATCTTATTAAATCAAATTGTGATTACATGTTTCACCATTATTGAAGTACAGAGAGAAGAAGCACCATTATTCTAAGCATCATTTTTTGTGGTTGCATAATTATATATTATTGTATCACGATTAATGTAGATAAAAATAATTATGGAAACCACAATATGAGTTATTATTCGAAACTGATAGTAAAATACAATTCAAAAGAAGCTTCAATATAGTATACTTTAATGGGACGTCGGCAGTGGTGGTCCGCTACGACATCGAGTAATGGGATTACAGCCACGATGCCAGGGAGGATTAGCAGCAATGTCTGTACTTTTGCCACAGCCTGGAGCATTAGGATGACGCACACAATAATAAATGGTGTTCGTCAACGCCGATGAAGATCTTGTTGCCTCCACATACAACCGTGACGTCGTGCTCAATAAGAGCATCATCATCATTGAAATCATTGTTGCTACTACTTTCATGATTGTCGGAGAAAGAAGATACAAATGTGTAGTATAACAACAAAGTTTACTAATAACTTGTATATTGAACAGTTTTAGGATATATCGGTTTATATAACTAATGAATTGCGATTCGGCTAAGATTTTGGTGTATGCATGATTGGAATTTAAGTAATTTAATAATTATATTACCAAGTTTACCATAACAACGACAAAAATAAAATTAAGAAAGAATTTACCATATATTATTTTGATTATATTTTTTGTTTTATTTTAAGTTCGCCAAGATATTTATTATTGGATTATGAATTACGATATGTCTTAATTCAGTGAATCTATGTTCAATAAAAGGGTTATAGTTTTAGTTAAAAGTTTTCCTAAAATTAGGAGCTGAATCATGATTAAATGGTGCACTTTCTCGAACTAATAATAAAATATTCAAACAAAATAAATAATTTTTTCTTTTTTATTCACAAGTAATAATATTTTAATTTTAATTTTGATAAGTTATAAATTTGACATAAGCAAAAAGCTACAATAGTGTAAGGTTGTTAGGCTTTTGGACTTAAGAAGTATGTGAGGTAGGATTTTGATAATTGACACATTGGAATTGTGACTAGTTACCCTACCTAACCAATTGTAGATTTTTATGTGAGTGTTGTTTTAATTTTTTAAATATAATAATCAATTCTCGTTCGAATTTTTCTTTTAAGTCACATATTCAGAGGAAGGAATAGAGGATTTCATACATAAGCCAGTGAAACCATAAGACACCGAATGCCTCAATGGGTTTTTGATTTGTGCTCGGTTGGTTCGAGAATCTGGGGGGTTCAAGATCCATACAATATTAATTTTTTGGTGACATGACAACATTATGTGGCCAATTTAACGGAAAATTAAACAAAAATGAACAGACATGTTGCTGAGTTACAAAGTTAAAACAATAGTGATTACAACGGTAAATTTTAAAGTTGAGTGACCATGTTGCTATAACGCCAAACTTGGTTGATCATAAATGTATTTAACCCAAAGACTATGGAAAGTGGAAACCCGGGAAAAATACAAAAGGTATGGAACCCGTGAAAACACACAAATTCAATTTATGACTCATAATAAACCAACAATTGACTATTCAACCAACCAATCTATGACTCTTAATAAACCAACATCCAACCATTGAACCCACCAAAACCTGACTATCGAATCATGCATGTAACATAAGAACAACCACAAGTTCATGTAGTGAAAAGGAAAACGAAGAAAACTTATGTACTAAAATAGAAAACAATAGATTTGATTCAAAGACTATGGATACTTGTGAAAACACAATGACTAGGAACCTCTGAAATCCCGCAAATTAAATCTATGATTCTTAACAAACCAATTCCGGACTGTGAAACCAATCAATGTGCGGCTCTTAATAAACCAACACCTAATCCTTAATCAACCAAAACTCGATCACGAATCCAATCAACACTGAACTATCGAACCATGTAACCGAAAAACAACAAAAGTACATGTACTAAACAATAAATAAAAAACTTATGTATTGAAATAGAAAAAAAAATAGATCCAAAATCTATGGAATGAGGAAACTTGTGTGGTGGGCCACAACCCAAATCCGGAGAGGCAGAAAGCCAACACTCCACATATCTTATGGAAGCCCAAGCCTAAGACACATGCTGGATTTTAAAGATTCATCTCCATCATTGATCAACCAACAATTGATATAAGCTCAACAATTATCTTAAGACACTACTCAACCACACTCTGAGTACCAGTACTCGGTGTTTCAGCAAATTGTCAAGCACTCTCAATAGTTCGCCTCCTTTGGCGTTTAGTAAGCGAGTGTTCAGCCTCACTCGATGTTTCAGCCAATAGTCAAACATCATCGGCGCCTGGCCTACCTTGACGTTTAACCATCGGGCATTCAACCTCACCCAACGTGTAGCCAACGAGCGTTCAACCTTACTCGGCATTTAGCCTCACTCGACATTTAGCCATCAATCGTTCAGCCTCATCGAGCGTTCAACCTTACTCGGTGTTTAGCCATCAGACGTTCAACGTCACACGAAGTTCATCCACCAATCATTCAACCTCACTCAAAATTTAACATGCTAATAACACAAAAAATGGCTAATAACATCGCCCACCTTTTTAGCATCTTGTCAAGAAGCATGAAACACAAAAAGCGTACGTTGGGATAGTTTGAAGGACTTTTCAGGCAAAGGTTTCTCGTCCCCCATGCTAGAGCATCAAGACTGAAAAAATGTTATAATATGCTGTATTTTTATCAAGTTAGATTTCAGTATTGAATTTTCTGTATTGTTGGTATGATTCAACTTAATTAAAAAGTTGTTCGTTTATGCTTGACCTTATTTATTTATTTAATAAATAATAAACATTCGACCATGAAACATAAATTTTTATACCTTGGCTGACTTCTAAACCTTAAATCTTTTGTACAAACAATACGATTTCTAATCTTATTCTAGCAATATTGTTCACGACCAATTCTCTAATCATAACACTCATATATTATAATCTTATTAAATCAAATTGTGATTACACGTTTCACCATTATTGAAGTACAGAGAGAAGAAGCACCATTATTCTAAGCATCATTTTTTGTGGTTGCATAATTATATATTATTGTATCACGATTAATGTAGATAAAAATAATTATGGAAACCACAATATGAGTTATTATTCGAAACTGATAGTAAAATACAATTCAAAAGAAGCTTTAATATAGTATACTTTAATGGGACGTCGGCAGTGGTGGTCCGCTACGACATCGAGTAATGGGATTACAACCACGATGCCAGGGAGGATTAGCAGCAATGTCTGTACTTTTGCCACAGCCTGGAGCATTAGGATGACGTACACAATAATAAATGGTGTTCGTCAACGCCGATGAAGATCTTGTTGCCTCCACATACAACAGTGACGTCGTGCTCAATAAGAGCATCATCATCATTGAAATCATTGTTGCTACTACTTTCATGATTGTCGGAGAAAGAAGATACAAATGTGTAGTATAACAACAAAGAATACTGATAACTTGTATATTGAACAGTGTTAGGATATATCGGTTTATATAACTAATGAATTGTGATTCGGCTAAGATTTTGGTGTATGCATGATTGGAATTTAAGTAATTCAATAATTATATTACCAAGTTTACCATAACAACAACAAAAATAAAAATAATAAAGGATTTACCATATATTATTTTGATTATATTATTTGTTTTATTTTAAGTTTGGCAAGATATTTATTATTGGATTATGAATTACGATATGTCTTAATTCAGTGAATCTATGTTCAATAAAAGGGTTATATGTTTTAGTTAAATTTTTTCCTAAAATTAGGAGCTAAATCATGATTAAATGGTGCACTTTCTCGAACTAATAATAAAATATTCAAACAAAATAAATAAATTTTCCTTTTTTATTCACAAGTACTAATATTTTAATTTTAATTTTGATAAGTTATAAATTTGACATAAGCAAAAAGCTATAATAGTGTAAGGAGGCTTTTGGACTTAAGATGTATGTGAGGTAGGATTTAGATAATTGACACATTAGAATTGTCACTAGTTACCCTACCTAACCAATTGTAGATTTTTATGTGAGTGTTGTTTTAATTTTTTAAATATAATAATAAATTCTCGTTCGAATTTTTCTTTTAAATCACATATTCAGAGAAGGAATAGAGAATTTCATACATAAGCCAGTGAAACCATAAGACACCGAATTCCTCAATGGGTTTTTGATTTGTGCTCGGTTGGTTCAAGAATCTTGGGGGGTTCAAGATCCATATAATATTAATTTTTTTTGGTGACATGACAACATTTTGTGGCCAATTTAACGGAAAATTAAACAAAAATGAACAGACATGTTGCTGAGTTACAAAGTTAAAACAATAGTGATTGCAACGGTAAATTTTAAAGTTGAGTGACCATGTTGCTATAACGCCAAACTTGGTTGATCATAAATGTATTTAACCCAAAGACTATGGAAAGTGGAAACCCGTGAAAATACAAAAGGTATGGAACCCGTGAAAACACACAAATTCAATTTATGACTCATAATAAACCAACAATTGGCTATTCAACCAACCAATCTATGACTCTTAATAAATCAACATCCAACCATTGAACCCACCAACACCTGACTATCGAATCATGCATGTAACATAAGAACAACCACAAGTTCATGTAGTGAAAAGGAAAACGAAGAAAACTTAACACCATGTTTAGTTTCTGTGATTTGGAGGTGTGTTTTGGATGAATACACTATTTCATCCAAAACCTTCGTTTTTTCGGAAATACAAATGCACAAAACAGCTTATTTGGGCCAAAAAAATGAGTGATTTCAAAACTCAACTTTTAGTTGAGTTTTGGGTGATTTGATAATGAGTGAATTGAAGGGTTTGTAGAATTACCTTTCTATCCAACTAGTAATTCAGAAATTATAATCTATGCCACTATTTTAGTTCAACTTTCTAATCACTCTCACCAACTTAAGCCTAGGAACAATGGGGGTTTGTGTTATAGGATTATATATTATTATGTTTTGTAAACATCTTTTTGAGAGCAGGTAGTGCTAGACAACTCATATTTTGGAATTCCACAATTCCGTAGATAGGAATTTGAATATGCAGAAGTAGTGTAGCTTGTGTAAGCATGAAATGTTATCTTTGGATTAGTATTATTCTAGTTTGATGTTTGCTCGTAATTTGAAGGATTATTGAACCATAAATTGTTGTCCTTGGTAACACTTGCATTAAAACAAACATGTCTCTTACAACAACAATGACTTGGCCACAATCTGCTATTACAAAATTACTGCATACAAATATCGTAAAAATACAAAAACTCTTCAGTTCAAATATGGCAAACATAATAATAAGGATAAAATGGTAATTTAGCTTCATTTTAAGACCCCACACCCAAATCCCAAACTGATTCATAGCAACTTCCAAACAAAGGTTTTGAGTAAAAAAGTGTAATCACAAAAAAGCTTTTTCTAAAACCACAATATTGTTCAAATACACTATTTCCAAATCACAGAAACCAAACGACCCGTAAGTACTAAAATAGAAAACAATAGATTTGATTCAAAGACTACGGATACTTGTGAAAACACAATGACTAGGAACCTCTGAAATCCCGCAAATTAAATCTATGACTCTTAACAAACCAATTCCAGACTGTGAAACCAATCAATCTGCGGCTCTTAATAAACCAACACTTAATCCTTAATCAACCAAAACTCGATCACGAAACCAATCAACACTGAACTATCAAACCATGTAACCGAAAAACAACAAAAGTACATGTACTTAAATATAAATAAAAAACTTATGTACTGAAATAGAAAAAAATAGATTCAAAATTTATGGAATGAGGAAACTTGTGTGGTGGGCCACAACCCAAATGTCGGAGAGGCAGAAAGCCAACACTCCACATATCTTATGGAAGCCCAAGCCTAAGACACATGCTGGATTTTAAAGATTCATCTCCATCATTGATCAACCAACAATTGATATAAACTCAACAATTATCTTAAGACACTACTCAACCACACTCTGAGTACCAGTAATCGGTGTTTCAGAAAATTGTCGAGCACTCTCAATAGTTCGCCTCCTTTGGCGTTTAGTCAGTGGGTGTTCAGCCTCACTCGATGTTTCAGTCAATAGTCGAGCATCCTTGAAGCATGTCCTCCCTTGACGTTTAACCATCGGGCATTCAACCTCACCCAACGTGTAGCCACCGGGCGTTCAACCTTTCTCAGCGTTTAGCCTCATTCGACGGTTAGCCATCAAATGTTTAGCCTCATCGAGCGTTCAACCTTACTCGGTGTTTAGCCATCATACGTTCAACCTCATATGACATTCATCCATCAATCATTCAACCTCACTCAAAATTTAACCTGATAATAACACAAAAATTGGCTAATAACATCGCCCATTTTTTTAGCATATTGTCAAGTTGCATGAAACACAAAAAGCGTACGTTGGGATAGCTTGAAGGACTTTTCAGGCAAATGTTTCTCGTCCCCGATGCTAGAGCATCAAGCCTGAAAAAAATGTTCTAGTATGTTGTATTTTTATCAAGTTAGATTTAAGTATTGAATTTTCTGTATTGTTTGTATGATTCAGCTTAATTAAATAGTTGTTCGTATATGCTTGACTTTATTTATTTATTTATTTATTTATTTATTTAAATAAATAATTAAAATTCGACCATGAAACATTATAATTTTTTACCTTGGCTGACCTCTGAACCTTAAATCTCTTGTACAAACAATACGATTTCTAATCTTATTCCAGTAACATTGTTCATGGCCAATTCTCTAATCCAAACACTCATACATTATAATCTTATTAAATCAAATTGTGATTATATGTTTCACCATTATGAAGTACAAAGAAAAGAAGCACCATTATTCTAAGCATCATTTTTTTGTGGATGCATAATTATATATTGTTGTATCACGATTAATGTAGATAAAAATCAATATGGAAACCATAATATGAGTTATTATTCGAAACTGATAGTGAAATACAATTCAAAAGAAGCTTCAATATAGTATACTTTAATGGGACGTCGGCAGTGGTGGTCCGCTACGGCATCTAGTAATGGGATTACAGCCACGATGCCAGGGATTAGCGACAATTTATGTACTTTTGCTACAACCTGGAGCATTAGGATAACGCACACAATAAAAAATGGTGTTCGTCAACACCGATGGAGATCTTGTTGCCTCCACATATAACAGTGGTGTGATCAGTAAGAAAATCATAACCAACGAAATCATTACTGGAACTGCTTTCATGATTGTCGGAGAAAGAAGATAGAGATGACTAGTATAACAACAAAGAATGTTGATAACTTGTGTATTGATCATTACTAGGATATATCAGCTTATATAATTATGGATTGTGAATCAGCTAAGATTTGGGTGCATGCATAATTATATTGGAATTTGTGTAATTCAATAATTCTATTACCAAGTAATTCATTTTTAAAATTGTATTACCAATTACGTGGGGTTTTTTCCAGAGTGGGGCTGAATAGTTTTCTTATTCTCAAATTAGGGTCTTCATATAGTTAATTCCCAATCTAAGATAAAACAGGCTGAGTAGACATGAACGCCAAACATTTAGTCAATCTCCCAAAATAACAATCGAAATATTTATTTGGCGATTTTGTATCAATGTATTGACTACTTTTTTTTAACATTTTTTCCCATCCTTTCTTGTCTTTATTTTCTCCTATGTTTGTTTTCCATTCAAATGTTTATAACATATTAATTTGACTTCTTTTATGAAATTTTTTATATGTGTTTATGAGTAGGATATATGTATTTAAGTATATGTTTTGAAATTGAGTTCAAATAAAAACAAAAAGTTAATATCGAAAAACAAAAGAAAATTCATAGACACGACCGGAAATATTATTTAAGGTGAGTTATTACTCGTATCCAAAATTATGATGGGTGAGGAACAAACTAAAAACTAAATGAGTTGCAATCTGGACCGTAGCTTGGACCACGAACGTCGAAGAGACAATGAATCATGGGCAGAACTACGGGATGCCATTAAGGGTTTGCAGGTGGCGTGGGAGCATGGCTTCAGAAGGGTGATACTTTAAGTGGACTCATTGGCCGTGACACAGCTTATTCAAGCGATTGAACATCTAGTGCATCAAAATGCTATGAAAGTTCTCGACATCCAGGAGCTCATCGGACAGGATTGGGAGGTAAGATCTGTCATAGATATAGAGAGGCAAATCAAGCTGTTGACTTCCTCGTTGGCATTGGTTTTCGTTTTCCCATCGGGTGTCACACGATACCGACTTCGAACACTAGTCTTGGATATTTTCTTCGTTATGATTGTTTTGTGTCAGTGAACCTCGGTCGATTGTTATGAAAGATTAAAGCGCTTGACGCCATTTTCCCACAAAAAAAAAACTAAGTGAGTGATTTGTTTAACCTTTGAGTTTTTTTGGATGAATGGCAGTATCTCATTCCATCAAAATGAACATGTAACCTAAAAAACGAGGAAGGGTGAATGGTGAGTACAAAACATCAGTCAAGAATATCAAAACAAACAGCCTCAATAATTACAAGTAACTTTAGAAACTAGCTATCTTTGTATTAACTCCCAGGTATCTCAATCGAGGAAGCAGATTTGGACAAGAGACACTGCATCCCTCCTTTTCTCTCCATCAACTCGAAACAAAACGAGCTATTGTTTGGTTGTGTTTACTATGAATCTGGGTAGATGTTCTCACCCGCGCAGAACTACGAGGTGCCATTAAGGGTTTGCAGATGGCGTGGGAGCATGGTTTTAGAGGGTGATGCTCCAAGTGAACTCATTGGTCGTAACACAGCTTATTCAAGGAATTGAACATCCAGTGCATCAAAAAGCTATGGAAGTTCTCAACATCCAGAAGCTCATCAGACAGGATTGGGAGGTTAAAATCTGTCATAGATATAGAGAGGCGAATCAAGCTGTTGACTTCCTTGGTTGCATTGGTTTTCATTTTCCCATCGGGTGTCACACGATCCCGACTTCGAACACTAGTCATGGCTATTTTCTTCATTATGATTGTTTTGTGTTAGTGAACCTCGGTCGATTATTATGAATGATTAAAGCGCTGGACGCCGTTTTCCCACAAAAAAAAAAAACTAAATGAGTGAGTTGTTTAACCTTTGAGTTTTTTTTTATGAATGGCGGTATCTCATTCCATCAAAATGAACACTGACGTGTGAGATTTAACTTCACAACTATCAAGGTCGTATTCCACGAGGGCTCTCTCAATAGCTAATACTCACACGGTTCATGGACGGTCTATTCATTTAAAATGAGTTTTAGTTTGAAAAAGAAACAAAAGCATAAAGGAAACTAAACAAGAAAGCAAACAAAACGGTGCAAATCAAAGGTAAAGGAGGTTCACTTGGAAAGATAGCTTCATCATGCTCAAGAGGAATACATGCACAGACAAGCCAAACATGATCAAGGATGCAATCGAATGACCACGCAAATCCCTTCTATAGACTCAATGCACTCACGTCGCACTAAATCCCTACCCTAGAACCACTCAACCTAGGCTCTCGCTCTCAAGCTAAGTGACTAAGGATGCATTAAAGGTGTTTGATGAAATGCCAAGCTACAAAACCCTCTCCTATGACTCTATGACCACTAGGCTAGACACCACACTCTGATGTCAATGTCCTAACACTAAGAGAATCATCAAAAGACTAATCAAAGTTCAATTGAATGAAAAACCTAATGCACATTAAGTGTTCGATAAAATGCACAAGTGAGAAATCATGCAACTATGGTTGAATTGAGATGATCTAATCTCTTAGAACACACTCCCTTCAATCCCTAGACCTACAATCCATGTAATCTAAGCACTCTCATGCATTACATCACAAATGATAGACCAAATCAAGCCATAACACAATTTGGAATTAACAACAAGTCTAGAGACCATCTTCTTACAATCCAAGATCAATCATGGCAAATTTGTACAATCAACCGCTATCCTAGCACAACTAATCTATCAATCCAAGGAAACCTAAGAAATCAGCCACACATGGCCAAGGAAATGAAGGAAAGAGAAAGAAAGATGATCACCAAGAATACCATGGCAATCCTCCTCTTGCAAGCTCCTCTTCCAAGGTTGTGGACTTCAATCCAAGCTCCTCTACTTTGATTTGCACCTTGCTCATTCGGTTTTCGGTCGAGAACTTAGAGTTCTTGCCGAAAACTTCTTCAGTTGAAGGGAGCATTTTTCTCGATTTTTCAACGATCATATCTCCTCCGTCCTAGCACCGATTGACCTCCCGTTTGATCCTACGTGCTCCTTGTCACTAGTACTTCAATGCCAAGACCTGAAAATGCAAAGAAAACAACTCCAATAGATATAAAATTGGCCTCAAAGTGGCAACCGGGCAACAAAAGGGCACTTTGCATAAAACATCCATAAAGGCCTATAAATCATAGCAAAATGAGATCAAACATGGGGGATCCCTAGGCTAATCGAGGACTTATAATGCACTAAATATGATCACATCAAATTCCCCTACGACTAAGCTTTGCTTGTCCTCAAACAAATGAATTAGAAAACATCCAAGTCCACAAATGACAAGATCGGTCACATTGAGATTCAAACGATAACAATTTGGCCTAAACTGTTCCACGAACAAACTTAACCTACACATGCAAGAACGTCAACCAAACAAGTCTAGACCTCACTAATATATGCACACTTCAAGTAGTGGTTAATTGGGATACAGAAAAACCGACCACGATAACACCAACTCTAATTAAAAGGACTTGAACTCGGGAAAAAGAACAGATAAGGCGGGGGTAGGAGAGTGATGAGTGATCATGATGTGGCTATCGACTCGACTTCATCCGCTTCTAGATCCGCACTTTACAAACTCGGCCGTAGGATCAAGGGCTACATTTGAGAACTCTTTTTTTTTCTTTTCTTTCCATTTTCATTTTTTTTTTTATACTGCATACTAGTGCTCGATCCAACACTTCACTTAGGTGTTGAACCTGTCTAGCTCACAGCTTTTGCCTTTGCTAGTGCTCAACCCGACACTTCACTTAGGTGCCGAGCTTGCCTAGCTTTTCTTTTCTTTGGAGCATTTTCTTTCCAAATTAGCCACTCGATCCTTAGCCCCTTACAACTTCAACACAAGATTTTGAATTGGATTCCATCTAATCTCAAGCCACAATCATGAGGGAACATGGAAAAAGAGGTGAAAATTCTGATTGCCTTCATCATCTTAGACCGGTGTTATCGAGTGGTACAAAAACACGTATCAAACCAATCAACCAACATACAAGAGTGATAAAATCTCTGTTCTGGCCTAGACTCATTTGATATTAGCTCTAACATGCTGGTTATAGGTTCTAAGTAAAACAGTCTAAACGTCATTGTGAAAGCTTGAAGCCAATCAAACACCAAAAGTCAAGAACCGAATGATTCTACAATAGAGGAATTTGACATTCAATCAAGATCATGCAACTCATCAAAGCATAGCCTTAGATCTCTTCCATAAATAATCACACCAAACCTCAAACTCCCCTACGACTAACATGAGCATTGTCCTCAATGATCAAGAGAGAGAGGGTAAGGTGGAACGAAGTTACCGCGTTGGTAGAGAGGAGCATAGGACGCAATAGTAGTGAAAGGATTCCACGATGATCCTTGGTGATGAGTGATCCCAATTGCTTGTCAAACCTTATTCAAAAGCTAAAACAACACAAAAACCTCAAAGAACAATTAAAAGCGAAAAATTAAAGATAACATGGGGTGCCTCCCAAGAAGCGATTGGTTACCGTCTTAAGCTCGACGATACCTGTGTTAGGGTGCCCAACTTAGTACCTCCTTCAAATCAAGTAGCTTTTTCCATGATGAAGTTTGAGCTCCAAGTAGCAATAGAAGCAAATGGTAGAATGACCAATGAGCTAAGCTTGAGTTCTAATTGTTACCTTGCCATGGCCTTCTACCATTGAGTTTAGGAGTTTGAGGAAGAATGTATGGTAGGGGGCCACCATTGAGCTTCATCGTCTCCAAGTCGGTGATGCCACTCAAGGAGTCTTCCGGTTCAAACATGGGCGGCTCCTCTTCCATTATCACCTTAGGGGGGTAGAGATGCATGTCTCCTTGGGTTCTTGGCACAAATACTTCATGATCAAGCAAGAAGATTGAAGAGCACTAACAATCTTTGGTGGGGACCACAATAGGGTGGTGTTGTTCACTTTCGTGCTCCACTCTCGGTGTCACCTCTTCTTGAAGCGTCTCCAAATCATCTCTCACCTCCTCTAAAGGGTCATCATCCTCAAGTCTCCTTGATTCTTCTATCCTCACATCATCGTTACTTGGTGTTTCCATGGGAAAAACATGCTCTTCAATCTCCTCCACTACCAAATCTTCTTCCGTGTCACGCTCTTCGGATTCACAAGTGTCATCTTCATCATCATAAACATGCTCCAAATGATTGGGATGTCGTTCATCCTCAAGAATCTTCGTGACGAGCTCTATGCTTTGGGATAAGCGGTTAACTCGGTTTGCATTATCCTCCGCAATTCGTAACATCTCTAGCATAAAGGAGATGGAAGAGGTTTTGTAACACTCATTCCGAATCAACCCGAGTAAACCCATGGTTGAGCCGGTCCCAGGTACTACCGAGTAAAAACAAGGGTAAAAAAGTGAAATTGGCGGTGATCAAAAGACAATAAAAACATGGGAGGCCTCCATAGAAACGCGAAACTGAAATCCGAATACAATCCAATCCATCATAAATCCTCCAAACCAACTTAAATCAGAAAGTACATAAAAAAAGAACCCCAAAATCCCATAGTCAACTGAAATGAACAGAAAAGTCAACTCCGCGTAATCCCAGTCTTTCACCTCATGGCTTCCGTCCAGACTTCACGAAATCAACCTCGAACTCAAACTCCACAGCTACCTCTACTAGCCACGAGATCCTGAAAGGGGAAAAGGGATCAATTTCCTATTGAAATTGAGTGAACCCACTGGGCCTACCTACACGTTGACCTACTCTATGGAGCGGTCCCAACTCCGCACAAGACATCCAACAATGGAACCAAACCCAACCCCCCATTTCCATATTTTAATTCCCTAAAAGCAGTCTAGGTGATCACGTTGGTCAGTTCTTGTTCTCAAGCACAATTCATAACAATAGAATCACACAGAACTAATACATCAAACCACGGCACACACAGCATCATCACATCACATCCATCAACCAAGTCACTACCACAACCACAAGCACACAAACATTCACGTTCATATTATCTAGGTGAGTTATTAGGCGCCAAGGAGTAATCCACACCACCACCGGCCGGCCAACGCACTTCCCTACCGCATGGGAAGTCCTCGCGCTCCCCTACCGCATGGGGAACGCGTTCTCATTAACCATCATCATCATCATCAATCTCATCATCAATCTCATCACTCCCTTGACACCCATGTCAAGGGGATCCACCCCAATGGATCAGACTCAACAACCAGTACCTCGGGTGGGGTAGTGTGGGCTCCTTCCGGTTCTATTTCCAACATACAATTCTCAACATCACATTCTCAACTCATACAACACATCTACTACCAACATACAACACAAATCAGCCACATCTCATTCATAGTCCATAGTTCACAACACATCTCGTCCTCCATGCCCCTGTCATGTTCACAGCACACACATCACAATCAATAGGATAACCGGCTAGCTCACCGGCCTCCCCCACCTGCAAGTACAGGGGAAGCCATGTCATGAGTCTAGGGGTCACCCACCTGTTCCTCTTATTCAGAGCGACCCCACATTGGGAGGGTAACTCTCCTGCGTCCACAACCAGCAATTCATAATATCATAGCACCCGCACTCATTTCCCAACCATCCTAATTCTCATTTCTATGTCAATCCATTACTTAATTCACTTCAGTTCACACCCAACCCCAAATCATAGCAAACAACAACAACAATCAACCACGGCAATCATCAATAGCAATCAAGTACATTCACATAACAGTTTATCCCCTTTTACGCTCATCATTTTCATGCATAACCTAGGTTTTGTTCTAAGTCCAATTGAAGCTCCTCACGCTGTCCAAACTACTTACACAACGCTAAGCCCTCACCTGGAATAGAAGACGAGGCTCTAATCGTCTTCTAGTTCCCCAGAAACTCGATTCCCAACCACCAAACTCGTAGCTCTACCCTTCCTTACTGCTCACGACCTACACCCAGAAACCCAAAATGGAGGTTAGCGATCTCTTCTCCTCATCGCTACGAAACCATAGCAACAAACGGAACTCAATTCCGACCTCTACAGCTCCCGGAATCACCCTTCGAAGATTGCTCGCACTAGGTTCGTCAATGGCTTTTCGGGGAGAGAGAAAGGGGAAAGAAGTTATGAATTTCCATGCAAATCCATCCTTTTATGCACGAAAAGTGCGCCTGGTATGTCAAAAAGTGCGCGGCACTTTGCCCAAAAGGCGCACTTTTGGAATTTTGTCAAAATTCCGCCGAATGATATTACAGAAGTGCGCCTGGCACTTTCAAAAGTGCGCCTGCGCACTTCAGGGCCCAAAATCGGCACTTTTTGGTGCATCACCGTTCCCCTCTTTGCAACTTCGACCCAACTTAAACCCGAATGACCCAAACCTCAAGGGGAGCTTAAGAGCACTGATTCCAGTACCCTAGTCCACCGATCTTGAGTTCCAAACCGTTTGGTTGAGCGGGGATGTTACAAGTCTCCACAACTTCAAGGATTTCGTCCCCGAAATCATCCCTAACTCATCCTAGCAATATGATACCGAACACACAGCTAAAATTGCAGCAATCCAAGTATCCTATTGACTTCCGAAATTCCTAACGACGAACCACCAGCCTTCCTTTAACTACTCATCAGCCCTACACCCACTCCCAACACTCTACTTTCACCGAGCACACCCTAGACCTTCTTGGAACCAACACCACAACAAGCAAACACAAAAGCATACATCAAGGGGAATTAATACCTGAATCATACACTTCCACTAACTCCGGGTACCGCCGCCTCATACTCTCCTCAGTCTCCCAAGTAGCCGACTCGCTCTCATGGTTCCTCCATACCACCTTGAGCTGCGGAATCTGCTTATTCCTCAAGACCCGGACTTGCCTATCCACGATCGCGACTGGCTTCTCCTCATAAGTCAAGTCTTGCTCAATCTCCACCTCCTCCGGCTGAATTACATGAGAAGGGTCCCCATGATACTGCCTAAGCACGCTCACATGAAACACATTGTGTATCCTTTCCAACTCCCTCGGCAAAGCCAACACATAAGCCATCGGACCCGACTTAGCGAGGATCTCATAAGGACCGATGTACCGAGTCGCCAACTTCCCTTTTCTACCGAAATGCATCAGCCCTTTCCACGGCGACACCTTCAAAAATACCTTCTCCCCAACATTGAAACTCAGCTCTCTAGCACGACCGTCGGCATACGCTTTTTGCCTATCTTGAGCCGCTCTCAATCTCTCCTTGATAATCTTAACCCGATTAGCCGTCTCTTGCACAACTTGAGGACCCGACAACACCCTCGCACCTTCCTCATCCCAACACAAAGGCGTCCTACACTTCCTCCCATACAAGGCCTCAAAAGGAGCGGACTTCAAACTACTATGATACGAGTTATTATAGGCGAACTCAATCAAAGGTAGCAATTCAGTCCAAGGGGTTTGAAACTCCATAGCACAGCTTCTCAACAACTCCTCCAAAGTAAGGATCGTTCTCTCCGATTGCCCATCAGTCTGAGGATGATACGCCGTCGAGAACTTGAGCTTAGTTCCCAATGCTGTATGCAGCCCCTCCCAAAAATGAGACGTGAAACTCGGATCCCGATCAGAGACGATGGATTGAGGAACCCCATGCAACCTTACCACCTCTTCTATATATAACTTTGCCAACACCTCCACACTAGGCTTAAACCGAATGGGTACGAAATGCGCAACTTTCGTCAAACGATCGACTATTACCCACACGGCATCCTTCCCCTCTCTAGTCGGCGGAAAACCCGATACAAAGTCCATGGTGATGTCCGCAAACTTCCACTCCGGAATAGGTAGGGACTGAAGTAACCCACCCGGAGCTCTATGCTCCGCCTTAGCCTTCTGACAAACCAAACAAGTCGCCACATAACGAGCCACATCCTTCTTCATTCCTGGCCACCAAAAACTTAACTTCAGGTCATTGTACATCTTTGTCATCCCGGGATGCATAGCATACATCGAGGAATGAGCCTCCTCCAAAATCCCCTTCCTCAATTCCTCTACTTCCGGCACGCACACTCGACCCTTGCATTTCAACAATCCGCCAACTACCTCAAATCCATTATCCATGCCTTTTTCAACTTCCCCTCGAATAGCCACCAGAGTAGCATCCTTGAGCTACTCCTCACCAATCCTATCATTCAGCATAGGCCTAATGTTGAGCTTGGCAAACAAACTTCCCACATCATCTAACTGCATCTCTACCCTTAAAGCTCTAAGATCCACCAACTCCTTTCGACTTAAAGCATCCGCAACCACATTAGCTTTACCAGGATGGTAGTCAATGGTACAGTCATAATCCTTCAAGAGTTCCACCCAATGTCGTTGCCTACCATTCAGCTCCTTTTGATCCATAAGGTGCTTAAGACTCTTGTGATCGGTCATGATCTTAAACGTCTCACCATACAAATAATGCCTCCACAACTTCAAGGCGAACACCACTGCAGCTAACTCCAAATCATGGGTTGGGTAGTTCACCTCATGCACCCTAAGCTGTCGGGAGGCATAAGCGACAACCTTCCCATTCTGCATCAACACACAGCCCAATCCTTGCAAAGACGCATCACTAAACACCACATACTCTCCACCTTCTACTGGCAAAGTCAACACCGGAGCTGAAGTCAACTTCTTCTTCAACTCCTCAAAGCTCCTCTGACATTCCTCGCTCCACTCATACTTCGACTCCTTCCTCAACAACTTATGTAGAGGAGACGCTATGGTAGAGAACCCCTCTACAAACCTTCGGTAGTAACCAGCTAACCCCAAGAAGCTCCTCAGTTGCGACACATCCTTAGGTGGAGACCAATTAACCACCGCTTCAATCTTCTTTGGGTCAACCTCCACGCCTCTTTTAGAAACCACATGCCCAAGAAACAATACTTCTTCTAACCAAAAGGCACACTTCGAGAACTTGGCAAATAGTTGCTGCTCCCTCAACCTATGAAAAACAATCCTCAAGTGCTCCTCATGCTCCTTCCTAGTCTTAGAATAAATGAGGATATCATCGATGAACACTATCACGAACTTATCCAAATACTCGTGGAAGACCTTGTTCATGAGAGCCATGAACGCGGCGGGAGCATTGGTGAGACCAAACGGCATCACCAGAAACTCATAGTGTCCATAGCGGGTCCTAAAGGCTGTCATTGGCACCGATCCTTCCTCCACCTTCAACTGGTGATAACCCGACCTCAAGTCTATCTTCGAGAACACTTCAGCCCCCTTGCAATTGATCGAAGAGATCGTCTATCCTTGGAAGTGGGTAACGATTCTTGATCGTCGCCTTGTTCAACCGCCTATAGTCAATACACATCCGCATCGACCCATCCTTCTTCTTCACAAACAACACTGGTGCCCCCCACGGTGATACGCTTGGGCGGATGAACCCCTTATCCAAGAGCTCCTGCAATTGCTCCTTCAACTCCTTTAACTCCGTCGGTGCCATGCGATAAGGTGGAATAGAGATTGGAGCAGTTCCAGGGACCAACTCTATATTGAACTCCACCTCACGCTCGATCGGTGCCCCAGGTAGTTCCTCAAACACATCCGCGAACTCCCGAGCTACAGGTACCTTCTCCAACTCCTCATTCCGTTCAACTGACACTTGCACCAACAAAGCCTCACACCCTTCTTGAATCAGAGAAAAAGCTTGCATTGCTGAAATTACTCCCATAGGTGCGGACTCCCTCTTCCTAACACCCTTGAACACCACCTGGCCGACACCTCCCACCTGAAGCAACACCTCCTTCTTCTGACAATCAAGCAAAGCCCCATGCCTAGCCAACCAATCCATGCCGAGGATAACGTCGAATTCATTGAAAGGAAGCACCACCAAATCAGCCAAGAACTCTACACCTCCCACTAACACTTTACACCCTCTACACACTCTATCCACCCGAACAGAAGTCCCCAAAGGAGTTCTGACGCCCCAACTAACACCCAAACTACTAGTTACAACACCCAAATACTCAAACATTTCTCAGATACAAAGGAATGGGTTGACCCCGAATCAAACAGAGCATAAACTGAAAGGCCCAAGATCGAGATCATACCAGTCACCACGTCGTTCGCATTCTCTGCCGCACCCCTGGTAAGAGCATAAAGCCTCCCTTGCTCCCCTCCAGCTCCAACAGGTGTGGCATTAGCTCCCGTCCCTCGTCCAGCACCCCTACCCAAGCTGCCTCCTCCTCTCCCTCCGTAACTCCCAGACGGAGCTCTAGGGCCCTGCACCGATCCCACAGACTGAGTTGGGGTAGCTCTCTTGGTTGGACAGTTCAGACTCCTGTGTCCGCGCTGCCCACAAGTGTAACAGGTCACACCTGCCAACAGATGGCAAACTCCGAAGTGACGCTTCCCACATTTGTCACATAGTGGTAACCCGGACGGTGCTCCTCCCGAACGGACTGTGCCACTAGTACGAGCAGGGCAAGCCACACTCTTATGACCTGGTCGACCACAAGTGAAACAAGTCATCGTACCCCTCGTTGGCATCGACTGGCTGCCCCTGAACCCAGAAAAGGAAGTCTGAGTTCTCTTCGCTGGGTAACTGTGAATGGCAGACTGAGTAGGCGGGGCAGTAGCCTTCCTCTTCTTCTCTTCCTTCTTTCGGTTCTCCAACCTCTCCCTCTCTAGCGCCGCCGCCTTAACCGACACTAAACTCCCCATATCAGCGGTGGTGACTCCCTCCTGAATCTCCACTCTCAACCCATTCTTGAACTTGTTAATGAGCTTCCTCTCCCGGTTGGCCCGCTCATCATACCACTTAGAGAGAGAAGTGAACTCTATGTAATATGTCAGAACGGACTTCTCCCCTTGCTCCAAACTCATGAACTCCTTGGCTTTCTCCTCACGCCAAAGGTCCGGGCAAAACTGATCACGAAACACCTCCACAAACTCATCCAACTCCATCTCTGGCGGAACCACTCGACTCTGTGGCATCGACCTCCACCAATTCAGTGCATGCCCCTTAAGCAGAAAAGTCATTGCTTGCACCTTCAACCCTTCCTCAAGTTCCATTTGCAGGAACTTGTACTCACATTCCTGGAGCCACTGCTCTGCCACCTCAGGATCAGCTGCTTCCCCAATGAACTCCCCAAAATTCCATCCCTTCAACAGACTCGGCTGAAACCTAGGAGCTCCTCCTCCAAAACCCGAGTTCCCAGTGGACCTACTTCCCCTTGCTTGACTGGATTCACTACAGGAGGACATTAAACATTTCAGTTGACCGCTCAAGAAACTTCAAACAACTCAATTCACCACTTGATTTCAAAACATCCCACCCATTTAAAACAATTTGACAAAAACCCTTGGAATGTCGGTCCCGTACCGATGTCTCATCCTCCCTCCCAACGAGGTTAATTACTCCCCAAAGAGAGAAGATAATCAACCGGTACAGCAGCGACAAACCAGGCTCTGATACCATTTGTAACACCCGTTCCGAATCAACCCGAGTAAACCCGTGGTTGAGCCGATCCCAGGTACTACCGAGTAAAAACAAGGGTAAAACAGTGAAATTGGCGGTGATCAAAAGACAATAAAAACATGGGAGGCCTCCATAGAAACGCGAAACTGAAATCCGAATACAATCCAATCCATCATAAATCCTCCAAACCAACTTAAATCAGAAAGTACAAAAAAAAAACCCCAAACTCCCATAGTCAACTGAAATGAACAGAAAAGTCAACTCCGCGTAATCCCAGTCTTCACCTCATGGCTTCCGTCCAGAACTTCACGAAATCAACCTCGAACTCAAACTCCTCAGCTACCTCTACTAGCCACGAGATCCTGAAAGGGGAAAAGGGATCAATTTCCTATTGAAATTGAGTGAACCCACTGGGCCTACCTACACGTTGTCCTACTCTATGGAGCGGTCCCAACTCCGCACAAGACATCCAACAATGGAACCAAACCCAACCCCCCTTTCCATATTTTAATTCCCTAAAAGCAGTCTAGGTGATCACGTTGGTCAGTTCTTGTTCTCAAGCACAATTCATAACAATAGAATCCACACAGAACTAATACATCAATCCACGGCACACACAGCATCATCACATCACATCCATCAACCAAGTCACTACCACAACCACAAGCACACAAACATTCACGTTCATATTATCTAGGTGAGTTATTAGGCGCCAAGGAGTTATCCACACCACCACCGGCCGGCCGACGCACTTCCCTACCGCATGGGAAGTCCTCGCGCTCCCCTACCGCATGGGGAACGCGTTCTCATTAGCCATCATCATCATCATCAATCTCATCACTCCCTTGACACCCATGTCAAGGGGATCCACCCCAATGGATCAGACTCAACAACCAGTACCTCGGGTGGGGTAGTGTGGGCTCCTTCCGGTTCTATTTCCAACATACAATTCTCAACATCACATTCTCAACTCATACATCACATCTACTACCAACATACAACACAAATCAGCCACATCTCATTCATAGTCCATAGTTCACAACACATCTCGTCCTCCATGCCCCTGTCATGTTCACAGCACACACATCACAATCAATAGGATAACCGGCTAGCTCACCGGCCTCCCCCACCTGCAAGTACAGGGGAAGCCATGTCATGAGTCTAGGGGTCACCCACCTGTTCCTCTTATTCAGAGCGACCCCACATTGGCAGGGCAACTCTCCTGCGTCCACAACCAGCAATTCATAATATCATAGCACCCGCACTCATTTCCCAACCATCCTAATTCTCATTTCTATGTCAACCCATTACTTAATTCACTTCAGTTCACACCCAACCCCAAATCATAGCAATCAACAACAACAATCAACCACGGCAATCATCAATAGCAATCAAGTACATTCACAGAACAGTTTATCCCCTTTTACGCTCATCATTTTCATGCATAACCTAGGTTTTGTTCTAAGTCCAATTGAAGCTCCTCACGCTGTCCAAACTACTTACACAACGCTAAGCCCTCACCTGGAATAGAAGACGAGGCTCTAATCGTCTTCTAGTTCCCCAGAAACTCAATTCCCAACCACCAAACTCGTAGCTCTACCCTTCCTTACTGCTCACGAAACCATAGCAACAAACGGAACTCAATTCCGACCTCTACAGCTCCCGGAATCACCCTTCGAAGATTGCTCGCACTAGGTTCGTCAATGGCTTTTCGGGGAGAGAGAAAGGGGAAAGAAGTTATGAATTTCCGTGCAAATCCGTCCTTTTATGCACGAAAAGTGCGTCTGGTATGTCAAAAAGTGCACCGGCGCACTTTGGCCCCAAAAAGGCGCACTTTTGGAATTTTGTCAAAATTCCGCCGAATGATATTACAGAAGTGCGTCTGGCACTTTCAAAAGTGCGCCTGCACACTTCAGGGCCCAAAATCGGCACTTTTTGGTGCATCACCGTTCCCCTCTTTGCAACTTCGACCCAACTTTAACCCGAATGACCCAAACCTCAAGGGGAGCTTAAGAGCACTGATTCCAGTACCCTAGTCCACCGATCTTGAGTTCCAAACCGTTTGGTTGAGCGGGGATGTTACAGGTTTCTCATGACTCACGAATTCCTCTTGGGGAGACTCACTTTCTTCTTCTTCCATGACTAGCACTTCTGGTTCAAGGGTGTCGGGGATGAGCTTCACACTTTGAGTTAAACGATCCAACCGAGCCGCATTATCTTCAGCAATTTGCAACATCTCCTCAATTATGGGGGGAGGTGGAGAGTGTTGTTCATCCTCTCGAGCTTCCTTGATGAGCGTTACGCCTTGAGCTAAGCGATTAAGTTGGTTCGCATTGTCTTCCGCAATCTTCAAAGCTTCCTCAAGCGTGGGAAGAGATGGAAAAGGTTCCTTATAGCTTATGAACTCCTCTCGAGGACGCTCACTTTCCTTCACCATTTTCAAGAGCTCCTCTAGCATAGAAGAAGGTTGAGAGGGTTGCTCATAGCTTGTGAACTCCTCTTGAGGACGCTTGCTTTCTTCAACCATCTTAAAGAGCTACTCTAGCATGGAAGGCGGTTGAGAATGTTGTTCATGACTTGTGAAATCCTCTTGATAATACTCTGGCAAGACTTGATGGTAAGTGGGGATGGATAGGGACATTGCTCATTCCACATGGGTGTTGAAGCTTGTTGTTCTTGACCCCACCATTGGTTATCTCCCTCATAAGTTCCTTGGTATTAGTTGGGTGGAGTAGGATGACCATAGTATGGGTTAGGAGATGGATTCAACCCTTGATAGGTACCATAAACATTACCTCCATTCCACGAGTTCATCTTACTTGCAACCTTGCTCCCATGAATTAGATAGGTGGAGAAGGGGCCTACAAACACGCACAACCAAGTAGTACAACAATGCGGGATAACAAAGCCACAAAAACAAATAACAAAGAAGCAAAACTAAAATGAAAGGAAGTGAATAGAACGGTCCACGACTAAATGCTTTCAAAGGATTGAGAAAGGTCCCCGGCAACGGCTCCAAAAACTTGACGTGTGAGATTTAACTTCACAACTATCAAGGTCGTATTCCACGAGGGCTCTCTCAATAGCTAATACTCACACGGTTCATGGACGGTCTATTCATTTAAAATGAGTTTTAGTTTGAAAAAGAAACAAAATCATAAAGGAAACTAAACAAGAAAGCAAAACAAAATGGTGCAAATCAAAGGTAAAGGAGGTTCACTTGGAAAGATAGCTTCATCATGCTCAAGAGGAATACATGCACAGACAAGCCAAACATGATCGAGGATGCAATCGAATGACCACGCAAATCCCTTCTACAGACTCAATGCAATCTCGTCGCACTAAATCCCTACCCTAGAACCACTCAACCTAGGCTCTCGCTCTCAAGCTAAGTGACTAAGGATGCATTAAAGGTGTTTGATGAAATGTCAAGCTACAAAACCCTCTCCTATGACTCTATGACCACTAGGCTAGACACCACTCTCATGTCAATGTCCTAACACTAAGAGAATCATCAAAAGACTAATCAAAGTTCAATTGAATGAAAAACCTAATGCACACCAAGTGTTCGACAAAATGCACAAGTGAGAAATCATGCAACTATGGTTGAATTGAGATGATCTAATCTCTTAGAACACACTCCCTTCAATCCCTAGACCTACAATCCATGTAATCTAAGCACTCTCATGCATTACATCACAAATGATAGACCAAATCAAGCCATAACACAATTTGGAATTAACAACAAGTCTAGAGACCATCTTCTTACAATCCAAGATCAATCATGGCAAATTTGTACAATCAACCGCTATCCTAGCACAACTAATCTATCAATCCAAGGAAACCTAAGAAATCAGCCACACATGGCCAAGGAAATGAAGGAAAGAGAAAGAAAGATGATCACCAAGAACACCATGGCAATCCTCCTCTTGCAAGCTCCTCTTCCAAGGTTGTGGACTTCAATCCAAGCTCCTCTACTTTGATTTGCACCTTGCTCTAGGGTTGTGGATTGGAGATGAGGAGAAAAGTATTTGAGAAGTTGAGAGAAAAGGGTTTTGAAGAAGTTGTGAATTGTGAATTAATGAATTGTTGTCCTAATTTTCGTCGGCTTCACCCTTTAAATACTGTGTTGGAAAAGGCTGGAATTTTCGGCGAAAATTCTACAAGATTTTCGCCGAAAATGTCTTTGAAAAATACCGAGCGGTTTGGCTTTTCTTCATAGATTTTCGGCGAAAATTCTACAATATTTTCGCCGAAAATGTCTTCATAAATCGAACGGCCGTCTCCTGTAATTCGGTTTTCGGTCGAGAACTTAGAGTTCTCGCCGAAAACTTCTTCAGTTGAAGGGAACATTTTTCTCGATTTTTCAACGATCATATCTCATCCGTCCTAGCTCCGATTGACCTCCCGTTTGATCCTACGTTCTCCTTGTCACCAGTACTTCAATGCCAAGACCTGAAAATGCAAAGAAAACAACTCCAATAGATATAGAATTGGCCTCAAAGTGGCAACCGGGCAACAAAAGGGCACTTTGCATAAAACATCAATAAAGGCCTATAAATCATAGCAAAATGAGATCAAACATGGGGGATCCCTAGGCTAATCGAGGACTTATAATGCACTAAATATGATCACATCAAACACAACCTCAAAATCGAGGAAGGGTGAATGGTGAGTCCAAAATATTAGTTAAGAACAGTAAAACAAACAACCTCAATAATTACAAGTAACTATAGAAACTAGCTATCTTTGTATTAACTCCCAAACATCTCAATCGAGGAAGCTGATTTTGGACAAGAGACATTGCATCCCTCCTTCTCTCCCCATTAACTCGAAACGAAACGGGCTATTGTTTGGTTGCGTTTACTATGAATCTAGGTAGATGTTCTCACATGGGCAGAACTACGGGGTGCCATTAAGGGTTTGCAGGTGGCATGGGAGCATGGCTTCAGAAGGGTGATGCTCCAAGTGAACTCATTGGCCGTGACACATCTTATTCAAGGAATTGAACATCCAGTGCATCAAAAAGCTATGGAAGTTCTCAACATCCAGAAGCTCATCAGACAGGATTGGGAGGTTAAGATCTGTCATAGATATAGAGAGGCGAATCAAGCTGTTGACTTCCTCAGTTGCATTGGTTTTCATTTTCCCATCGGGTGTCACACGATCCCGACTTCGAACACTAGTCTTGGCTATTTTCTTCGTTATGATTGTTTTGTTTCAGTGAACCTCGGTCGATTATTATGAAAGAATAAAGCGCTTGACGCCGTTTTCCCACAAAAAAAAAACTAAGTGAGTGATTTGTTTAACCTTTGAGTTTTTTTGGATGAATGGCAGTATCTCATTCCATCAAAATGAACATGTAACCTCAAAAACGAGGAAGGGTGAATGTTGAGTACAAAATATCAGTCAAGAATATCAAAACAAACAACCTCAATGATTACAAGTAACTTTAGAAACTAGCTATCTTTGTATTAACTATGAGGCATCTCAATCGAGGAAGCAGATTTGGACAAGAGACACTGCATCCCTCCTTTTCTCCCATCAACTCGAAACAAAATGAGCTATTGTTTGGTTGCGTTTACTATGAATCTGGGTAGATGTTCTCACCCGGGCAGAACTATGGGGTGCCATTAAGGGTTTGCAGGTGGCGTGGGAGCATGGCTTCAGAAGGGTGATGCTCCAAGTGAACTCATTGGCCGTGACACAGCTTATTCAAGGAATTGAACATCAGTGCATCAAAAAGCTATGGAAGTTCTCAACATCCAGAAGCTCATCAGACAGGATTGGGAGGTTAAGATCTGTCATAGATATAGAGAGGCGAATCAAGCTATTGACTTCCTCGGTTGCATTGGTTTTCATTTTCCCATCGGGTGTCACACGATCCCAACTTCGAACACTAGTCACGGCTATTTTCTTCATTATGATTTTTTTGTGTTAGTGAACTTCGGTTGATTATTAAGAATGATTAAAGCGCTTGACGCCGTTTTCCCACAAAAAAAAAACTAAATGAGTGAGTTGTTTAACCTTTGAGTTTTTTTTTATGAATGGCGGTATCTCATTCCATAAAAATGAGCACCCAACCTCAAAATCGAGGAAGGGTGAATGGTGAGTACAAAATATTAGTTAAGAACAGCAAAACAAGCAACCTCAATAATTATAAGTAACTATAGAAACTAGCTATCTTTGTATTAACTCCCAAGCATCTCAAACGGTAGGAAGTTATTGGATAGATTCGAGGGAAGTTAGTCGAAAGCTGCACCGCACCAAAGCCAATTCCATCATTCACCCCTTCATCCATCACATTATAAACCCCTGTAGTGTAGGAATCGTTACAGTCCCTTGCAAAAGACCTTTTGACTAGTTACTCGTGTTGTCAAAGTGGTGGAGACTGTGGTCGAATTGCAAACTTATGACATACTTCGGTCGAGAAAGTGATTAAGAGTAGAAACACGTCCCTAAACACAGAGTGCGAGAGTTCCCTTGTACCAAATATTGCCTGTGTGAGAAGTCTGGTCGGTTAGGTCGGATTCGTGCATGATTTGTGTTTACTACTTGTTTGTGTGCAGATAATTAGTGAGACCAGGTTGTTTGGTTGACATGTAAACATGTAGGTCATCTGTTCTAGAAGTAGCGGTTTAATAATTCATTGTGATTGTTTGAACCTTAACTTGATCGATCTCGTCATTTGTGAATCTGAGTGCGTTCTAGTTTAGTTTGCTTGAGGACAAGCAAAGGCTTAAGTGTGGGATATTAGGGTTATTAGCGCGTATATAAATAAGCTAGCTAGACTAACAATGTCGTACAAAAGGCTAACCACCTATCTATAATTAAATTAAATATTCATAGTTCACACTCAAAGAATACTAATAATGTATACACTGTGTACTTGGTGTAAAGGTTTGAAATGAATATCCTCTGCGAGACACGAACGTCCGTTGCTTAAAAATCCTACAACGTCAATAGGACGGTGTCAATAAATAACCCCTAACAGTCCCAAATTTTATCCTCACCCTAAACATTCCTAAACTATTTCTCTAACCTAACATTCCCAAACTAATTCTCTAACCTAAAATTCCTAAACTAATTCTCTAACCTAAATCCTAAGCTAATTAATTATCTACTCTACTAAAAAAACCAAGAGATGAAGGGGAGAGGGACTTACCTTGGCTTTGGGAAGTTGGAAGAAGGGGTGTGGAGTGGGAAAATGGGGGTTGCTGGGTTTTTATAGGGATGTTGGGCGAATTCGCCCAATCAGTTTCACTTCGCCCAGCTGTTGGGCGAATTCGCCTATAGGACCGGGGCGAATTCTTCTATTACTCAGGCGACGACATTTATTCTGTGGTTGGGCCGAATTAACTCAACTTCGTCTAGGTGTTGGGCGAATTCGCCTATGTCCTAGGCAAAAATACCTAGTTTTGTACATAGTTTCAAATGGTATTTATTTTGGTAAATAGTTTCATTTTTTAGTTTAATATGGTGAAAACTCCAACCCTCAACTAGCTATCGAACCAACCAATCTATGACTCTTAATAAACCAACACTCGGCTATCGAATCAACCAATTTATGTCTCTTAATAAACCAGCACACAATCACTAAACCATATCAAATCATGCATGTATAACTTAAGAACAACCACAAGTTCATGTACTGGAAAAGAAAACGAAGAAAAATTATGTACTAAAATAGAAAACAATAAATTTGATCCAAAGGCTATGGATACCTGGGAATACACAAAGGCTAGGAACCCGTGAAATTCCGCAAATCAAATATATAACTCTTATTGAACTAACACTCGGCTATTGAACCAATCAATTTACGGCTCTAAATAAACCAACACCTAGTCCCTGAACCAAACAACACCCAATCACGAAACCCACCAACAACAAAATATCTAACCATGTAACCTAAGAATAACTAATTTCATGTACTAAAATATAAAACAAATTCCTATGTACTAAAATAAAAAATAAAAAATTTGATCAAAAACTATGGAATGAGTAAACCTGTGTGATGGGCCCTAGCCCAAATCGAGAAGAAGCACAAAATCAACACTTCACAAAGTTCATGGAAGTCCAAGCCTAAGACACATCTAAGATTTCTAAAACTCATCTTCACTGTTGATCATTCAATGACTGAGATAAGCTCAACACTTATCCTAAGGCACTATAAAAGGTAAGGGGTATCACCCCGTGACGGGAGCTCACTTGGACACCACAACTCAACTCACACTCCGAGTACCCTTAATCGGTGTTTCGGCCAATAGTCGAGCACTCTTAGCATCTAGCCTCGTTCTACGTTTAGTCAGTCGACGTTCAGGCTCACTAGGTGTTTTAGCCAATAGTCGAGCATCATCGGCTTTTGGCCTTCCTCGGTATTTCAGCCAATAGTCAAACATCATCGGCGTTTGGCCTCCCTCAATGTTTAGCCATCATGTGTTTAGCCTCACTCGAGGTTTAGCCACGAGACGTTCAGTCTCATCGAGCGTTCAACCTTGCTCAACGTTTAGCCATTGAGCATTCAGTCTCACTCAGAATTTAACCTTATGCTCATAGTACCCTCACTCGGCGTTTAGCCTCCCTTGACTTCTCAACACGATGCTTAGAGGCTGACTCCCCCACAAAGATCCACCATGAGGCAAGCCATATCGTCGAGTCACTCAACAGCCACCACCGCTTAGGTTAGTCATAACTATTTATCTTATATTATAAGCTCATACTCTATGTCACACTTAAAATATATTTACTCATACATGTCCTCATATGACAAACTAAAGTCCACTCGAGGTTTGTTCGGTTTGCATATCTCGTTCAACGCCTTGGAGACGGTCGATTAGTACCAAGAGCCTAGCCCTGTATGAATTTAATTGTTCACCCAAGAGCCTCAATCGATTGGGACAAAACATCATGAAAACACAAAGGCTAGGGAAAGTCGTGAAAACATGAAAATTCAACCTATGACTTAATAAACCAACACATGTCTATCAAACCAACCAATTTATGATTATTAATTAATCAACACTCAATGATGAAACCAACCAACACCGAACTATCGAACCATGTAACCTGAAAATACGAATGCCCATATACTAAAATAAAAATAAAAGTTTTTGTACTAAAATAGAAACAAAATTCTTGATCCAAGACTATGGAAAGTGAAAACTGGTAAATGCTATTAGAACTTGTGAAAATATGCAAATCCAACCTATGACTCCTAATAAACCAACATTAGGGAAGCCGAAATCCTCTTTTTCCGTTCTCGTACATACAAGACTTGTGAATTGGATGAGTTCTCTTGCCGCATTATCGAACAAGCCAATCGATTATCGAACAAACCAAATTTTTAGATACCAAAAATTTAGTAATCAAACCAAACCAAAACAAAACCTTAGTTGTCAAAATAAAATTAAGGTAAAATGATTCACGGACTAAATTGTAAAAAGTTATCATCAATTATTTGATCCACATAGAGTGGGAAGGATATTAGTTCAACTACAAGGGAATAATAGAGGATATAAGTAAGATTGCAAGGCTCTCAATTTTATTTGTTTGCAAATGTTTAGAAAGAGTTGCAATCGTTTTATGTTTGTCTTGAACTTACTTTTGTTGGTAAATCAAATATTTTGTTAAATTTTTTGAAGTCTTATTAGTTTAGAATACATCACTCATTTGATAAAATTGTTTAAAAGAAGTATAAACTAAAAACAAATTTGAGTTGTGATGGGCCCGGCCCGCCAGCATCCTAAGGGCCCAGACGGCGGCCCACACGCACAGCAGTCGACGCTGATAAATCTAGACCTAGGCGACAGTCCGGGTGGATCAAACAAGCAAGCCTAGGAAGTAGAAGAAGGCCCAAAGCGACGGCCCAGCCCGGCGGCTCTTAGGGTTCCAGGACAGAGCGAACACGTGTCGACATCCTATGGAGACTACGAACGAGTGGTCAGGATTCAACCTTGGCGACCAAGACAGGGGTACTATAAATACCCCCGTACACCCCATAAACCGAAGGACAACACTTTTACCCAGCGGACAAACGCTCCGCGGTACGTAACTCGCCTCCCTTCCCATTCCTTAACTGATCGCCTCACTCTCCCTTGAACTAACTACCCCCGTTATCGCTTACGAGGTGCAACTCCCCTGAAGACCAACAGGCTTGGGCTTCCATTATTGGGCCAGGCGACAAGGCTGGAACAAGTTGCATAAATTAAAAAAAAAAATTATGAATATTTAAGAGAAGTATTTGTCAATTAATATATCCATTGAGCTAGAGAAAATTGAAGAAATAAGATTGTACCTTAGTAAGAGCAATGACCAGTGAGGTCACAAGTGTGTAATAGTATGAGTCATGAGACCGTATGTAAAGCGGGTTACAAGTCATTTACTATTAACAAATTCAGAGTATTGATCGGGTTGACATTGAATTGATTCATCAAACCTATATAAGTAAAGCGAGTTCTATTTTATTTTAGTATGTAATTTGAACTTAATTCATTTTCAAAGTATTCTAAAATTAATCACGATACTCAATTTAAATATTATGTGTATTTTGGTACTATATAAACAATTATCTAGCTATGTTTATATTTTCTACTTTAAAATATTTAAGTTCTCAATTAAGTCACATGTTAATTATTTTGATCTATTAAGGTTAATCCTTAAATTTAAAATTTTAGTTGGTTTATAATTTTCTAAACATAATCTTATATTTATCATTACTGAACAAGACCATTCCTCATTTACTAATTATACTAAATAAATAATGAAAATATCACAGATCGGCCAACGGGCCGAAAATATGCTAGTTGTAAAAAGTTATCATCAATTATTTGATCCACATAGAGTGGGAAGGATATCAGTTCAACTACAAGGGAATAATAGAGGATATAAGTAAGATTGAAAGGCTCTCACATACAGACAGGATATCAGTTCATTGATTTTTAACTTGTTGATTGGAATTAAGTTACCTTTGATTATAGCAAGCATACTGGAATACATGAAACTTTGACACTAACTTGGTCTATTGTTGGCCTGTTATGAAAAACAAAAGACCAATTATTGAGTATGACAACTTTAATGAAACAAGTTTAACTTGGTCGGTCTATATGGTACGATGGTGAATTGGTGAAGCTCATCAGTAGATTCTCCGGCAAATGGTGAGACCATCGCCAAGCGGGGTGTGCGAAATGTCGACACGAGGATCTGCAGCGAGCGATTTGTTGAACTGGATAGTAAACTCCCTGACGTCTGCTGTGCGGTTAGTATCAGGAGGAGGAGACATTGCAACAGTGCCACCCCAGAGAGTGTTGTCATATGCAATTACCCCTCCCACCCTCACTAGTTTCATTAGCTTGTTATGGTAATTCCAGTAATTGTTCTTGTCAGCATCAACATAAGCGAAGTCGTAGCTCCCTTCATTTACATCATCTAGAAGCAGTTTGTCAAGGAAGGGAGCAGCTTCGGATTCAACGAAATCAATCTTGTGCTCAACGCCAGCCTTGCGGATGATGGGGAGTCCTATCTCGTAAGATTCCCTGCTCATGTCTATGGCAGTGATCTGCAAATAACCCTCATCAACATCATCAAACCATGGCCTTAAAAAGTTGAATTATAAGAACAATGATTGAAAGAGTTATTGTTGACCTTGCCGTCGTGAGGGATGGAAAGAGCGGTGAGGAGAAGGGAGTAGCCAGTGAAAACCCCAACTTCAATGGTCTTCTTTGCGTTGATCAATTTCAATAACAGTGACAGTAACTGTGCAGTATCAGGTGCAGTAGCCATCAAGGATCTGAAACAGAGGACAGGAGAAAAACAAACATTCATCAAACAGCATCAGCTATTTGTTAATCGATTTAAAGATATTGTTCAATACCTGGGATGGGTAGCGGTTAAGTTCCTGAGTTCCTTGAGAGGCTGTGGTTCCCGCGGGAACACACTCGTTTCCAGTACATACTGCAAAACGAATAACAGATTAAGATTATACTAGTACTAGATTCCTGATATGAAGAAATTCTTACAGAGAACAAAGAGGAACCTGGTATAAGGCTTCTGTGCGCAGTAAACCCTTGGAAGGCAATGGTCTTCTCTCACTACTGCTTTCTCCTTCCATTTCCGATGTACAATTCTCAGAAACTTTCAAGTTCCAATGATTCAATCCTCAATTTAACCACCCTGGTGTGGCTTTTGGTCTTCCCCAATTTAACGTCATCAAAATAACGGTCCAATTAAAATTACAATCATTCACTGCAAGCCAACAAATTCTCTACAAAACATCCAGTTTTATTACCTTTTTTTTGCCGCTAGTGATGAAATCAATTGATAATGTCAAAATGATGAGTTTTTGTGTCACACGGAATTGCCGAAATAAAACCAGAGAGTTAAATGACCGAATGCCCCCCGGAGATGGTTCTGGAGAGAGGGACAGAGCATAGGGTATTCTAGTAATTTGATACGAACAGAGACCCTAAGCAGGGCGGCATGCAGCTTTGCAAATCAATCAATCCTTCCTTACCCGTTTGAAATTGATTTGTCCCCAAGAATACAATTCTCTAGTGAATTCAATTTTTTAAGATTTGAGCATTTTAGGCTATTTCGAGAATCAATTGTTTAAATAAGTGAATGTGTGAGATTTTTGAATTGAGAAAATAAAAATAAATAAAATAGAAGAATATGATAAATATCAAAATGCCCCAACTTTAATCCCTATATCCCAATAATGAGGGATATTTTTGTCATCTTATTTTGAATTCACCCTAGAAAGTGTATTATCACCTTGTCATTAGAGAATTCGGAGGGGTCCGAATTGTAGGATGGGCCCACTCCTAGAATTCAATTCTAGACAATTTTCAACATTTTTTTGCGACAGTTCTCAGCATTGGTTAAATTCTAGAATGAGATCCAATTTTAAGCAATTTCCACTCCTCAATTCTCTTACACAAAACGACCCCTAAACTTACTTTAGGGTCAATGGATTCGTTTCCGTTTATTGCTAACTAAACGATTCAAATTGTACTAATAAAAACTGTTCGTTCGACTTCATCTTCCGTTCAGATTCAACTCTGCAGCAACAATCCATTAATTCACAGTAAAAGAGAGGAACAGATTCCTAGAATGAGCTAGAAGGACTCCCACATCCTGCTCTTCATCATATTCCCAGAATTCAGATTTCTAAAAACCCTACACAGCTCCTTGTATTTATCCACATTAAATCCCTGAAGCTCCATTAACTTACTTTGCTTGGCCTCGAATCTCTTGCAGAAGTATCCTTCGAAGGAAGGCTCTACAGAGGTCTTCATAAAGAAAACGTATGCCAAACCGAAATAGAGAGAGGTCGTAAAGAAGCAAATAGGCTCCATCACATCCCAACTCAGTTCCCAGAACGTCAACCTCATGAACCCAACTGTTTGGGCCGTCAAAAAGCCCAGCCCACAGTACAGCTCCATACGAACATGGGATTTGGCCTTTTCATCGATCATAGCCTTCTGCTTCTCCATCGCCTCTAGTGTTTTCTTCCTTGGATCGTTTGGGTTTGCATCTGATTGTGGTATTATGCTTTCCATTAATTTGGCTACCTGCTTAGGGTTGAGAAACACGATGTTACCCAAAACGATGACGTTTCCAGACTTGTCGAGCGTTTTGGCGAACTCGGCGCCTTGATCCTTGTTCCCGCATTCATGGACACAGATCTGAGCGAACTCGGAGAGCGGAATGGAAATTGTAGGGATCTCTCTCAGCCTGGCTTTTAATTTCTCCATCTGACAGAGCCTAAAGATCTTCCTCGCATCTTCGACTGAAACGCCGGGAAGCTCACGAGTTTCCGTTAGCGGCGGCGGAGGAGGAGGATTGAGTCCTGTAAGCTGTAGCCGGTTGCCGGTGGCGTTAACCAGACGGAGCTTCTCCCTCAGCTTCTCCCCGGCCGGGAAACAGAGGAACTCCGGCAAATAGTTTCTAATCGCCGTCTGGTGGATAAAGCTCCTGGAATTGAGTCCTCTCTCGGCGACGTCACTGAAGTCCTGCCTGTGATGGCTCGATTTAGCGGCGGTGGAGAGTTCGATCGTAGGCGAGAGGAATCTGGTTGCGTTGTGTGGGAGACGTTTCGAAATCAGTTTCCAAAGCACCATTGGAATCCGTAGGGAAATTGGAGAAAGGAAAATTAAGGGGAGGTTTTCTAAATTTGATCCTGATATTGACGACGAAGTTCGACACGGCTTATATACATGGCGTGTGGAGAATTTTTTTTTTTTTTTTTGGGAAAATAGCACTTTCCCTCTTATACGTTTCCAACCTAACAAATATCCCCCTATACTATAAATTACTCTTTTTACCCCTTTTTTCTTTAGCCACTTTACATTTTGGGTCCTTCCATTCCAATTATCATCTTCATGACATTAATTGGTGTGCATTCAGTACATCACGTACCTCCAATAGTCTTGTATTAGCTTACTAAGCATTTTTTAATTGAAAATATATCAATATATGTATATATAATTACATAGGATGAAATCCACGAATAAAAAGTTTGATTTTAAAATCCTTCGTATTTTACCATACTTTTCACAATACCTCTTCAATTTACCTCCCTACCCAATTCTTAGTTTCCTGCCTCTGATATCTCTCTTCATCGATGTGCGGACGTGTCCAAATTTAATGTTAAGAAGACAATTGTTGGAATAGAAGGACCCAAAAGACAAAGTGGTCAAAGTAGGAGGAGATAAAAAGAATGATTTATAATATAGGGGGCTACTTGTTAAATTGGAAAAGTAAAGGGGGCAAAGTGCTATTTTTCCTTATATTTGTTGTGGAAAGGAGAATATCTTGATTGTGCAGGGAACTGGAAAGAGAATATCGGGCTGAGGTAAGAAAATTAAAGAACACACGCGACATAGTAGCCAGTATGTAGGCGGAACTAGGGGGAGCCGGGCAGTCCCGTGCGTTATATTCGAGTGTATATTTATGATTTTTTTGAATTCAGTTCAGTGCAAATTTTAAATCCGGCTAAGTGTTATATTAATTCGGCTTAGTTCATTGTTACAATTTCAAACTTTAAAACCAAATATATATTTTAAAACATTATTCTTTATAAGAAAAACTAATATAGCTAATATACTCAATCAAATTAATCATACCATTCTCTAATTCTAATATTTCGTCAACATGTGTAGATGGTTGATAAGCCCAATATCATTTTATCTCAACTTTTGAACGAGTAAGAATAAAATATTTGATGATAAATCATTCAAATCAATGAAAAAATCGCCGGTGGCACATTTCAATTTTCATTTGTTCAAGAATAATAATTTGAAAACAAATATATTGGGCACAATCAATTAGTGGCGAATGGCATTGTATACTAAAAGTAAATGATATGTGTAACGTAATATATATTATTGTAGTACGTAATTATATTATACTATTAATACAAAATTACTTAAAATTTCTATTTGAAAAAAGTTATTTCAATTTCGGCTTAGTGCATCAATGAATTCTGGTTCCGCCCATGAGTATGTTTTAACCAATATTCTCACAATCTTATTGAACAGTAAACGGAAAAAATTAGTTAAGGGGTTGTTCACTTGAGAGATTTGGATTTAGGGAATTTTAAATCTCTAGAGATTTGAAATAGCTAGATATTTGAAATTCTCTAGCTATTTCAAAAAGCTATGTTCACTTGGGTGATTTGGTGTAGAGAATTCTAAAAATATAAAAAATAATAATAAATATGGATATTATGAAAGACCAAAATGGCCTCACTCATCATCTCCGTTTTGATATTAGACAAGTTAGTTGGGGTTATTTTCGTAAAGTGAGCCCCAAATCTCTCAAATCCCCTCAAATCTCTGGTCTTAGTAGAGATTTCAGAAAGCTCCCCAAATCTCTAGGGGCCCACCTCGAAATCTCTAATCCTCCCCAAATCTCCATCTCCAATTGTGAAGTAAACAGGAGATTTTGTCCAAATCTCTAGAGCTGAGATTTGAGCCCAAAATCTCCACCCCAAATCTCTCAAGTGAACCACCCCTAAATTGTTTAGGATTGGTTGTCATATTAAGGAGAACATTGGCATCTCTTTCATTGTGAATTGTTAATTAATAAGGATAATAAGAGCATGCCTTATATAACTCAAGTGGATTCCATTTTAACATTTTGTTTTGGGTTAAGCAATCATGTATAAGGAAATGGAATTAGTTGATGAGGACTGATCAAAGGCTCAACAGCATAATCAATCAGAATGGTGTGCAAAGAGAAGCAATTTGTTTGCAGATTCTTTTTATATATATAATAATTGGTGGTTGACATTTTTACAATTTAATTCATGAATTTCAGCATTTCTCAAAGACAAAGTATCAATTCCTGTAATGTAATAAAATTGATGTACGAATTGAGATTTTGAGAATCCAATGTCCGAATAAAGTTTTTGATAATTCTGCCCTCATAACCTTCTTCCTTAAAATTTATCCATTTGTTATTGGTTGGACCGTGTATAGTTTTAATTTTGATTTATTTTGATTTTCTTACTGTTGTTTGATGATGGAAAGATCCAATTCCAAACCGATGTGAGGGCTGCATATAAATCAACCTGAGTTAAATATATAGCTAGCTCAAGCTAAGCTCGTTAAATTTATCCCAGCTCAAACTTCGAAAAATAAGCTCAAGTTTGACTTGTTTAAAAAACGTCAAGCTCGAGCTCGATTTTAACCCGTTCATTTAAAATCATAAATAAGCTCGACATTTAAACTCTCAAACAAGCTCGGGTTGTTTGTCTTGCTCATTTATGTTGGGTGAATGTAAATATGAGCTCAACTTATTTACAACTTCAGCTCGAACAAGTGAACATAGTTCGACTAGCCGTAGAGTCAAACATGTTCACGAACAAGTGGAGCCAAACCCCATGTGGCTCGGATTTGGATCGTTAAATTTTCAAGTCACATTTCGACTAACTCATTTCAAATCAAATTAAGTTATGAACACAATTTGTTTTTCTTGGTGGGAAAGTAGCGCTAAGAGCGCTTCAATTAACTAGGAATGAGTCTGGGTTCAGCAACTCTCATACAATCGTAGCGAAGAAAATAGCTCAAATTACAATCCGAAAGGGAAACCGTATGGACCCCAACATCAACACCATAGGCCAAGCCAACCAGATAATCTGCCGCTTTATTTGCTTCTTTGAAAAGATATGCTCGATAGAAATGGTCCAGTCCCGACTCAATAATTTGCGAATGCTAATCACTTCATTCGCATGATGATGGGTCGGATCACCCTTAGCTGAAATGAGAGCAATGGCTGCCTTTGAACTATTCTGCACAATCACCTTTTGAATCCCTACAGACCACGCGAAGTTGAGTCCAAACAAATATCTCTGAGTTCAGCTCTGGTAACGGAGCATGCTCCAATATATGAACACAAATTTTTTAAATCAAATCACGAGCTACTTTATTGGTTAACATTGAAGCGGAAAGATCTTTCCCACATTTGAGTACAGTGTTTCCTAAACCAAACTCTTATTGAGATTAATTCTGGAATCAATTGTATAGTAAAATTAGGACATGGCGCAAAATATAATATGATTCTTAGGGGCCGCCGGATACGCAAAATTTAAAGCCAACAATACATGGGAGGGAATTGATGCCGTGGGGGAATGGGCTGTTGCTAAGGGTAGGATCGATGGATTATTCTGGCCGAATAGCTTATTTCACAATTGTTGAGTAATAGAAACAGAAAGACCCTAGGGAAAAACAATCTCGCTAGAGCGATCTAGTGAGTAAAACTAGTGTGCATTATTTTGCGCACCAATGACCAATATAAATATTAAGTCTAGAACACCCAGAGTTCATCTAATCTAAACACAACGAAGTTAACTACTTATAATCACGAGGTAGAAGTCAGAAGTCACAAAAGGATACATGAAAATTAGGATTTACAAGAAAGATATTCGAAAATCTAGTTTCACAAGTACATCTTGTAACTTCAATTTTTTATATGTTACTTTGATTGCTCCTAGATGATCCTTGGTATCAACAAATCTTCGAAATATGCTCTACAAATCGTCTAAGAAATGCTCTCTTCTCATCCAAGTTTTTCAAAAATGAATAATCAATCAACTAGACCTTATAAAGGACCATTGAAAAAGTGCACCCACTGATCTAAAAAAACGCGCACTTTTGGGTGTGTCCAACTCGTTTGATACAGGGAGATATCTTGGCATGCCGGCGCTTATTGGACGGAACAAGAGGCAGGCGTTTGGGTTCCTTCGAGATCGAGTTTGGCAGAAACTCCAATCTTGGGTGGGCAGAAAAATTTCACGAGGAGGACGAGAGGTGTTGATTAAGGCGGTGGCTCAAGCTATACCTGTTTATTGCATGAACGTGTTGGCGGAGGAGTTGGAGATTATGATGAACTCATTCTGGTGGGGTATGAAAGATGATGGGAGTAGAGGGATCTCATGGATGAGGTGGGAGAAGCTTTGCATGAGAAAGGAAGAGGGTGGTATGGGTTTTCGATATCTCTATGGTTTCAATCTCGCGATGGTTGGGAAGCAAGGATGGAAATTTACTTCTAATCCGAGTGCTCTTGTTTCACGTTTATTCAAAGCTAAATACTTTAAAGGGGAGGAGTTCCTCACAGCTCAACTTGGAAACAATCCGAGTCAGATTTGGCGGAGCATTATCGCAACTCAAGCTGTCATCAGAGAAGGACATCGATGGAGTATTGGAGACGGTCATAATATAAGTGTGTGGCACGATGCTTGGTTGAGGGATCCGAATAATAGATATGTGTCTTCGACGTGTCCTAGTGGAGCTGAAGGCTGGGCAGTTTGTGACCTACTGTCGTCGGACCTAACTAGCTGGAATTGACAGGTGGTGGACACAATCTTTAATGAAAGAGACAGGAGGGAAATCTACTCAATCCCACTGGCGGTCGATCGTGGAGGGGATGGTCGTATTTGGCACTTTGGTGACACGGGGGATTATAGTGTTCGGTCGGGCTATAGACTTATTATGGATAGATTGGTGGACACAAGCTCTCTCCGAGTGCCGGGTGCGTGGAAGGAGTTATGGGAGGTGCAAGTTGATCCAAAAGTGAAGAACCTGCTTTGGAGAGCGGCTCGTAGTGTTGTTCCCACACGCATGACACTTCAGCAACGAGGTATCGCCGTTCCGTTTTGTTGTGGTATGTGTAGCCGTGAGCCGGAGACTTTTTGGCATATTGTGGTGACTTGTGAAGTGGCGGTGGACTGTTGGCGGAAGGCTGGTTTACTTGCTGTGGTGGAAAGATATTTGGAGAATGCTGAGGGTTTTGATGATTGGCTGTTTGGTATTTTATGCTCTGAAAGCGAGGTGACAGTGTCAAGAGTGGCTATGCTGATTTGGTGCTTGTGGAAGGAAAGAAATGCACGGATTTGGAATCGTGTTAGTCAGCCTGCGGATGTTACTGTTCGTAATGGCCTTGAATGGCTGGCGGAGTGGACGACGGCGCGGGGTAGGTTGGCGGGTCATATGAGGACACAGGTGCCGGAGTGCGGGTTGTGGCATCCGCCTAGGAGTGGATGGTTGAAGTGCAATATTGATGCTGCTATCTTTCGTGACCGTGATAGGTTCGGTATGGGGATGTGCATTCGGGATAGAGCTGGAGCGGTTATTGCATTTAAAATGGACACACGACCGGGATGCCCCTTACCGAAGGAGTGTGAGGCGTTTACACTGGTGGAGGCGCTGCGGTGGGTCCGAAGCCTTGGATTGACTAGGGTAGAGTTTGAGACGGATGCCGAAGTGGTAGTGAATAGAGTGTCGAACCGCATCACTGACCGTACGGAGTTTGGTGGGTTGATTAAAGAATGCTTGGATCTTTTGGATGCTAATTCTGATTTTATCGCCCAGTTTGCTAGGAGAAATAGAAACAAGGTAGCTCATGCTTTAGCTCCGAGATCTTGTTTAGTTGCATCCCCGTCTGTGGGGTTTGCTTCTCCGATAGAGTTGGATGATGTACTCAGGGAGGTTTGCGCAATTTGCAAGTTTTAATGAATGATTGATGACTTGAGTTCAAAAAAAAAATGCGCACTTTTTCAGCAGCTCATCTCCTCTGAGAGTCTACTTATACCTATAATCTCTAGTACCCTTTCTCCCAAATTATTTAAAAACCACACAAGCTCTCAAACCCTGCTGAAATAATCAAACACATATCCAAGTAACAAGTATTGGTGGCGTTTGTGGACGGGTAGAAATAGAGTCATTTTCGACAGAGCTCAGACTCGATTGGAGTTCTTATTCCAGTATTTTCATAGTCAGTGGCGGGAGCATAACCTTATTTATGGTCCCCCTCGCCCTTCTCCCCTTCCTTCTCCCTCCCCTCCTCTGACTCATTGGCTCCCTCCTCTCTCGTCCCGATTGAAGATCAATGTAGATGGCGCTGTGCGGCAGCCCTTAGGTGGCTCTGCTGGTTGGGTCCTTCGAAATTCGGATGGTGTTGTTCTCCGAGCAATGGCGGCAACTTACCCAGGTATTCTGGATCCTTTTCTCCTAGAATTGCTGGCTTTCCGAGATGCTTGCACTTGGTGTTTGTGGGCTGGTGTTCTGCAGGTGGATATTGAGGGAGATGCAGAGTTAGTCACGACAAAGCTTTTAGCAGGACTCATTCGAGCGAACCCTGGTGGGGCAATCATTGAGGAGATTCTTCAGATGTGGAGGGGAGCTCCTTCTTGGCGTTTTATGACGGTCCGACGATCAGGTAACAGGGCCGCCCATTACGTGGCTCGCATGGCCCTGGCTAACCTCCCGGGGGTCATGGAGGTAGACATGACTTCCCGGGTTGGGACTTGATGTTTTTCCTCTTTTTTGTCTTTGCGTGCTGTCTCCGTATCTTCGCAAGGAGCTGCCTTTGGAAAAAAAAAAAAAAAAGACATCATCAGAAACATCATACCTTGTTATATTGAAGCAAGCTTAGTAGCCTTACTACAAATGGTTGCCTCATCTCCGAACTAACTGAGCTTAAATGCTAGAACATCATCATCAGCGACCCCATTTAGATACACATTGATATCTCATTGCGCTGAGGATATTTAGATAGTTCAGTTACCCACAGCACACAGACCATTATTATCATTTGATGCTTTCAGACAGCAAACATCTCCTCTTTAAGTTGTAACACCCACCACCACCACCACCATCATCTTTCATTTAATTGCCAGCCATTACTTTTGACTCCCACACCCCACACTAACACCATTTCTAAATTCTAACTATCAGATACTACCACAATCATTATCAGTAGGCCAAACCAAACCTCCAAATGAAAGAAATATCTACAATTTTTATCAGAAAAATCCCCAGAGTCAGCAATACATTGGTTCACAAGAACAAAAGACCCAAACTTGATGTTTTCTTGCCCCGTACATACTCTCTCTTTATGTACTAATATTTATATATACGACCACCATATATCTACATATAACTCCAGTACATCATATTAACTAACCAACCTTACTACTCATTATCAGGATAACTCCATACCCAACACATTAAGTACAACTACCACATGATGAGCAATCAAGATGACATTCATTCATTCATTCATTCCACATTGTATGTTGCTGCTGTTGTTGTTAGCTTTGAGACTTTTGAGACCTCAAATACTCAATCTCAACACTCTCTCTTTCCCCTTCAAATCATTTGCACTCCCCTCTTCAAACGTTTTGCAGCTTGCACGAATCCGACTATCACCTGCAACTCATCCATTTGCTTCTCACCCCACCCCATATAAAAACCATCTTGTTAGATTCAACGTTCATCAATGAGTTCATTGTATATACAATGCTTACAATCTTGTACCTGTGTCATGAAATGCCTCTGGACGACATCAATCAGCTGCTCCTTGGACGGATTCGGGAAAGCATCCATCTGAAGTAGACAACACACAACCAGAGCAAAGCAAGCATATTCAGACATCCATCCATTCTCTTACTCTATTGACACAAAATGTGTGGTAATTATATTGCTTCCTTAATTACCAGGTTGAAGTGTCGCCAATATCTCCATAGTGCCTCCATCTCCAGCTTGCTCAGATCAACCTTCTGTCACCAAACACAGCAGTCAAAAGTTAAAATTTATAACACAACACGGAAGAGGGTAAAAAGTGTGGTGTCGTGTTAACTACCGCGGACCCACGAGGAGTGGAAACAGAGCTCTTATAAGAGTGTGAGTCACAAGAGAGAGAGGATCTGCTCATGGACTTGTGAGATGATCCCGATGACTTATTATGAGTCCGATGTCGCGATCTGTTGGACTTTTGGGTATCATCAGACGCTGTTGCAGCACAAGAGGAAGAAGAAAACAGTGATCAAAAGTAGGTCTAACGAATTAAAGGATTAGCACAAATCTTGCTAACAAAAGAGAATGGGTCCACTCAAAAAGATAAAGAAGGTCTCCTAATGATAAGAGAATGGATCTTTTTGGACTAAAGTTAAAGTTAAAAGAATGCAGCAGACAGAACAGAATGGATCCTATGTACTAACTAAACTACTAATCACTTTCCTGAAATTTCCACTAAAATGACAAAGCAACAGAGCTTAGAGTCATAAACCAGTCACTGTTTGTGAAGCCATACAGGAGATCATCGTATAAGTAACGCTAAATGTTCACTGTACGACAACCGTGATAAATCGATACTAAAACATACCAACTTATACCATGTACGAGATGTAATCAGTTGGTGGAGTAGTACATTACAGTAATGTTTCACAAACACAGGTAATGATCACTATCAGCAGCAAGAGTAAAAATGCTTAACCACGGCATTAAGATAAGGTCTCAACAAAAGAAGCAAGAAAGCTGTCCATTAGCTGGCAAATGATGAAAGTTAATACTAAAAAAAGACCAAAAGGACAATGTATGCTACAATTACGGAAACAGCTTCAGTAATTAACACACTCACCCATATCTGAGACATTCCACTGTGTAGTCTCGAATTCCAGGTCATCATCATCCTCATTCCCAGTTGGTGCCTCAATTACGCTCAGGGCGTTTCTCTGTAGCTTCACTTCTATCCCATTTGTAAGAACCTGGGGAAAAAATTCACAATTCTCTACACTGATCAAACCCAATTTTTGGATATAACAGTGAAACATTCAATTCCAGCTGCAACATAACAGAACACAACAAACTGAAACCCAGCTGTAGTTTGGATATAAAGACTGTATTTTTCTGGTTATAGAACGTCTTAGCCTAAAGCTGATAAAAAATATTCCCACCCTTATCTACCTTTCGCCATGTGCAGAGACTTAAACTATGTAAAGTGAGCTTTTTCCCCAAATTGTAAGTGTAATAATGGATGAAAACAAATAAGCTCAGGATGATCAGTTCATCATACACACCCTCTAAATCTGAAACAGAAATCCATTAGCCCAATGAAAGATTCCCCTTTTATTAGACAATCAAAAAAGCTAATGCCAGCTCTCGCAATCAATGGAAGATTGATAATTTCATCATCCAGCCTCAGCATGCAAAACCCCAAAACCTAAATGAACTTTACCACCACACAACAAAAAAGCAATCCGACAATACGAGGATGAGAAATGGAAACACGGGAAAACCCTAAACAAGTCGCATAAACGATCAAAACGTCAATTGTCAATCCTGTACTTGAAAACCCACAAAGGAATTCACCAGATCCATTGGTGAAAATTTACAAAATTGCGATTGGGACTAATCACCAAAAACCTAGAATTGAAAACAGAAACCTTCAATTCATGCAAGCTGATTGATGGACTCGGCCCATAGTTGGAATCGGGAATTTCAAGGGATTGGATTAAGAACAGGGTCTTATAAGTGGTTAATTAACTGAAACTTAACACCCAAATAGATGAGTGAAAAGAAAGCCTCAACAATGAATCATCATCAGATTGACCCAAAACCCATCAAAATTCCAACCGGCATTGTCCAATAGAAAACAAACTCAATTATTATCCACTCCCAAGTCCCAATTCAATCCAATATCTTGGAATAAAGCACAGTAAAAGAACAATCAGAAGGAACCCACATCAATTACAAGCGAAACGACCAATACCCATTTGCTGAAAAGCTCGAGAGAGAGGAGAAGAAGAAGAAGAAACTAACCAGCCAATGCCAACCGCCAAGGCCAACAGCCTTCTTGACAACACCTTTAAGGCCGACAAGCACCGATTTGGTCCTGTTATTGCCGGTAACAACAACTTTGGTATGACGTGGCAGTACGGAGAGCTCCTCCTCGCTGCTATCTCCGCCGCAGCTCTGAAAGTGAGAGAATCCTCCTCCGCCTCCCGTCACCGAACTCTCCATTTCCTCCATCATTTTCTCCCTCTTTTTCCCTTCCCCTGTTTTTTACACAACTCTCTCTCTCTGTCTCTCTGTTTTCCCCAACTCACTTTCACACTCACACGCGCTCCATTTCACAGCATCGGGACTCAAAAATGGAGATCAGTCATTGCTGAATCATGAGGAATTCGAGCGAGAGTTGGGATTGATTTCTCTTGCCGAAGAGAGAAAGAAACACAGAGTCCAAAAAAAGGAAGTGAAAGTGCCTGCTGCTGCTTTTTTCTTTGTTTCTGGAGAGAGGAAAAATTGAGAGTGACTGGTTTCTGTGTTATTGGCTGTGTTGGCTATGAATCCAGACTACCCAAGGGGGGTTGCCAATTAGATAAGGCCACGTCATCGGAGAGAGAAAGAGAGGTGGGAAGAACGCGGAGGTCGCCAAAAGAAACCACTGGCGGTTTTTTTAGGCTAATTTGTTTTCTAATCATTTAATTACAACCCCAGCTCCCACTGACGGTTGACTTGTTGACTACCGGCAGCGGGAAAACTGAAAAGAAAAAACGGTGGCTCTCTGGCGGAGGAGAAGCTGAAATTACATATACGTCCTCCTGCTTCTAGCTCGAAATTGGATTTGGTTGCTGAAAGTCTGAAACCCATTTTGGTAATTTACCAGTGACGGAAAGGAGAAGGACCTGAAATTCATCGGAGGTGGGGTCCGCAGCGCGTGGGGGTGGTGGAAGGAAGGGAAACGGCGCAAGTTTGCCGTCGGTGTTGTCTTGTCCAGCAGCATGGGATGCTTCCTTCCTTCCCATTAAACAAATTCAATTCAATTCAATTTCCGAATAAAAACAAAAAATTTAAAGTAGGACGAAAAACTGGGGAAAATATGTATATATATAATTCGAACAAAATTCAGTTGCCTCCATTTTTTTTAATTTCCCGCCAAATCTGGGAGAAACTCCTTCCGTCGGATTGGGATGATAATGATATGATCATTTTGATTTGGATGGATGGTCCGATTGAATTACTTACTGTGGAGGGATGCGTACAAGAATATAATATAAGTAGTAAGGGTCACAATCAAAGAGGTTAGCATGCAATTGCATGGATTGGTCGGTTTCCGACTGTAAATAGTTAACTCGGGTATTCGGGTTCAATGAGAGAGATGAATTGGTGGACTTGCTTGCTTGCTTGCTTGCTAGTTAAGTATTTTTCCATTGTTTTTTATTCAGGATTTTGATTAATGCAAGTTTACAGAGTTTTATCTTGTCGTCCATGTATTATAACTTATAAGTGATCAGATTTCTAAAGTATTCATCTATGTAAAAGTGTGGGTTAATTATTTTGAAAAAATCACAAACTATAAGGTGCTATAATTAGAATGCATAAACTTTTCGAAATCTCAAATCTAATCCAGTTTTTAAAATCGTTAACGTCGTTTCTCCTTGTTTGTAATATTTTGAAATTTTATGACTTAATCGCAACTTTTGATGACCTGTACACAAACACGTGGTGTTAGACGGGACCAAATCACAACTTTTGAAGACATGTACACTGACACGTGGCACGACGTGGCAATATTTTAACATGTTTAAACAGTCCACGTGGCACCACGTGTTAGTGTACATGTCATCAAAAGTTGTGATTAAGTCATTGATTTTAAAAAAATTACAAATAAAGACAAATTGCGTTAACAATTAAAAAAATTGGTGGACTAAATTTGAGGTTTCGGAAAGTTTATACTTTATAATTATAATATGTTATAGTTTGGACTATTTAAAATTATTAACCCTAAAAGTTTCACCCACCCTTGTTTTATATTGAAGAAAACTGATAATAAAATTTAATTTGTGTTTGTTTGAGTTTTAAAACTCATCATATTTGTTTAAAAACGTGTGGATTCATACTTAAGTGAATGATTATCATATGATCAACTAGATATTCTTTCTCGTTCATGACTAACATCTATCTTGCTTCTGTCCTCGTATTAAAATTTTCAAGTTCGTTAGCTGTAGAAGGCTTGATTCAAGATAGTGGGCGTGTTCTCACAGCCTATAGCGAGTGTGTGGGTGTGTGTTCAATCACTCTGGCAGAGTTAAGGGCGGTTGTGATAGGTCTTCTAATGGTTTGGGAGAAAGGGTATTGAATGGTACATGAGCAGCTTGACTCCCAATTAGGGGTGTTGACGAGCCGAGCCGAGCTTTGCCCAGCTCGAGCTCGGCTCGTTTGGTTTGAACTCTGGCTCGAGCTCGAATCGAGCTCGAATCGAGCTCGGCTCAGCCAATTTTTTTTTTGGCTCGAGCTTGGCTTGGCTCGGTTCGAAACTGGCTCGTTAACAAGTCTAAACGAGCTCGATTGCAAGCTTTCGAGCTCTACTCGGCTCGGCTCGAAACTGGCTCGTTAACGAACCTAAACGAGCTGAAGCTCGAATTGAGCTCGTTTGCAAGCTTTCGAGCTCGAGCTCGAATCGAGCTCATTTGCAAGGTTTCGAACTTACTCAATTTTCTGAATTATTACTTATCATTAATTTATAGGCATACTCAAAAATCAAAATGAATATTATTGTTTACAAGATCTAGAATTTTTAAAAATAATCAAGCCAAAATCGAACCATTTCATGAGCCAAAATCGAGTAATTTCACGAGCCAATCGAGTCAGTTCGCAAACTTCGAAATCGAGCTACCTCGCGAGCTCCAAAATCGAGCTAGCTCACGAGCTACTTAATCGAGCCAGCTCACGAGCCATTCTCGAGCTGATCGACGAACTGTGTAATGAGCTCTAACGAGCCAGCTCGCGAGATGCATTGTTCGAGCCAACGAACAGAGCTGGCTCGCGAGCCAGCCGAGCCGAGCAGGCATGAGCTCGAGCTCAGCTCGTTTATAAACGAGCCGGCTCGCGAGCCAGCTCGGTTAGTTTCGAGCTGAGTCACGGGCGAGCTTTTTCCGAGCCGAACGTCGAGCCGAACACGAGCAGCTTGGTTCGTCAACAGCCCTACTCCCAATATGCAGTGCATTGATACGCCGTGAGGAGGAAGGGGTCCACCAGATGTAACCCTCAAAAGTAAAACACACGCTGAATAAAAAACTTGAGCCAGAGAAATGTTCTTCTCTGGTAGTTGCAGCAAACACAAACAAGTGTCAGTTAGAAAACTGAAGAACAATGCAGTGAAGAGAGAGCAGAAAGTAAGAACATGAGATTTTAACGTGGTTTGGCAATTAAGGCCTACTCCACGTCCCAAGGGAAGTGATCCCTGGAGAGTTGTTTGATTCGATCTTTCAAATCGCTAAGAACCTCGAACTTGGTATTACACCATGATTTCTCCTCGAAATTAATAGTTATCTTCTAACCTAGTTCCCCACTGATAGAAGCCTAACTAAATACACAAGTTCACTCTTTGTATACTGCTAATATCTCTCCGATTACAAGAGCTACAAAGTCTACATCTTCTGCTGCAAGAATGTTGCTTTAAGTAGTGGCAGCGAGAAATGTACCTGTTGCAGGGTTGATCTTGAGATCAATCCTCCAAGGGAAACAGAATTTTCAATTCCTTTTCCAAACCCTTCAGTTTCCTTGTTTAAAACTAGCCGTTAGCAATTTCCTTGTTTGAAATCAATCTTCAATCTTTCGATCACAGAAGAATGATTTCATTTCTTGGACACTGTTCTGTCAAGGACCTGAAACAAAACAAAGTAATCAAGTGCAGAGAGTGCGTTTAAAATCAGCTAATCGAATAGAGGATTCAACACAACACTCAGTTGTTATGGACCAAATTCATGAGTTGAAGCAGAGGGCGTGGGAGGTTGAGATCATCCGCATTTATTGCAAGGGCAGTCATGCAGTTGACTACTTAGCTAGCATTGGATACGAGATGACTCGTGGTGTGTATAATTCCCTAAATCTGATTCATTATCGACCTATTGATCACATTATAATGTACTCAATGTGTCTGAAATTGATCTGATAAAGGTTTCAAGTTCGTTAATTTCATACCATATATTGTTGTCAAGAGTTTTGGACTTTTGGTACAATTATTATCTTGGTTCAGAAGAGTGAGTGGGTTGATTTGATGGGTCCGGTCCGGTTTGAATATAGGAGTGGGGTGGTCAGTGGTGGTTGGGGGAAGTTATATATTGTGCGATTGTGGTTCGAGAGGGGATGATGAATGAATTGATCATCACATCACATCCGACATTATATTAGTATTTTATTATTAGGAGAAAAGGGCGGGAGTGAAAGAGAATTAGCATTAGTATATAATAATAATAATAATAATAATAATAAATGGGGAATGAAGAAATTATCATGCATGCATGTGGATGTCAGTATGGAACAATATTATTATTGTTGTTTGTTTCTTCAATTTATTCAACAAATAATTATAATTAAAATTGACCTGTTTTCGTTTATGGGTGTTAGCTGGAGTTTGTTGACTAATTAATTTCCAACTATTTTCTCCGTCAGCTTCTTTGCAGCAGTAGAAGAAGTTTCTTGCCTATATTCACATAATCACTCTGCTTTTGTTGCATTGTCACCATTGGTTCTACATTAGGGATTATAAGAAAGTTTTGGTGTTTTTTCCAATTGCAATTTTATTATGGGTCAAATACTTAAATAGTTCCGAAAATTTGGGCCGGGTTACAAACTCGTCCTTAAATTTCATTTTGTTGCACACTCATCTTGTTAGTTTGGACTCCGTTACGATGTGGTACTAATTACCACGTCATCCGGTCCACTTCAATTAAATACTAATTAAATAATATACCCAACCCAAATCAACCTAAGCCACCCAATCGAACTAGTCAACATAAAACCAAAAATCATGTGAATTTCAGTCAAATCGAAAATCATGCTCAACAACAAACCTAAGAACGCAATCGCTCCTTTCCTCTTCCTCCTCGCCTTCCTCTGCCTCTCCCAATCCTTCTTCACCACCACCACCACCCACACCACAAACTCCGCCTCCTCCTATTGCTTCACTTCCCTCCTCTTCTCCACCGCAAACTACGATTCTTGTTCAGAGAATCGACATTCCAAGGCTAATTCAGTATGAACAGGAACATGTGGCAAACTCTGGAGATTCTGATGGGGAACAGGCTGGTGTTCGTCGAAGATTCTTTAAAGTGGGTCGGGGCTGGAATCAAAAACTCGCGTATTCTTTAATCGACTTCCAGCGAGGTGTTTGAATTGCTGCGGCGACAGAGCAATGTCTGCATTCGTCATCAATAGAGGCGACGACATGGACGACTCTGTCCCTTGTCAAACTCCAGTTGATGGGTTGACGGGTTGCCCTTTGCCGCTTGCAACGGCTTCGGAGTTTGGATTTGGTTTTAAATCCCAGTTTCACAAGGGGATTCATATTCTGGGTCTTGTTCATTTGGTTGAAAAGCCCTAAAGTTTGTTGACATAGTAGTGTTTCTTGTTGGTAGCTCCTTTGCTTATAGGCAGTTGGCAGAGTTGAAGAGTTGTTCTTGGAGGATTGAGAAGAGGGATTTGAAGGAAGAAATATAATTAATGCAACTCTTACAACATACCCCTTTTTAGAGTTTTCGTCCAAATATTGGCGAATTCGCCTAGGAACTAGGCGAATTCTCCCAGGACTCGGGCGAAATATGTTCGTGACTATCTGACCGGTCAAAACAATAATTGGACGAATAAAAACTCTGTGTGGACGAATTCTCAAATGACAATCTCAGTTATTTTATACCATGTTTGAATTCGGGATATAACACATACATTCCACCGATTCCCAAAAATCTGCTCGTTCTTTTGAAAGTTCTCAGCATCAAAAGATGGTCGATCATAATAAGTACTGCTCAGATGTTGTACTAATTATAATTATTGTCCAATATTATAATTTATCGTTGTACCAATGGTATTTTCATTTCAAACGCAGGATGAGATTTGTGTATTCGACCTATGTTTTAAAACTACATATTACTTTTCCTATTATTTTTTGTAAAATGTCTTGCATGATACATTTTGCAACAAGAATGAGTGGTGAATATTACTATGGGGTGGTTTGGTTGATGGAATTGGGTTTGTGGTGTGAACCGCCGCAACCGTGGGCAGACGACCCTAACCACCGCTAGTCTTGAACCTTCGCTCGATCACTGTTGGCACCGGGGCGGGAAAGTACTTGGACCCGTCGGCCGCGATTGACCGAGAACCCTAAGTGTCCAGGAATGGCTCCACGACAGAAGGGGAATACTTATGTTGATAATACCTATTCTAAGCTATGCACGCAACATAAAACTAAAGAATTGAAGAACAAAGTTCTGATTTGTATTAAGTTGTTTGGAAAAAGTCTGTCTTACAATGAGGCCGAAGCCTCTTATTGTAAGGCAAAGAAAAGCTGGTGGCCATCATACCATCAAGAAACTCATACAAAAGAAGAGTAGAAAATAGAAAATCAAGCAAGGCCACCTTTGCCAAGTTTATTTCCTTTCGTCGTAAGTTTGTTCTTAAGAAGAGGGGATAGAGAAAATAGAAAATAGAAAATTATATTAAGCTTTCGTTGCTAGGGTTTTTGGTGAACCGTACCCTGATATTCATAAGAGTCGGAGGTCTTGTATTTTCGTGTATATCAACTAACCATGACAGAAGAAGAATTGGCGTTGCTAGAGGCTACCTTGCCAACAATATCACGTATATTGCCCAAGATGAAAGCCACGGTCGAAAGATGGGAGAGAAGAGCAGAAGAAGATTATGGCGCCAAAACAGGGCCAACCTTAGGCCAGCACAGGGCCAGCCCCAGGCCAGCATTAGACCAGCACAGGGCCAGCCCAGGGCCAGCCAAGTGCCAGCATTAGGCCAGTACAGGGCCAGCCCCGAGCCAGCATCAGGCCAGCACAGGGCCAGCCCCGAGCCAGCATGAGGCCAACACAGGGCCAGCACCAGGCCTAGCGCCTGCCCAACACCGGTCCAGCACCCGCCAGCACTAGGCTCAGCGCCTGCCCAGTACCCGCACAGCACCAGGCCAGGACTAGGCTCAGCGCCTGCCCAGCACCAGCCGAGCGCCAGCACCAGCACTAGCCCAGCGCCCGGCACTAGCACCAGCGCCAGCACCGGCCCAGCGCCCAGCGCTAGCACCAGCACCGGCCCAGCGCCCAGCGCTAGCACCAGCGCCAGCACCGGTCCAGCGCCCAGCGCTAGCGCCAGCCCCGCGCCCAGCACCGGCACCAGCCCCGGCCCCAGACCCGGGACCAGCCTTCGCACCAGCCCCGGCGCCCGATCAGCCTCCGGAGCCCGACCAGTCCCCGGCGCCCGACCAGCACCAGGCGCCCGACCAGCCCCCGGCGCCCGACCAGCCCCCGGAGCCTGACCAGCGCCCGGCGCCGCCCGACCAACGCCCGGCGTCCGACCAGCCCCCGGCACCCGAAGAGCGCCCAGAGCCCAGCGCCCGACCGGAGTCCAGCGCCCGAACGGAGCCCAGCGGTCGACCGGAGCCCAGCGCCCGACCGGAGGCCAGCGCCCGACCGGAGCCAAGCGCCCTACCGAAGCCCAGTGCCCGAGCGGAGCCCCGCGCCCGACCGAAGCCCACGGCGCCCGACCAGCGCCCAGCGCCCGACCAGCGCCCAGCGCCCGACCATCGTCCGGCACCCGATCAGCGTCCCGCGCCCGACCAGCACCCGGCGCCCGAACATCGACTGGCCCCCGACCAGAGCCCGACGCCCGACCAGCGGCCAGCGCCCGATCAGTCTGATCGCACAAAGTGCCCTGATCAGCCCGATCAGCTGGAGTGTGGTGTGAACCGCCGTAACCGTGGGCAGACGACCCTAACCACCGCTAGTCTTGAACCTTCGCTCGATCACTGTTGGCACCGGGGCGGGAAAGTACTTGGACCCGTCGGCCGCGATTGACCGAGAACCCTAAGTGTCCAGGAATGGCTCCACGACAGAAGGGGAATACTTCTGTTGATAATACCGACTCTAAGCTATGCACGCAGCATAAAACTAAAGAATTGAAGAACAAAGTTCTGTCTTTGATTAATTGATTGGCAAAAGTCTGAGTTTACAATGAGGCTGAAGCCTCTTATTTACAGGTGAGGGAAATCGTGAACAGGCTCACGTTTCCTACTCGGAAAATAACTCTAAAATAATAAAATAATAGCCTAAGTCCTATTTAGAATATAATAAGACTTACTTGCTCCTAAAGAATCGAAACTAAGAAGAAAATCCGAATAAAATACTTAAAGTCTTAAAATAATACAAAAAGCCGTCTAAAACCCTAATCCGGCGGATTCGGCGGGTCCGGTCGGATGTTCCGCTCACGCGCGGGCCAGATTAGGAAAGCCGACGCCGCCTTTGCTATCGAGCGTGGAATTGGCGGCGACGGCAGCTGCTCGGGCTGGGTGATGACCGGGGCTTCTTGAGTTGGGCTCCGGCGGGTCTGATGCTGATGCCGGTCGGCCTCCGGGGTTCTTGCTCGGCCTGCCCGTTCGGCCGTCTTCCCATTTCCTCATTTCCTCCATTCCCCTCGTGGTTCCTAGGCTGGCAGCAACTAGGCTTGGCTCTAGGCCTTGTGTGGAGTTGAGGGCGGGTGCTAAACCTCTCAGGGGCTGAGTCCCCTGCTGGCTCGGTGCTGGGGCCCGGTTGGGGCCTTCTGAGGCCGAGGCTGGTGCCCGGGTGCAGCCTGTCTTCGGGCCTTCTCCGGATAAGCTAAGGCCGGGCCTTCCCTGTTTATCCCAGTTGTCTAGGAAGGTCCTTAGAGGTTCCCCTAAGGTCAGCATCCGATCCTTGAGCTCTTGGAACCCTAGCCTTGGTGCTAAGGTCGAAGGAGTGCTCGGGGTAGGGCCGACTGGAGCTCCCTCAGGTCGGGGCTGGGCTTTCTTCAATCGGCGTTCCTCCAAGAAGGCCTTTAGAGGATCCCAGGGTTGTGTAGCACCTCCTGGGTTATTAGGCTTAGTACCTGAAGTGCCGGCCAAGCCAGGCTCTTTGGCCGCTATGGGCGCCGGGCCCCAAGTTAGGGCCGGTTGGGTCTGAACGCTCATCCGTGCTTGCTGAGCTCTTCGGGTAGGGCTGTACTTGAACCTCACCACCTGCTGGGGCTTGGTAAACCTCTGAGGGTTTATCTTAAGGTGCTGGCGAGGTTCTGAGCGCTTCTTATAAGGCACTAAGGCCTTTGCCCTTGTGGGTGACCCCGGCGGGGTGTAGGAGTAGGCATTGGCAGCCGGTCGGCTGCCCGGAGTCACTTCAGAGTGCCCCGATCACCCAGGTCACCCCCGAGCACCCGTACCAGTCCCGGTACGGCCCAAAACCCAAGGAGCGCCCACGAACTACCAGGTCCAATCCTACACGTCCATGTTATTATTTTTAAAATTTCTAACGGATTACTAGGTGCGGATTTGAGGACGAATCCTTGTCAAGAAGAGGGGAATGGAGTGATCCGGGCCACCAGGGACGACCCGACTGATGTCGACCCGCCCCCGACACTAATGTCGGGCCAAGACTACACCAGGCTTAGGCCTACACCAGAACCACCTCCGGAGCCTTGGAGAGTCAAAGCCCCAAGTCCCGACCCTGAGCCAAGACCAGCCCTAAGCCGAGGGCCTCCACTAGGCCCTGACCTGATTGCCACAAGCCCTGGAGGTAAAGAGGAGCATGGGGAGTCTCCAGGAGCATTCCTAGAGCATTGGCGGATGAAGAGAGGAAAGGGTCCGGCTGGAACTCACTGGAGCCCGAAGACAGGCCCTAGAGCCGATCGAGGACTAGGCCTAGTACCTAAACTAGGCCTCGAGCCAAGTACCACGAGCCCCAGACCAGTACCAGCCATTGAAGATCCCTTAAGAGCACTCCTGAAGGCCTGGCCAAAGCAGAAAGCAGAAGGCTTGGCCAGAATTGACAAAGGCCTAGTACTGAGCCAGCCCCGTGCGCTGGACCGAGCGCCGGGCACCACAGAAGCGTGCTTTTGGCCCAGCCAACAAATGGCCCGTGCCTTTTGGGAGTTTACAGAATCCCTGGATAGCTTGAAGTCTCAGGAGCACCCTCCAACAAACGGAGCTGAATTTGGAGGTGTATTGAAGGAGATAGGGCTAGAACAAGTCCTAGTGATGCTTGGACTAAGCATCAAGGAGTGGAGCTCGGATGCTGATCCGAGGGAGCCAATACTAGGAGCTAGGATCAGGCCACCTCCTGAGCCGGATCCAAGGAAGGATGCTTTACCATTTATGATACGGGAAATGGAGAGAAGAAGCCAAGTACATCCGAACAAGGAATCCTAATCAAGCTAGGATTTCCCGGTTTTGGACAGATTTCTAGTCTGACGAAGATTGATGAATATGGGCTACCTGGAGACCGAATTAGGACCAATGCTCAACACGAAAGTTGTAGCCCATGGAATCTTCTAGAAGTCTGCCAAAGGGCTTAATTTTATGAATTAATTTACTATTTATTCGGCTGATTCTTCCAGAACCCGTGTAGCTGTTTTTTAGGAATTTTCCAGCTTTCTTTATTAGAGTTCTAGTTTAGGAAGGAGTCTTTTCCTTGGTGAACAAGGCTCCGAATTTTAGGCTATTATTTTATTATTTTAGAGTTATTTTCTGAGTAGGAAACGTGAGCCTGTTCACGATTTCCTCACCTATAAATAAGAGGCTTCGGCCTCATTGTAAACTCAGACTTTTGCCAATCAATTAATCAAAGACAGAACTTTGTTCTTCAATTCCTTTAGTTTTATGCTGCGTGCATAGCTTAGGATCGGTATTATCAACAGAAGTATTCCCCTTCTGTCGTGGAGCCATTCCTGGACACTTAGGGTTCTCGGTCAATCGCGGCCGACGGGTCCAAGTACTTTCCCGCCCCGGTGCCAACAGTGATCGAGCGAAGGTTCAAGACTAGCGGTGGTTAGGGTCGTCTGCCCACGGTTGCGGCGGTTCACACCAGCTTGGCTCCGGTCGGGCGCTGGGCTCCGGTCGCCCGCTGGGCTCCGTTCGGGCGCTGGGCTCTGGGCGCTCCTCGGGTGTCGGGGGCTGGTCGGACGCCGGGCGTTAGTCAGGCGCCGGGCACTGGTAGGGCGCCGGGCGCTGGCCGCTGGTCAGGCTTCGGGGGCTGGTCGGGCGCCGGGGGCTGGTCGGGCGCCTGGTGCTGGTCGGGCGCCGGGGACTGGTCGGGCTCCGGAGGCTGGTCGGGCGCCGGGGCTGGTGCGAAATCTGGTCCCGGGTCTGGGGCCGGGGCTGGTGCCGGCGCTGGGCGCGGGGCTGGCGCTGGGTGCGGGGCTGGTGCTAGCGCTGGGCGCTGGACCGGTGCTGGCGTTGGTGCTAGCGCTGGGCGCTGGGCCGGTGCTGATGCTAGCGCTGGCGCTGGGCGCTGGGCCGGTGCTGGCGCTGGTGCTAGTGCCGGGCGCTGGGCTAGTGCTGGTGCTGGCGCTCGGCTGGTGCTGGGCAGGCGCTGAGCCTAGTCCTGGCCTGGTGCTGTGCGGGTACTAGGCAGGCGCTGAGCCTAGTGCTGGGCCTAGTGCTGGCCGGGTGCTGGACCGGTGTTGGGCAGGCGCTGGGCCTGGTGCTGGCCCTGTGTTGGCCTGATGCTGGCTCGGGGCTGGCCTTGTGCTGGCCTGATGCTGGCTCGGGGCTAGCCCTGTTCTGGCCTAATGCTGGCACTTGGCTGGCCCTGTGCTTGCCTGATGCTGGCCCTGGGCTGGCCCTGTGCTGGTCTAATGCTGGCCTGGGGCTGGCCCTGTGCTGGCCGAAGGTTGGCCCTGTTTTGGCGCCATAATCTTCTTCTGCTCTTCTCTCCCATCTTTCGACCGTGTCTTTCATCTTGGCCAATATACGTGATATTGTTGGCAAGGTAGCCTCTAGCAACGCCAATTCTTCTTCTGTCATGGTTAGTTGATATACACGAAAATACAAGACCTCCGACTCTTATGAATATCAGGGTACGGTTCACCAAAAACCCTAGCAACGAAAGCTCATATAGAATTTTCTATTTTCTATTTTCTCTATCCCCTATTCTTAAGAACAAGCTTACAACGAAAGAAATAAACTTGGCAAGGGTGGCCTTGCTTGATTTTCTTTTTCTCGAATTCTTTTAGGGTTTTCTTGATGGTATGATGGCCACCAGCTTTTCTTTGCCTTACAAATAACTCGAACAAGAAAGAAATAGATGAAGTTTTTTCTTGCAAATTTTCTAAGCAACAAAGATAGGGTTTCTTCACGATTTTCTAACAACGAAAAGTAAAGGATATGAATTCAGGGTTTCAAACCTGAAGACTGGGATAGATTGTGGTTCCTCGAGTTGAACCGAAGCTCTGATACCAAAACTGGTGTGAACCGCCGCAACCGTGGGCAGACGACCCTAACCACCGCTAGTCTTGAACCTTCGCTCGATCACTGTTGGCACCGGGGCGGGAAAGTACTTGGACCCGTCGGCCGCGATTGACCGAGAACCCTAAGTGTCCAGGAATGGCTCCACGACAGAAGGGGAATACTTCTGTTGATAATACCTATTCTAAGCTATGCACGCAGCATAAAACTAAAGAATTGAAGAACAAAGTTCTGATTTGTATTAAGTTGTTTGGAAAAAGTCTGTCTTACAATGAGGCCGAAGCCTCTTATTTATAGGTGAGGAAGGGAGAACAAGCTCTCCTTTTCCTCCTATGAAATAGCTAATAAACTAATAAAGAAATACATATAAAAGGACTGAAATTCGGAGCCTTGTTCCCCAAGGAAAAGACTCCTACCTAAAGAAGAACTCTAATAAAAAGCTGAAATATTCCTAAAAAACAGCTACACGGGTTCTGGAAGAATCAGCCGAATAAATAGTAAATTAATTCATAAAATTAAGCCCTTTGGCAGACTTCTAGAAGATTCCATGGGCTACAACTTTCGTGTTGAGCATCAGTCCTAATTCGGTCTCCAGGTAGCCCATATTCATCAATCTTCGTCAGACTAGAAATCTGTCCAAAACCGGGAAATCCTAGCTTGATTAGGATTCCTTGTTCGGATGTACTTGGCTTCTTCTCTCCATTTCCCGTATCATAAATGGTAAAGCATCCTTCCTTGGATCAGGCTCAGGAGGTGGCCTGATCCTAGCTCCTAGTATTGGCTCCCTCGGATCAGCATCTGAGCTCCACTCCTTGATGCTTAGGCCAAGCATCACTAGGACTTGTTCTAGCCCTATCTCCTTCAATACACCTCCAAATTCAGCTCCGTTTGTTGGAGGGTGCTCCTGAGACTTCAAGCTATCCAGGGATGCTGTAAACTCCCAAAAGGCAAGGGCCAATTGTTGGCTGGGCCAAAAGCACGCTTCTGTGGTGCCCGGCGCTCGGTCCAGCGCACGGGGCTGGCTCAGTACTAGGCCTTTGTCAATTCTGGCCAAGCCTTCTGCTTTCTGCTTCGGCCAGGTCTTCATGAGTGCTCTTAAGGGATCTTCAATGGCTGGTACGGGTCTGGGGCTCGTGGTACTTGGCCTGAGGCCTAGTTTAGGTACTAGGCCTAGTCCTCGATCGGCTCTAGGGCCTGTCTTCGGGCTCCAGTGAGTTCCAGCCGGACCCTTTCCTCTCTTCATCCGCCAATGCTCTAGGAATGCTCCTAGAGACTCCCCATGCTCCTCTTTACCTCCAGGGCTTGTGGCAATCAGGTCAGGGCCTAGTGGAGGCCCTCGGCTTAGGGCTGGTCTTGGCTCAGGGTCGGGACTTGGGGCTTTGACTCTCCAAGGCTCCGGAGGTGGTTCTGGTGTAGGCCTAAGCCTGGTGTAGTCTTGGCCCGACATTAGTGTCGGGGGCGGGTCGACATCAGTCGGGTCGGCCCTGGTGGCCCGGATCACTCCAGTTTGGGAATTGGATTTCAATTCCCAGTCGATTGAGAATTGTAGTGTAATTATTTGGATCAATTTCCAGTAGACCGAGAATTGAGACCCAATTCAATCAACCAAACGGCCACTAAGTATTTTAAACTTCTAAAAAGAAAATACTATGTATATTATTTTTAATAACGATGGTTGTGATGAGGACGCGTGATAAGATAAAATGAGTTTGAATTAATGAATGTGACAGCTAAAGGAGATAAGACATTTGCGGGCTCCACATCCCCTAAGAAACCTCTCTTTTTCCCAGTCTAAACACCAAGGTTAGTCTCGTCATTTCCCGTTTTCCCGCCATTACCCTCCTCTTTTATTTTGTCACTTTCTTAAACCCACACTTAATTTGTCCCAAAACTCAATAATTTGGTCAGCCCATTATTAATTTATTATACAATAATTAATAATGTATGTAATCTACTGAATTCCACAAATTAATAGAGTATGATCAGTTCTCTAACTTTGCAGTTTGTTTTCATAAATGATTGAGGCATGTGCACCACATAATATCCTTTCCAATTTTTACCATTTCCAAATATGCTCAATTTGTATTCACTATCAAACGGTCAAATGGTGTGTCAATAATGAATCATAACAGAAACATCGTTCACATGTAAAGACATCCTGTACTAGTTATATAGTCAGTTATGTAATTGTCTTCTCAATAAACATAAAGTAACTTGATCATTTTTATGCCCTCGCGGTTTCGCCGATTATTTCATGAATTTGGTCCACCACAATAAACTAAAGTGTAGGTGATCCCCAGTCTCCATCATTGATGTATTAGGCTAGTTTACTCTTCGATACCATCTCTTTCAAGCTTACTAAAGCATGTAATAGTTACCTTTCAGTCCGCTCAGATTATCAGACACATGCTCTAGTTATTACTATAAACCGGTAAACAATGTCTATAGCTATCTCTCAAATCAAACGTCTTACTACTACTTGATTTGTCATTGAATTAAATCCAATCATAAAGTAGTAATTTTCATGAGATTTACATCTCCATCCTTATCAATTATACTTAAACACTGCTAATCCATAATCTTCACGGATTTGAACGTTGTATCGATCATATTGCATAGTGACTGTAAAATCATTAGCATTTTGTCCAGAATCAGCATAGTTTGAGTTTGGTATGATTACATTGAAATTTAAAGAGTAGTCATGTGACATAAAAGGCAATAGGATACGATATGGGCCCAAAGGTATATTTGGTGAGCCCCAACAGTAGGCAGGGTATATATGCACCATTCTTTTCTTGTGATGACTTCTGATCTTTATTTATAGCCACATAAATTCTGGAATTTACGACCTGGCCCGGCCCACCATTTCCAAGTACATTGTGCTGCTCCTTTGCGTGTTTTTACTTTGAATTAGTAAACTGACAATGAAAATTTGGCTGGGAATTAAATTTCAATTTTTCAAGTTTACAATGAATTATTTCTCAGGGCCACTTTTCTAATTCACAAGCTTACGACTTGATGAGCCCGCAAAAGCGATTATAGCCTCATTGGCCCACTAATGGTCTAACGAATGTGGACCCAGCAGGTCGCTCAAATGGGGCAATGGGTTCAGCGATTCATTGACCCCTTCCTCAATAATGGATTACCTCAAGCGGCGGCTCAATAAATTTATTAGGGCCCACTCAGTAACCCTAAACAGCTTTAGGGTTTCTACAACAGCCTATGCGACGTGGCGTCATCACGACAACTGAGATGGACGATCCTGATCGCTCCGGCAACAGAGCCAATCCTAGGCAAACACGTTGCCGGGAGTCAGGGCTATAAATACTGCACTGACCCCTCTGCAAATGGACAGACACTTTGACAGGGAGATATTATTTCCTCAGTACGTTATTCCTCACACATCCCAATTTTTCATTTGATCCTCGATAAATCACTTAAGAACTAACTACTACATTCTATCCTTAGGAGGAACCGAAGCTCTCCTTGTCAATTGGACCACCTTCATTCATTGGGTCAGACTCAAACACAACTTCAGTTAGTTAGTAAGGAGGGGTCAAACAGAGGATAGGATATATGAAGTTCATTTCATGAGATAGAGGAGAGTGGAACTACTTAATTAATGAGAATTTAGGTAGACAGTCGCAATCTATATATAATGGAAGTTTGGTTAATTCCAATGGTATGTTTGTTTGTTCTTCTCTTTAGGGAATTCTATATGTGTGCTTTTGTCCAAGCTTGTTTTATTCTTTTTGGGTCTGGTTGGTGATGTTAGTTGGCTTTTATACTAGGCCTAATACCATTGTACATCATAAACTATTGGCTTATTACGAGTCTATACATATTCTTTTTCAAATTCCAAAAATGTCACGAAAATAGCATGTCGTCAAGTTCTGTTTGAATTCGTTAACTAACGTGGCATGTTTGCCTATGTGGCGCGTATATTCTGCATACGTGGACTGCTACACTACAACAGCCGGACGTTTTAGTGGCAGGCGCGTCGTGCTTTGTGGCAGGCAGCCTGCCACTAAACACAGTGCTTACTCGCAGGCGGGGCCTGCCACTAAGCACGACGCGGCCTGCGAGTAAAGCAGCTGCGAGGAAGCCCAACACGTGGCAGGCCCCGCCTGCGAGTAAGCTACTCGCAGGCAGGTGGTTAGTGGCAGGCGCCTGCCACTAAGCTTAGTGGCAGGCCATTGGTTAGTGGCAGGCGCCTGCCACTAAGCTTATTTTACTAACAATCATGCCTACGTGGCATATTTTACTAACAAACATTTACAACAATGCCACCGACTCACAGTGAGGTTATCAAAACCGGCGGGGAACTTTTCGGCGAAGCGATTCTTGCCGAGGTTGAGTTTACCAGGTCATTGAGTTCGAAGAAGAGCGGCAGAATCTAGCCGGAAAAGGAGATTCCTTAGAGGTACAAGTTCCGGAGGTGGGTACAGTAGTACATGAAGCTAGATCTGAAGGAAGGCAAACTGTGAGGGAGTTAAGCCGAAGGCTGAATGTACGAAGCTCGGTAGTTGGAGCAGAGTCGCTCGGTCGATTTCGATTTCGAAGATGAGCTCCACGATGGAGCAGAGGCGGAGCGGAGCCGCTTAATCGATTTTGATTTCGAGCCCCACAGTGGAGCAGAGGTGGAGCCGAGCCGCTCAGTTGATTTCAATTTCGAAGACAAGCCCCACGGTGGAGCAGAGGCGGAGCAGTCGCTCAATCGATTTTGAATACGAGCCGCACGGTGGAGTGGAGGCGGAGCATAGCTGGCGACGAGATCTAGGGTTGAAACTGGAAGAAGGGAGAGAGATTTAGCATACCTTCCCAATCCTTGCTCCCGTGGTACTCCCTCCACCGGGAAGCTAAACTGTTCCTCGGAGAAGACATCTCCTCCGCCGCCTTCATCTCCAGCCAGATCCGGGCCACATTAAGCCCCTCGAGTAAATATATGTCACCAACTGAGATGCGCTCGTACTCGGAGTTGCTATGGCGGTGGCTTGAGAATCCAGCTGCTGCTGGGAGTGTTATATCTACAGATTGGGCTTCACATCCATGGCGAGATTAACTTAATCGGAGACCCAGAAAGAAATCACAGCTGAAATGGCGAGAGGAAGTTTGAATTGTTGATCGGTAGAGAAATGAGGGTTAGGGCTTTCACCCAAAATTGAAATTAAAATTGGTGGAGAAGAGGCGGGATGCAGGAGTGGAGATGAAAGGGAAGGCTATCGGCGACCATGGCCGGCCGGCGGAAGGAGGACATAGAGAAAGAGGGGTGACAGCGGTATTGTGTGGTGGCGGTTGGGGAAGAAGAGAGAGACATGGGGAAGAAGAAAGATAATTTAAAATAAAATAGTTAAAATGACGTGGCATCCATGTCACACGCCACATAACATTTTGGACACAGTCAGCTAACTTCGTTAGGCCACGTAGGATGATTTTCAGCGAAAACTAACGGCATGACATTTTGGTAAATGGGTGCAGAAGGTCATGACATAATTGAAATTCTGAAAAGGTTAAGTATAAACTCGTAATAAGCCAATAGTTTATGATGTACAATGGTATTAGGCGGGCTTTTAACTAAAATAAATAAAAAAAATTAACTATTAACCTAAATAAATACGTTTCAAAACTATTTATTTGTGTAAATATAATCGCCCCAGCCATAGGCGATATCGCCCCAGGCATAGGCGATATCGCCCCAGCACCGTGGATTGTCACCCGTGACTCGTGATTAGATTCGATTGAGTCACGGGTGTGAAAATAGCCACGGATTAGGCGATATCGCCTAGGGCATGGGCGATATCGCCTAATCCATAGGCGATATCGCCTACATCTTGGATCACTAAGCACCCTATAAATCCTTGTTAGTTTCGGGGGTTAGTCACCAAATCGAAAGAACTAACATTCTAAAATGGCCGACTACACTTTGTCACGAGAATTCCGAATCCAAGTTTTCTGGGGGGGCCGTATCGTCCAGGATTGGACCGGCTTATCCTACGAAGGGGGAAATAATGTCCGTCTGAAGATGACCAAGCGAGCGACCTATGATAGTGTGGTTACCGTGTTTCGGCGGAAAATGGGTCTTGGAGCGGATCAGATAATCCAGTCATTTGTCTGGAGAATGCCGATATACAGTTCTGAGGGAAATCTGTCGCATTTCGTTTCTAGGCCGATATCGGACGACAACGGCGTACAAGTCATATACGACTTAGTTCGCGTCAACCCATTTTTCGAAGTTGCCGAGTTGTACGCCTTGATGGAAGAGGAGCCGTCTCAGTTCTCCGATTTCTCGGGGGTCATTCCAAATCAGATGGCAGAGCAGAGCCAAACGTATGATGGGGAATACATGGCGACCAGTCATATCGGTCCGGAGTTCCAGGAGGTTGACCAAGAGGGGTTGGCGCGAGATGAATATGTCAGCACTGACGATTCTGGAGATGAAAGGAGCCATTGCTCGGCGGACGAAGGGAATCCAAACGTCGACGATGACATTGGCCAAACCGACGAGGAAGACGACGATGAGAAAGGGGGAGCCACAGCAAATAGCGTGGAAGTTTATGTGCCACTGGAACATGCCACGAGCGAGGGTGACGACTGTGACGACATTATGACAATCTCCAACACCTACTCCATGGACAGGCGCTTCCAGATCCCAGCGAAGGCGTACTGGTCGGTGGAGATGGAATTCTTCTTGGGTCAGACATTCTCTACCAAAGGTCAACTGATGTCCCTAACGAAGAGCCAAGCAGTCATCCGCAACTATAAGTACAGGGTAATCACTTCCAACCCGAAGGAATGGGCCATCAAGTGCATCGACCCGACGTGTCCTTGGAGGATGCGTTCTACACTTAGCAACAGATATGGATTCTGGATAATACGACAACTCAACAACGGCCACAGTTGTGACCGGTCAACGATACTAGGGCCCCACCCACAGCTCGATGTCACGCTGATCTCAGATGCAATCATGCACATTGTGCGCAGAGAGCCGGGGTTGAAGGTTGAGACAGTTATTGATTGCATTCTGGAGAAGTACCACCGCAAGATATCGTACCGGAAGGCGTGGTTTGGCAAGCAACGTGCTGTCGAGAAGCTGTACGGTGACTGGGTGGCATCATACAACAACATTGAGACAATCCTGAATGCTATTCGGCTCACAAACCCCGGGACACGGTACGAGATCATAACCCACCCGGCGGGTAACTGTAGGATGTTCAAGAGGGTGTTTTGGGCGTTTGGGCCATGCATAGAAGCCTTCAAGCACTGCGCTGGGGTCATGATCATTGACGGCACATTCCTCACGGGCAAGTACAAGCAAGTGTTGTTGATGGCTAGTACATTCGATGGGCAACATCGGATTGTTCAATTGGCGTACGCCATAGTTGACCAAGAGGATCACGATAATTGGAAGTGGTTCATGGAGAATCTACAGAGACATGTGACCAATCGGGCCAACATCACAATCATCAGTGATCGACACAAGGGGATAGCAGCGGCAATGCGCAACATTGATCGAGGGTGGGTATGGAGGTGGTGTCTACGCCATTACGTAAGCAACTTCAACAAGAAACACCGCAACCAAACTTTAAAATCTCGCCTTTGGAACTTAGGTATTTGTCAACTTGTTTACGGTGTATATTTGAACCTAACTAATACAATATTCTCATACAAACTAGATATTCATAGAAGTCTTCATCGCTACCCGCAGGAATAGAAGGGAATGTGCGGAAGTTTGAGGCCAAGAAGGCAGAATGGTTGGCGATCCATGATGAACAAAACGTACGGGAGCCAAAATGGGTGAATGAGGAACTACCCTTATGGAGCTTGGCCTATGACAACACTGAGGGAGGCGGTGCTCGGTGGGGAACCATGACGACCAACGCGCAAGAATGCGTGAACGGAGTACTTAAGGGCGTGCGACGTTTGCCCATGTCTTCTGTGATCGAGCACACATTCCATCGTATGGTCAAGTATTGGCATAGGCGCCGTGGGGAATACCAGGGAATGTTGGCAGAAGGGAACGCGTATACGAAGTACTGTCAGAAATTAACCGAAGAATCTACGTCAAGTTCCGTCAGACACTACGTGCTGCCGTACGATGCGGCTAACGGGGTTTACGAGGTTAAGTCTGGTCCAAACAATCAGAACCGTAGCGGTAATAATAGCTACGTTGTTCGGTTCGATAGGCAGTCGAATCGTAAGGGGACTTGCACATGCGGGAAGTTCCAGGGGTACAAGGTACCGTGCTCCCATGCTGTAGCTTGTTGCACATTTGCTGGTGCTAACTGGCACAACTACGTCAGCCCCTTCTATCTGGTATCCAAGACCCAGCTAGTGTATGCTCAGTCATTCCAACCAATACTGGGTCCTAAAGACTGGATCCCACACACGGGCCTACCAGTGATCCCGCAACCTCATCTTCTTCGTGGACAGGGTCGTCCACGACACTCTCGAATCAGAAACGAGATGGATTGGCGTGAGGAGGGTCGCCCAAGTAAGTGCAGGACATGCGGTTGCGTGGGTCATAATGCAAGGACATGTGGAAGGAGACGGGACAGTGCTGGGGCGTCTTCTAGTAATCAAGCGTGAAATAAAATAGTGTATCTGTAATGTTTTTATCTCGGTTCGTTTAATAAAATAGTAGTCACTCTAGGCATAGGCGATGTCGCCTGTGACATGGGCGAGATCGCCTGTGCCACAACAGGGGGCAGTATGCATCATAAAACCCTCCTATCACCAGCTTCCAAACACACACCACTACTTCCAATTTTCGAATTCAGTTTCCATCCACCGCGGTCACACTATGGTGTTCACACATGGGGAAAGAAGTAGAGCTCGCGATAAAGGTAAAAAACATGCCTTGTTTCCCCCGTCTACTTCACATTTTGCACTAATTACAATTGCTATTGTCGTGTAGTTTCAGAAGTTGATCGTATACTTTACAAGATGAAGAAACCTCAGGAAGACCTGTTCGAGTATGAGCTAAGTGAGGTGAATTGCTGGTGTGATTTGAGGGCAACAAGATCCATTCAACTGAAGGATCTCGAACCCTATTTTGGGTGTCCGCTTGAGAGGGAGGTATAAAGACTGGAATGATTTTCTTAATTTGTCACCTATCCCATTAATATTTCCTAACCCGCATGTTTCGTTGCCATTTTTTAAAGAACAAGGGTTGTGGTTATTTTGAAACATTGGTGGTTCGGGAGGCTGTGGACAAGATCAGAAGGGAGAAGGACAATATAATTCGGGCGAAGGACAAAGAACTTGATCGAGCTAAGAGGGAGAACCAAGGGTCGTTAGGGAGAAGGACGAGATGATTCGACAACTGAACCAGAAAATCAAAGAACAACAAGAGCTTATGAATTTCATTATGAGAAACCCTCGGACCTGAACCGTGTTGGAACTGTTGTTTATGTAATTTTCGTAGTGAAGTTTGTTATAATAAAATGTGGCGCAGTAGTGTTCCATCCACATATAGATCGAAATGGTTGAATTTCATTGCAAAAACATTAACAGCGAAAATGACATGAAAGTGCAAATCAGTAAAATCGAAACCATAATACGACAAATGAATACTACAACAGCCGAAACAAGTACAATCGATCACCATAGTACGACAAATACAAACAGTAAACCATAACATAAATCCAGAAACGAAAAACTACAAATGTGAGTGTCAATGCCTCCGACCCCTCTGGCGTCTCTGTCGCTGCTCGTCCGTGTAGCAATCCGGTGGACGCAATGTAGTCCGATCACGTAACATGTGAGTGTACGGTGGTGTCTGGGTGGACTGCGGTACGAAATCAGGTCGATGGGCCCAATCCTCAAACCCACTGTCCTCCGAGAAACCCTGGGAGCCGACCGGATGGCTCTGATCAACGTGCTGGCTGGTGGGCCCATACGGCTGGCTACTCGACGCACCTGGGTGTCCTGCATGCTGGTAATGAGGTGCCGTCGGCTGGTACTGAGGCGCCGTAGCCTGGTACTGAGGAGGGTCATCGAAACTGTAAGTCCGCCCGTCAGCGAAATCCTCGTTCCACACATAGTAGGGTGGAGGTGCGTATCCCACATCATGGTGCGCGAGACCGCCGTAATCGACATCATCCAACCCTGTACTGTGACCTCTCTGTGGGATGGGATAGCCATCATAGGGAGTGTATGTCGGCAGGCGTGATGCTGCACGTGGGCGGTGTGGTCCTCGATCGGGAAGGCGCTCATATGCTCCGCTCATAGCCAATCCAGATCGGAGCACATGACTCATGTGAGAATCACTCGTACCACTCAAAATTGTAGCCTGCTCCAACGAGGCGATCTGAAAGGCAAAACAAAAATAAAAGTTAGTGTACCCTAAGGGAATACTAAATTGCCTACAGTTACTCAAGTAGGTGGTCACTAACCATCCCCTGAAACTGTGCACCATCGTGTGATATGGCCAGGCGTGTCCGTCTCCTGTACCACTCGTCGTACTCATCATGGAAGTGGTGGCTCAATGGATCTGCTCTCACCTCGCCCTCGGCAATGTGCTGATCCCGCTCCTCCCAGAGACGGAAGTACTGTAGGTACCTAGCACCCCAATCATGTACTGGTGCTCTGAAGTCTAGGCCTAGTAACTCCTCGACGCGAGCAGCAGGCTCGGCGTCCTGTGGGATACGCTGACCATGTCCGAACTGACGCATGCAACGATCAGGATGGTGCCATGAGACACAGTCTATGCACAGCATGGGGCAAACAGCTCGCCAGAACACATCGTCCTCCAACTGATAGTCCTCCTCTCGAAAGGCGTACGGCATCCACTGGAGAATTAATAAATATATTGTAAGGAAGAATTAAGAAAATCAGAGAGAGTATGTACATGAGGTTAAGATTCCTAACCACGAACTCCGTGTTCCGATCAAGTGCGTAGCGTATTTCCTCCAGCTTCATAGCCACGCGATGCTGGTGGCGCCGGATGACAGACATCCAGCGCACACCACGAGGAACGGTGTCAGCATCTGGTGGGTCACCACCTGCTACGTAGCGCTCGGCTATGCTCGGGAATCTCTCCAAGGCCCAGAGCTGGACCAGCAAGGTGAAGCCTCCCAAGTCACCTGTACCCCTCTGACTCCCAGCCGTGAAGAAGGCCGCCCTCCCCATGGCCTTATACAGCCATGCTAGTACCCGCACTACCCCAACTGAACGTGGATGCAACCGCAGAGTCCCCAATAAGCCGGAGTAGATGAACCGGTATCAAGTCTCCAGTCCGGTCAGCTAGTAGAATGGTGCCAATAAGAACCCAAGTGTAGGCTCGTGCATAGCGGAGAACAACATCTGCTGGAGCACCAGCCGGTAGACGATCAAACATGCCCTTCACCCACGAGATCTTCACTGACTGTCCCGTACAACTCCCAGCTGGGGGTCGGGCACCCAACAACTCCTCACATATGAGACCCGGCTCACGTCTGTCCACTGCTACGGTAACAGGAACTCCATCGATAGGAAGACCCGTAAGTACCTCAACATCCTCCAAGGTGATCGTCGCCTCGCCCGGTACCAGGTGGAATGTGTTCGTCTCTGGCCGCCACCTCTCAATCAATGCTGTGACGAGCTCCTTACACGGTGTGAAACCGAGTAAACGAACAACAGGGAGGAGTCGACACTCTCGCAAGAATGCCTCGTACTCTGAACTCCACTCTAAGCAAGAACTACGCTGTCGCAACTTCAGCGCCTTGCACGCATGTGGGTCACGCCACACTAAAGTAGCCCTATGTTTGTTCTCCCCCCACAGTAGAGAACAATCACCAGGTTGAGGCCTAACGCTCTCGGGAATCCGATCCACCAACGGTTCATCCCATCCATAGTTCGACATCTATTGTATAGTAAATTGTTAGAAAAACTATTTTATACTAATTCTCTTTCTCAAAAGTATACTAGTTCTCTAACCTCAAAATTATACTAATTGTCTAACCTCAATATTATACTAATTCGCTAACCTCAACATCATACTAATTCTCTAAACTATCCATAAATAATAACATGGTTCACAATGACATAAGAACAATAAATAATGTATGTACTACGTACCTTGTGTAATGGTGCGAGAAAAGGTCCTCTCCGTTTTATAAAAATCCTACAACGTCAATATGACAGTGTTAATAAATCACTTTGGAAAAAATTATCTACCATAATAACCCTAAACTAATTCTCTAACCTAAAACCCTAAACTAATTCTCTTAACCTAAAACCCTAAACCTAATTCTCTAACCTAAAACCCTAAACTAATTCTCTAACCTAAAACCCTAAACTAAATAATGTAATTTAAAAAAAGGAGAAATGAGACTTACCTTTGCCTTAGGGGGTTACCGAGTAGTGTGGGAGAATGAGTTGAAAAATGGGGTATTTATAGGGGTTGGGGCGAGATAGCCTGGTCTCCAACCCTCGGGCGAGATCGCCGGTAGCCTAGGCGATATCGCCTGTGGCTGGGGCGATATCGCCTATGGCTGGGGCGAGATTGCCATGTGTCCAGCCAGACAGCATTTACTCGGTTGGTTGGGCAGTTTAGAATCGGTTTGACCAGCAATCCTCGGTGCTGGGGCGATATCGCCTATGCTGGGGCGATATCGCCTATGGCTGGGGCGATTATATTTACACAAATAAATAGTTTTGAAACGTATTTATTTAGGTTAATAGTTAATTTTTTTTATTTATTTTAGTGAAAAGCCCGTATTAGGCCTTTATACTATAATAACTATACATTTTGGAAAATAGCACTTTGCCCCCTCTATTTTTTCAATTTAACAAATAGCCCCCCTATACTATAAATTTCTCTTTTTACCCCTCCTATTTTAGTCACTTTTCCTTGAAGGTCCTTCTGTTCCAACTTTCATCTTTTTAACGCTTAATTAATGTGCATTAAGCACAAAACATCAGCTCCAGTAATCACACATCAACTTATTAGGCATTTTTATTTGGGAATATAAACATATATAATTACACGGGATAAAAATGATGAATAATTAAAAATGCGGTTTTAAAATTTCTTCACATTTCATCATATTTTTCTCGATACCTCCCCCAATTTCGCTCTCACACTAACTCTTCGACTCCTACCTATGTATGATATCTCTCTCCATCAGCGTCTGAATGTGTTAAGATTTAACGTTAAGAAGACGAAACTTGGAAAGAAAGGACCCAAAATACAAAATAGGTGAAGTAAGAGGGAATAAAAAGAGCGATTTACAATGTAAGGAGCTATTTATTAAGTTGACAAAGTAGGGACCAAAATGTTATTTTCCCTAAATTTGTTGGTTAACATTAATTGGTGCTGTTCCAACCCAGTTAAATGCATTAATTATCTACTCTTACGGTTGTGATTATGATCCCTTTTAAGTTTTAAGGATCAGAATTTACAAGTGTCCTTTTCAATAAATTTAGAAAATTACATCTACATATGCCTTTTATGCAAAGAATGAAACTCTCAAGTCTTAAAATGATCAATACTATTAGACTGTATATAGTTGTAAGTAATTTGTTGTGAATGGTGGTGGCTGTAGCCCAATTACTGGTCCGACTGCTCAGGCCCAACATCCCAAATTAACAACTGATGCCCAACAATGGCTCATGCGTCTGGGCACATAGGATTCAAGTTCAGGGAAATCCTATCGTTAGGACACCCCTTAGTGTCCTCATAAGGACACTTTTAGAGTCATAAGATTAAATCTTAGAGATCTTAAGGTCATTATTCAATGGATATAAGGGTAATTTCATTGTTTGAGGTATTGCAGATTTTTAATTCTATTTTTTTTCGTAATGATAATTATTACATTAATTTTGAATTTTTCAGTTATGATGCAGATTCTTTAAGTGTAGTTAATTTATTTATTTTTAAAATTTACTTTTCCACTCCATTTTATTTTTGAAGATTATAGATTTTTAGTAACTAATTAATTCGGTTTTTTTTGGATGACCACAATTTCTATTTTTTCTTATCTTTTACTAACATTTATTCAAAAGTATTAATCTTTATTTGGTAATCAATTTTCCTAATAATTAATTTAGCAATATCCTACGATTTCTTCCCAAACTTTACTCCCCTTTCTCCGATGTGATTTTATGAAAATTATGACGACACTTTTTATTAAAATTGTTTCGGAATAGTTCCTCTTTTATTATTTCGGAACAATTCCTCTTTTATTATTTCGGAACTGTTCCTCTTTTATTGTTTCGGAACAGTTCCTCTTTTATTGTTTCGAAACAGTTCCTCTTTTATTTTTCGGAACAGTTCCTCTTTTATTGTTTCGGAACAGTTCCTCTTTTATTGTTTCAAAACAGTTCCTAATAGGGTTGTTAACGAACCAAGCCGCTCGTGACCGGCTCAGTGTTCGGGTCGAGAAAAGTTCGCTCGTGACTCGGCTCGATTTTAAACGAGTGAAGCTTGAGCCAGGGCATGTTCGACTCGATAGGCTCGCGAGCTGGCTCGAGCTCGAGCTCGAGCTCGAGAGCCAACTCGAATACTTGGTCCACTATATGACTTATTATAAACTCAACAACAAAACATGTGGTTTGTCATATTCAATAAAAACTTGTAAATTTTAGGATAACTTGTCTTTAAGCTTGACTCGTTGATGTTTTTTGTAGCACAAACTTCAAATTGGGATAAAATTGGACGCATCAAGTGGTTTTAATGAGCTAAGTTGGACTTGAACTCGAGTTTGGCTCGTTAAGTGTAGTTAACGAGCCAGTCTCGAGTAGGCTCGAACTCATCATGAGCTTAAAAATTCTAGCTCGAGTTCGAACTCGAGCTCGTCTATAAAGTAACGAACCAAGCTTGAGCACAGTGAAGTTCGGCTCGGCTCGATTCGTTAACACCCCTAGTTCCTAATTAAGAAATTAGAACACAACCAAAAGAAAACCTTGTTTCTAATGAAGAAATTGGATTTGTCTTCATCTCGCTACAGATCACCCCCTAAGCTTCTTGTGCTTCATTTGCTTTAGTTTCACTTTCACCGAAAAGCACTATGAATAATCTATTGAAGCACCAATCACCACATCGTCGTCACACGTCCTGTAATTAAACCAATCTAACAAAACTGGAAAACCATTCATATACATATACATTTCCAATCAGAGTCTTAATCCACTCAAATCTCACAAACCCAATCATCACCAAACTATACCGTAAACTATCAACATTAAATCACAAGCACAATAGCCGAAGATTGGAGCTCTACCAACGAAGGGACATACAGATCGGTAACTTGAAATCGGAATCAGATCAATCAATCGTCAAAAGTAAATGAGACTCATCGAAGATCCCTGGAAGATAGGCGGGGACGAGGCCGTGGAGGAAAGATAGGCAGGGACGAGGCCGACGAGGCCGTGTATGCATCCTCGGCGACGGCAATGTGGGCGGCGGGGCGTGCAAGAGCGGTGGCTGAGCGGCGAGGGCTTGCTACGCAGCGGCTGGGTCATGGAGGACGTGCGAAGCGGCGGCGAGGTGTGGAGGACGTGCGAAAGCGGAGGCTGGCCCATGGAGGCCGTCAGCCAATTTTTTTTGGGTTGATGGTAACATTTTAGGGTTTGTGATAAAACCATAATATTATTTGCTATATATATACTAGTCCTCAAATGACTATTTTATCCAATTTAATATAGTCCATTAGATCTAATTACTAATCTAATGGTTCCTAATAGTGTCCTCATATGAGGACATTATTAGGTGTCCTAATAGTAGTAGATCCCTGAAGTTCAAACTGATCACACCTCAGAGTCCGTCACCAATTTCGAGTAATTATAAATACGAATTTAGCCCCAACATTGATGACACATATGACTTTACATTTGACAGCAAACGCCTTAAGCTCAATACATCACATCATAAGCACGCTTAAGGCTACACTATACTCCCAATAGGTGCGTCTCGGTACTTCTCTGTTTCACACTCATTAACACACTTATACCCCTTATAATATAAGATGCTTACTACTATCTCCTTGATACGCCTTGTGATGTACCACACAGTGACTTCTCAATGCTTCAGATAGGACGGGCGTGTCTCCCACTTTTAACTAAACCAAACGACTCTCTAGATCGAACCTCCTTATTGGACCGGCAAGGCCAACTAGGCGGAACAAATTACACTGTATAATCAAACCAGCAATGCAATTTTTATTAGAACATGGCTAAACTCAATTATCGACTCTAAATGACTGATTCAACTGCTTGACGGTAGATGATGAGAAGCAGATCAACCAAGCACACATGGTTGCCTGGAAAAATATTAATTTTGGAACCTTTGTCTCTCTTAAAGAAGAAGCTACTTTGAACCACCAATGTTTGAATTTAATAAGTCGTCACACTCAATACAAATGTTATAATTAGTTCAGATTTCACACCACAACTTTATAGCTATTCAAATACTGCATAAATCTGAGAACCATAAACTCCAACAATGGCATATGGCAGCATCAAAACCTGCCCTTATAACCTTCCTTCTATACTATACACATTATATACTTCCATCTCAATTAACATATTTCTTCTACTTGTTTCTTCCTTGTATAATTTACTGTTGGGATGTATCCCTAAGAATTCTGCTGCAATATCAGAAGATGAAGTTAAATGGCATGAAGCATAAGTACTTATTCTTTCGTCTCTTGATTGTACCCTTTGAACTCTTTTTCTCCCCGTCTCTACAAGCACCAGACGAGGAACCTCCGTGAGAAGAATCCGACGATGAACCCTTGTCCTTGTGAGCCAATTTGTGCTTTCTCGATCCCTGCTGCTGCTTCTGATGAACCTTATCATTTTGATCTTTGTGTTGGTCAGCCAGAACAGACGAAGATGGACCAGTCCTGGTTGCCTGTTCAGATGATGGTTTGGTTTCTTGAATGCTCATAATTAATCCTTTAGAGTGAAAAAAAACATAGATCACAATCAAGAAACAGTTATGCCAGGGAACATCCATCTTTACTGAATACATATCACAAAGACTCGCTAACCTGGAGAACCTGGATTCATTATCAACTCTTCTGGCTTGCAAGAGGTGGAGACGTTCAGCTTGCTCTCCCCATTCCTTTGCACAGAGTCCTGGATACTGTCAGATTCTATTTCACGCAGCAAAGCCCACGAATCAAAATACTCATCCGATGATAGGCTCATGCAACTTGAATTATCTGTGCTTGAAGAACTTGATGCTGGAATAGCCAGATCAAGCATTTCCAAGTAGTCTCCTCCAGCATAACGTTCTTGCAGTATATTAGCCCACACATCTGCTACATCATCCCTATCACCCTACACAAGTTTTACAGACCTTAAAAACAAGAACAAAGAAAACAATATATACCAAAAACAAAATGAACTAATGATAGCACCAACGATGCTTTTAAAAGTATGTTATATCGGAGACCTTTACCACCCCCCCCCCCCCCCCCCCCTAAAAGTAAAACTGGTAGCATTAATCAGATCAAAAGGTACAATTTTATGAACTGAAGCAATAAACACGGGAAAAAGGAACACTAAAACAACGATCTACCGCTGAAAAAGCAGGGTAAAGAACTAGAGCACATAAGACTGAACAACAAAGATAGATCAAGGATAAATGTACCTCAGCCTTGCTTGTGGAGCCACTGCTACTAACACTGGAGGTTATTAGTCTCCTCTGGGCTTCAGCTTCATCGGGAACAAGAGGAGCAGCCACGCCCTCCCTCTTCTGATCTACATGATCTCGATCAAGGAAGACCCTGCATAGGCTGCTGGATTCCTACAACCATCCAACCAAGCACTGACACTTGACTGACAGGTTGGGTGGATAACACATGTATATAAATCATAAGCACATAAAGGTGCAGTGTTTTCGATATCAAGGTACCTTTGCCTTGCTGCTTTCACCGATGTCCTTCTCAGATACCCAATACTGCTGCATTAACCAATCGGTCTTGAGCCCTTTCGGCTCTTCCCCTTCATAGTACTCCAAGGTGGATCTCCAACCAGTGATCATGGAGTCTGTGAAGAGTTTCAATGACTCTCCCTTCATTTTCCAGAACCCCTTTCCTGTGTCCTTGTTCTCTACCGATTTACTGATCAAGTACCAGATATCAGCTGCACTACCAATAACAATTCCAATAAGTAAGCTACAAGTCATGAATGATCTCCCTACGAATTACAAACAACTTCGTCCAAATCATCTATCTAGTTATCTATTATGTACAAGAAGCAATCCTTACCAGGTAGATTCGATGGGGCGTACAAGTAAGGAGAAACGTCATCAACAACATTGCTGGGGAGCGGAGATCCCCTCATCAATTTGTGCAGAGACTTGCAAATCTCCTCAGGCGTACCATCGAAACCGATATCAGCAATAGGATTTAAAGCCGGAGGACACATGATGAGTAAGAACCAATGATTATGACCTCTGCTGAACCAACTGCAGAAAAACAGATCCCAATTGAATATGGAAATTCAGCATCTCAGACAAACATCTTAAAACAGAAGAAAAAAAAACAGCAATCAACCTCAATGATCAAAGCCCAGAAAAGGGATGAAAAGAAAGGCATATAAATTAATGTTACGCTAGTTCACCGCATAAACTGATTGGCTGCAAAGAAAACCATTGAAGGAAACAAAGAGAAATCCAAAAGCTAAAAACAAATTGAAAATTGAAAATAGGAAAAATACATCGTCCACCACAGCAAGCCATTGACTTAGAACTTGACGAACGCGCAAAAATGCAATTCAAATTGAATACTCCCATTTCGTCTCATCAGTTCCATTCCCTCCCTCAATATCAACGAATCAATTAAAATCCACGGAATCGGAGAAGATAATTCTAACTACTGTACAATGAATCGGAACATAGAAAATAAAAGCAGTCTAAAATCGAAGGATAAGTGTGTGACGAAAGGCGAAAATGGGGGAAATTTGCAGAGAGAAGAAATTCGAACCTTGAATAGGAGATTTGAAGAGGGAAGGAAGAAGACCGAGTTTGGCGAGGGAGTAACTGAGCCAACTCAGTTACTTCGTAGCTACTCAAAAGGAAAATGAAGCAGAATCAGACAGATCATGAAGCTGGGTATTTATAAGGTGGCTGGCTCCTGGAGGAAGTGTGGAACTCGAATTACTGTTGAATTAACCATGGTTAGGCCCACAGTTAACAAATGGCAATTTTCTTCTTTTGTGGTTAAGTTTCTTTTTATTTCATTTTTGTTCAGGAGAGAGTAAAATAAAATGGGACAAATGGAAGTAGTGAAGTCATAGTAGCCACTAAATCACCGCCACGTGGCAGACCCTACCTTTCCCTCCCCTTGCTCAATTTCTTGGAAGTTTCTTGCTATTTTTCTTCCATCTCTCTCAACCTATTTGAATTTCACAACAAGACTCATATTAGTAATAATAATATATCAAGATGGATTCACCCATGTAATATAACTATAAACTCATGTTTTTGTGTGTTTCAAACTAAACAAGTGATAATATTTGCAGTGTTCTGAATATTATTACAATATTGTTACACCAGACGCGTGAGATTCAGTGTGTATAATGTGATTTTAGGGTCTGACATAATCAATTGACAATATCTAAAAGTATCCAAAGAGTTAAAGATGAATTAATGAGGAAGATCGCCATATTTATTATGCTAAAAAAAACGGTTACATAATGATATCTGATGAGTGTAAGTGTAACCGTTTGTCCACAATAATAATAATAATAATTTTATTTTAGTGAAAGAATGTAACATGTTTGATCAAGTATATCATACTGTTGTTCAATCCACTTAATGTACATCTTGTTTCGGAATAGATAGACCATATGTGGTGGCATATACCATTGTTTTAGCTTAAAGATAGATAGACCACTAGGAGTTATTTTATGTTATGTCTTTTTGGGTGCATGTCTATTTTAGTAACTTGAATACAATGTCCATACTAGATAGCTAGAACAAGTATTATATGATAGGTGAAAGCTAAGTGAGGAGAATATATGATAACAATGTTAATTGGAAGAAAGCGCCATTTCTTTTATTGTTTGAGATTGGGAATCTGTGCATATTCCTAGCTAGGCTTCTTCTTCTTTGTCATATTACTATATTATTATTATCATATCATGGATGGATAGATGGATGGTATGGTATGGTATGGTATGGTATCCTATTATGGTACAATTGATGATTCCTTTGTGGAGTTCGATTTCTATTACTTTTTGGTTTTCAATATGAACTGGCTTCCTATCCATTTTGGTCATTAATGTATGAGTTTGTAACAAACTGATCATTAACCTTTAATTTGTAATCTATTTGTCATAAACTTATAGAGTTTGTAATAATTTGGTCAATTCGTTAAGTCTCCATCCAATTTTTCCGTTAACTGTTAATATCAGCATCCCAACTCATCATTTTTCCACCTCAACTCTTGTCATGTCACCTAATCAATCTTTGACTCAACTCATCCAACCTAACCAGTGGCGGAGCCAGTAGACCTTGGGGCCTGGGCACGATACATAAAATATAATGAGTCATAAATATTTTTGTACGAAAAATACGCATATTTTAGTTATTTGGGTCCAGGGAACCCTGGGCCCAGACCCAAAATGGCCACCCCTAGCTCCGCCACTGAACCTAACCCAATCCAAACAAACCAACCCAAACCAACTAACATAAAATAATCAATTTTTCTCTTCTTCCCCTACACCAGCGTAGCGGGTTGGGCGGGCCACGGGTCGAGTTGGGCGGGCGGGCTCATCAGGTTGGGGGTTTATCGGGTCATTTATTCATTATATTATGGGTAAACTATTTGGCAGTTTGCTTAGTTTGAAGATTTTTTAGTTATGAAAGTTTGGCTAGTTTTGAAATGTTGACTTTAAGTCTATTTAATTTTTTGGTTGAATTGAGTCGGGCTGAGTCGGTTAGCTTTTTGCCAGCTCTACCTAGGAGTTCCTCGACCCGACCTGAAATCGTAACGGCCCTAAATAAATTAATGGGCTAATACACCTTTTTACCCTCTACTATATATATGCAAAGTTAACAAACATACCCTTTTACTATTTTCTAACCGATTTAACACCCTCTACTTTGTAAAGTTCAACAAATATGCCCCTCCATTTATCTTTTCATCTATTTTTCGTCTAATGAGTTGATTATATGTGCTACGTCATATTATTTGTCCACAACATCGCTAATTGGGATGTCCACGAGGTGAAAATATTTAAATTAAAAAGAAAAGATAAAGGAAAAGTACATTATAATCACTACTATTATGTACGGAGGCGTTTGTGGTATTTTATTATTTTTCTTTCTAATTTAAATAATTTTCGATTGTGAACATTCCTAAAAGCAATAAGGTGTACAAATAATATGACGTAGCACATATAATCAACTCATTAGACGAAAAATAGATGAAAAGATAAATGGAGGGGCATATTTGTTAAACTTTACAAAGTAAAGGGTGTTAAATCGGTTAGAAAATAGTAAAAAGGTATGTTTGTTAACTTTGCATATATATAATAGAAGGGTAAAAAGGTGTATTAGCCCGTAAATATCATGAAGGTGATTAAATAAATAAATGCGTATAGTTATGTTACGTGTACATGCTTAACGGCGAAGGTTGGTGCGGAGAAATCAACCCATCCTATTATTCGTTGGTCTTAATTTGTATTGTTCCTAGCTACCTCGTCCAGTCAGCAACAGCAATCCTTGTTTCGAATAATGAATTCTATATAATAATGGAATTGACTATATATAGTATTGAGTAGGTAACAAAAGATTAATAGATCCGGATACTTAACTGTAACTATGTAACTTGTCTGCTATAGACTATACTCTATGGTTACCAAAGGAAATCGGCAACGCTAAACATTTTGAAATTGTGAGGTAGTTTGAATCAGTGAATTTGATATGAGATTTGAGTTTCAAGGGTGGATGGGTAAAGATGAGAATAAAGCTCGAAATTCTCAAGTGTAATTTTTATCACCAAAAAAAAAAAAATTCAGTTTTCAAAGCCAATTCTCTACCCCAAAGTTTACGAGACAAAATTCCAAAGCTAGAGATTTGTGAAGGTATTATAATGAATCACTTTCTACGAATAATGCTAAATATAATATTGGCTATGCTAGATGAATATATATATGTGAAAGATTCATCATGCTATAAGTGAAGAATAATCTTCAATACTGGGCCGTAATTCATCCCTCCTGATCACCTACTTTGCTTGACATTCTTAATTTCTTATCCAAATCATTCATTAGTAATTACTAATTATTGTAATCCGAATATCTCTCTAAACTAGCTTCTACCTAACCTGAGGGAGGCGCCTGGATTTTTAACATGGTAACACAAAGTACAACATTGGACCACCGACACATGTTGGTTAATTTGTTGAGATTACAATTTAACATTTAACATAGCAAAAACATGAGTGAGTTGTGAGGAATTCAATCGCTAATTCTCTACCGTATATAGGTGGCAAACAAGTCAAACAAAATAACCAAACAAAGGAGAATCTTTGACGTCAGTATGCGCCAAGACACTTTCCTTCATGTGCCTCCTGCTCTATCTCTATCTCTATCTCCAATAAGTCTACTTTCTTTCTTTTGTGTAATCCTTTTAACTAAATATATATATTTGAATCAATATATACTTAAAATGGTAATGACTATGAAACTTCTTTTTTTTATAGGTAACTCCCGTAGAAGACCAAAAGATAATCATACATGTATTCATTTTAATTATCTACATGAATATAGTGATTCACCATTCCTCGACTTGGAATATATCGGAGAGCTTGACAGTAGGCGGATGGAAGAAGAGGACTCAAGGAACCATCAGATATTAGCAACGACTGGTCCACCCATGGAAAGAATGGAAGATATGATCTCTAACCATTCCCCCTCAATGTTTGTAAATACGAAGTTCTAAAATAAGGGGACCATAAATATTAGAGTACGAGATACAAAGTCACGAAGAGAGTTGTCGCAAAGAAGTCCGTTACGATCAATCCAACTGTCCCTCCTATCAAGACTGCCATCGCACCACCACATCTATATTGAGTCGGTTGCGGGCTGGGGGAACCACAATGTTTTTTTGTGATCAATATTTAATGGCCAAATACACAAATCTAGCCAAACCTTTTAAAAAAATGTCAAATCTAGCCATATCTTTTGAAAAACCCAATTTCACCACTTTACCGAATTCCGTCCGTTTTATTGTCGTGCCGTTAGCGTAAATTGACGGACTAGTATAGTTTGATGACTTGGGTCGATGTGGCACTTGTCTACTGGGATTACAGACTCTAGGTGGTTGCCAGCTCATTTAATGAATCTCACTCCCAAAAAGTTAAAAGAAAAATTGAAAATGAAAACTAAAACGACATCCTCTTTGCATTCTAGAACCATCAGAGTTTGAGTTTCCTTCGTTATCTCTGACGAGTACTTGACTCGCCACGTTTAGCACTTTAGAAAAGTTCGTTCGCAGGAGTTCCGATTCTATTATCACCGAAAGATGAATCGACTGCGGCGGTGAATAACAGCCGACGCAGCACAACTGAAAGAGAAAGCGAAGAAGATAGTCGTTGGAGTTGCTCTTTCCGATTACCAACTGACATCGGGAGAAACGGACGACGACGAGACGACGACTAGTGTTGAACGGACGGTCGTTTATCGGCTTTCAGGTGCAGGTGTTCACCTCTGCATTTTCGATTTCGTCTCTCCTCCTACTGCTGAAATTAGGGTTTCCACACATTTGGGGGTTTAGGGTGTAAGCGGTGTGATACGATATATATACCTTCGAGGCGAAGAGTGATTTGGAACGAGAGTGCGAGGAACAAGTACGACGCCAACAAAACTAATACCTCATGCGAAACAGAGCGTTCAGTCGGCGGATGTACGACAGTGCAGTGATGGGGAAAATCCAGATTGGATCTCGAGACGCCGGTTTGGTGTGTCGAATCGACGGATTAAGAGAGAAAAGGCCGATAACAATCGACGGCGGTTTAGGGATTTGGAGACGGATAAACAGGGGAGGGAAAATTGGGAAAGAGTTCTACCCTAATATATTTGGAAGATGAAGCCATACTAAACGATGGCGTTTCAATATCTAGTGTATTAGGATGACGTGGCATCCAATCTGGCGAAAAATACATGAATTAGCTGCTGACGCGGCAGTCGAGTGGAAAATGGTTAACGGCCACCGTCAAAAGGAAGATCTCCGGTAGCTGTTCGTGGGGCATTGGGATAGATTTGATCGATAAAATTAAGGTTTGGCCTTATTAGTATCACTAAGAAAGATATGGCTAGATTTGACATTTTTTTAAAAAAGTTTGGCTAGATTTGTGTATTTGACCATATTTAATCCCTAAATAATTTATGATGTCACCTACTACTCATCCCTTGACCCCTTCTACTATGTTGATTAGAGGTTTTGAACCTATTACATTTTTCAGTTATTTAATTTTTGCAACGCACGTTTATGCCTCGTATTTGTATTAAAAATGTCAGTGTGTATTTTTTTATGTGATGTGTAATTATGCATGATCTCGTTTTATATTATTGTTTTAACTAATTATCTTCATCTTCCTCCCTCTTCAATTTGAGATAGCTGCTCCTTGTATTCATAAGATGGAAGATGTCTTCCCTATTTTCATTTGTCTCTTTCAGCCGTTAAACGTTGAATGTGGTATAGGTGATCATAATGACTGAGTTCTTTTATCACCAAACAACAATAATAGATACTCACCAACACGGAGATCAAACTAAATTAAATTCGTAACCTTCTGTTCAACAGCTATTCTCATCGAACCAGGCCTCCAAACGAAGATTTCAACGATGAAAACGTAGCCCTACCACTCATCAACAATCACACCAAATTTGAGGACAAATCAACAATGAGATCTCCCAATATCGTATCTTGAACGTGATGACCTACTGCAATGACGAAAAATTCAGTAACTTTTTAAATTCTCTTTTTCTCTCTTTGTTTGCTCTATCTCTTCTCTCCTTATTTAATAATACAGTCTACTAAAGTAAGTCATTTGAACTCCCTAATAGTAAAGCTAATTGGGTTGTGAATTCAGCTCGCCGAAATAAGCTCCCTGAGAATTGGATGGATGCCCTCAATTCCAAATGTCCTCCTCTGTAATTTGGTTGTTTCATTGGTTTTGTAATCTCTCCGTTGATTATTTAATGGAATCTTCTTTAATAATAATAAAAAAGGTACATTAGGTGAGGATCCGGAACCAACCGGGTTGATTACCCAAATCATCACTGAACTATGACCAAATAACCCGTCAGTCACTAAACTCGAAAAAATTACCTAGTAGTCATTGAACTTCGGCACATTATCCTAACAGTCACTACTGTCTACGGACATCCAAAATTCCGTTAGTCTGCCTATGTAGCGATGACAAGTCATCTGCCACGTCATTTAAAGTTGCCACCTCGGATCAATTAACCAAACCCAACCCAACCCAACACCCAATTAACCAAACCAGCTCGAATCATGTTCTTGGTTTAGGGTTGTCTTCAACCCAAATGTGAGCCCTCTCTTGTACCTCCATCTCTTTCTCATCGCCTCCGCCTGCCACAACCACCCCGACCTCCTCCACAAGTACATGACATGCGATCGGTTCTCCCTCTGCCCTCACGACTCTGATCTCGCTGAATCGCTCATCCTCAGCGGCTGCCATCCCCTCCCTCGCCGCCGATGCTTCTCCAGAACACCTCCCAAGAGGAACCGGCGATTCGTCCCTCTCGAAGCCTTGATCGGAGTCTGAGAAGAAGAAACTACTGGCTGCTTGGTTGAAGGTTCACCCGAAGCGGAGACGTTCTTCTTAGAGAGAGATTTACTTGAACGCCATCTCTACCGGAGCAGCTGGATCGAAGTCGCTGAATCTGTACGTAGGTCGGATTCTGCATAGAGATTTTGTTCCTGGGTTTTATGTGAATCATTTCGTCAAGCATTTGGGGATTTGTTTGAAAGAGTGTCAGAATATGGGACTTGCTTTGCCTAGTTTGGCATTAGATCATCAGATTTAGGAACCCAGGCGTTGATTTTGGCTCTTGAGAGGCTTACCAACCCAGGCGTAAGCCACTTCCCCATTTTGGCTCTTGAGAGGCTTAACAACCTGCTACCCTACGAATCGAATTGTTGGTGGTGGCCGTGGCTCAGATCCGGCTCCTCGGGTAGAAATTAACAAAACAAGATGCTCCAAAAATTGAGGAATCAAAGCCGAAGGAGGAAGCGAGAGTTGAAAGTGGGCACGATTACGGTGGAATAGTGTACGTGGGTCGATTCCTGCCGCCGCCGATGGCGGATCGATGGCTGACGATGGAGATGGTGACGGAGAAGAGAAGGAGAAGGATGGTTGAAGTGATGGTTTGACTTCCTCTCCTTCTGTACATTTTGACCCAAAGGGTTGGGTAATTGGGTGTTGGGGTTGGGGGTTGGGGTTGGGTTTGAGTTTGGATTTGGGTTTAGCTTATGTGGATTTTAGATGACATGGCGGCTTAGGTGGCAGCTCCACATAGGCAGACTAACAAAATTTTGGATGTCTGTTGACGGTAGTGACTGTTGGGATAATGGGCTGAAGTTTGGTGCTGGCTAGGTAATTTTTCTAAGTTCAGTGACTGGCGGGTTATTTGGCCATAGTTCAGTGATGGTTTGGGTAATCAACCCGGACCCAACCTTTTAAGGTTGAGCCGGTTTCCAACCAAAAATCGAAGGGGTAATTTCGGTATTTTAAAAAAATAAACTAACCCTAATTTACTTTTCCCTGTGAAACTCTACCGCCGCCGTATACTTTTCCTCGACTCTTTCCGTCAACGCTTTTCCGGAACTCATCGCCGGTCAAATCTTCCTACTACTCGTCGACCTGCATCGCAAGCTCCACCCATCCATCGAGAAGCCATGATTTCATTCAATCGTCGGAGCAGCCACACGGCCCAAGAGCGACAGCGGTTGGTGAGATGCTGTATCGGAGTGGAGCAGCGACCGGAGGGGTGAGGCGTTAGGCGGAAGAGCGCGGCGGAGGCCGAACCGGAGAGTAGCGACGGGGGATTCCGACGTCGACGACCAGAGCACGGCGCCCGGAGTAGCGGTGGAGGAGAAATGGTTCGGATGTTGGAGATGACGGTGGCACGAAGATTGGGAGAGTGGAACAGGTGCTGACAGAGGTGGGAGTGTAGAGGCAGCCGACCATCGGCGACGGTAGAACCGACGGGAGTCGTCGGCTGCCGAGATCAGATCCAGAGGTTGAAGACGAAGATGATGGATTTAATAATTATTAAAAATTGCAATTTAGTCACTGTCTTTTAAGTTATAGTTAGTTTGACTTTTTAGTATTCATAATTATAGTTTCAGTCACTATTTTTTATGTTCTTGACATTGTTGGAATAAAAATTTGAACTATATAAACCGGTTGTTGAATAACACAATTAGTTAACAAGTTTTGATAACTAGTCATCAACTAAACCATCGTTAACTAGTTATCTAATCTTAATGTTAACTAGTTAACTAGATAAATTAACTAATTAAAAATAAAATAACTAGTTAACACGATTAGTTAACTAATTAACTTGATTAGATAACTAGTTAACAACTTGATAACTAGTTAACGCGATTGGATAACTAGTTAACTAGTTATCAGCAAAATAACATGTTAACTAGTTATCAGGTCAAAATATGTTATTAAGTTATCAAACAAAAAACGCGGTTAACTAATTATCATCTTAAAAAAATGTTAACTAGTTATCTTAGTTATGATGTTAACTAGTTAACTAATTATGCTAATTCGTTAACTAGTTAACATCAGCATAACATGTTAACTAATTTTGATAACTAGTTAACTAATGTTGATAACAAATTATCACCTTGTAAATGTTAACTAGTTAACTAGATAAAAATAACATAACTAATTAGATAACCTGTTAACAAAAAATCTCGTTAAAATTTTGATTATATGATTATTTGTTAACTAGTTATCAAGTTAAATTCTGGTAACAAGTTATCAAACAAAAAACGAAGTTAACTAATTTTGACAACTAGTAATCAACTAAATTTTTTGTTAACTAGTTATCTAAATCATGATGTTAACTAGTTATCAAACAAAAAATGATTTAACTAGTTATCAGTTAAAAAATACTGTTAACTAGTTAACAAAAAAAAAGTATTAACTAGTTTTTTTTAAAGCAAAAATAAATTAAAAAACCATTAAAAAAAAAGTTGCCGGAGTCTTGCCGGAAAATTCGTCGGTGACGGCGGCCGGTTGCCGAAAAAGTCGCCGGTTGTCGGAAAAGTCGTCAGCGACGGTGGCCGGCCGCCGGAGAGTGACCAGCGATCCCTTAGGAATATTAATTATTTAATTTAAATATAATAATTAAATTATATGTGTAAAGTCTTAAATACCCCTAACAATCTACACCATTGGATTGTTCAAAAAGTCAAAGGTGATCTAATGATTGAAATAAAGGATAAAAATTTCCAACCCTTCCAAAGGTTGGAGGGCGATCCGGACCCCTCGAGAAGAAGAACTATGCTGAAAACAACATACGATACGAGATACGAGCCGAGTACCGAAAAATAAAATGCTCATAAACACGGCGATACGGTCTGTCGTTTCAGCAGGCAGCAGCTGAAGCAAAGCCCGCGAATCTTTGTATTTTTCCCAGCTAACATTGATTGACGGAGAGAACTCGCAGCAAATCAGCAATGGCGGCCTCCGAGTCCGACACCAGCGATCAGCTATCCGCCTTCCTACAGTCCGGGATTTACCGTTTCACCGAATCCTCCGTCGTGTTTATGGACCCTGTTCGTGTCATAAACAGTTCATATTCCCGAATTAGGGTTTCTCCCTCCGCCTACTATTCACGCTTCTTCAACTCCAATCTCTCCGTCGACCATGAAACAGAGCTCACTTCAAGTTCTAAGAAGCGGAAGCGGAAACAGGAAAAGCCTCCTCGCCCCTTAAATGAAAGAGAACGAGCTGCCGACTTGCGCCACCAGGTAATTTGGCTAATAAACACCCCAGCGCATCTTATTGAATTTTTTCTAATGCTGATTTTGATTCCGGGGATTTGAAAATTATGGCGGCAGCAAGTGCGGCCGTTGTTAATGAAAGCACACCAATGTGTGGTTGGAGCTTCTGATCTGCTGGCGGTTCTGAGAAGTTTAAGCTGTGATTCTTCTTTGACGGTGGAACGCCGAGAATCCACTGTCGTTGAAAATGAGCTGTCGTTTCTTGAGCTAGGAAAAGTTTGGCAAGCCCCTCTTTACGAGATTACTTTCAAGTTTCCTCCTCAACCTTCCGGGCCAGAGGAAGACGGAGGCCAGAGTGAGAACTCAATTTCTGTGTAATTTCTTCACGTTTCCTGTGAAATTCGTGTGAATCAGACTGTCAGAAGCTCCATTATTGGTTTTCTCAGGTTGCAATGTTGATCAACTGTGTAACCAGAGGGTGGTTCCGGTGTTTAACAATCTGGTCGTTAATGAGACTGGTGATGAAGTGGAAGCTGAATTCTTGAACAGGAAATACGTAATACCTCGAGAGAGTTGTTTCTATATGGTACGTTATACAGTCCTTTTGATATTCATTTTTGTACATATGGGAGAGGAGAACAATGGAACTGTAGGCAAGGGGATCGTGAAATCTCACCATAAGTTCTGGTTGAACCCATTAAACCCTACAATTTGTTTCAGATCGAATTGTTTTATGACAAGTTATGTGATTAAAACTTGAACTGTTAGTCTAGTGGTTTCTTCTCGACATGGTTTCATAAACAATCAACATTATACTCGTGGTTACGCTTGTGTCAGCCTCTTATAAAGGCTAGCTTTAGCTTGCGATTACCCTGTAATGTTTCTTACAATCTTCTTGCTTGTTCTTTTCCTTGTGTGATGAAGTCAGACCTGAAGCAGATTCACAACCTAATCCCTGGTAATGGTTCCACTATTTGAAGCTTTTTGTGTTCTGTTTCTTTCGCTGTTTTTTCTCGCTTGCTTGATCATGTGGTATATATAATCCAATTGAGGTGTACATTGCTGATGACTGTTACTTGTGCCAATAGTTTATCTGCTAATCATCCTTAGAGACTGTTAAATATTGGCAAATGTGTGCTTCATGGTATGGGATTTGGTTATCATCTTGACACCTTCCTTGTTTTGTATTTGCTAGCTGAATCTAAAAGTTCTACACAAGGTATCTAATTGTTCTGCTGCTCCGTGCAGCTGACTCAAGCAGCGGCTTCAATCTTATATTGATTGATCCACCATGGGAAAATGGAAGTGCCCATCAGAAACTAATGTGTGTAATTGTGTCGTTTTGTACTTCAAATGCTTTATGATTTCTTTCTCACTTCTTAACTGAGCAGAGTCTTTCACAATTCTAAGTCCAGGTACCCAACTTTGCCAAATCGTTATTTCTTGAGCCTTCCCATTAAACAACTTGTGCATTCAGATGGGGCTCTTGTAGCCTTATGGGTGACCAATAGAGAGAGGTTACGGAGGTTTATTGAGGAAGAGCTGTTCCCCTCATGGGGAGTTACTTACGCAGCTACTATTTTCTGGTTGAAGGTGATCCGTTGCCTTTCTCTGTATGTCCAGTGATGATGAGTATGCCCAAATTTTACCACCATTCCAAGTTAGCTAATGTGAAAACCTTGCAGGTTAAACCAGATGGCTCATTGATCAGCGATTTAGACCTCTTTCATCATAGGCCATATGAATGCCTTCTTTTGGGTTATTGCGATGGGAAGGTAAGGGGCGGCCGCTTGTCTATTTCCTACAGTGAGTACCCGAATTGTGAAAGATGTGGAAGCCTTTTGCAGGGCGCAGGTTCTGAGCTGCTGCAAAAAATGGGACCTATAGAAGATAAAATTGTAATAAGCATCCCAGGAGCTTACTCAAGAAAGCCGCCAATTGGAGGTAACACCTTGGTCCGACATTCCCAAGTATAATTCTTCTCCATAAAACTAGAAATTAAAGAAAACTGAAACCTGTTCCTCTTTACTATTCAGAACTTCTGCAGAAACATGTTCCAGGCCGCGAAACTCATAGATGTATTGAACTTTTTGCAAGGGAAATGATGGCACGATGGACTTCCTGGGGCAATGAGCCGCTTCGTTTTCAGGATTCCAGTTATTTCCTGTGAGGCCAGAGGTCGGAATTTCGAATTATCTTGATCCAGTATCGTGAGTCCTTGATGAAATTAGCAAGCAAGCAATCATTCACCAAGCCAAGCGAGTACATGCATCTACTTGAGGCATAGTTACAGCAAACAAACGACAGTTTCTTGGTCCCATTGTGCTGGTAAAAGATCACCGGAGCAATGCTGATATATTGTGAAAGCCTAGTTTGAAGAAGAAGAAGAAGAATAGGATGATGTCTACTTCCAATCCAAGCAGCTTAGATGCATGCTTGAGCTGTTTATTTCAGCATGAATTTGATTCAACAGGGAGACGGATTAACCAATAGCATCCTGCCAATAAGTAGCAGTATTGTAGTAAGATATTTGTGTAAAACTCTTGTCACCCGAGACATGACCAATTCGTTACTGGGTTGTTTAACTCAGTTAATTTTAATAATAGTGATGATGATAACCTTTATTATAAGTATGAATATGAAATGCAGCAAGTTGAACATAGTGATTGTCTGGATATGTTGAGAGAGACAAGTAGATGAATGATGAAGGGAAGGCAGTCCAACTCACTGATCAGTCCCAAACAACGAGATACGGTCAAACAGCTGCGCTGCGACACAGTAAAGTATAAATAAAGTAACAAAAAGGTTTACTTAATTACAGCAATTAAACAATCTTGGGAGGATAACCCATTGATCCTAATTTGCTAAAGTATGGATATAATAATAATAACATTTTCCTTTCCTACCTTTGATTTGAGTAAACTGAAATCTCTCCATATATTTTTATCTTTGATATAGTCTAAAACAATATGAATAAGAAAATGATAATTTTTCATAAAAAAATTTGTTCGTTTTCTTTGTAACCATTCCATAACTCGATAAATTCAAATACAATTCACAATAATTAAATTAAAAATATCTACAATCTAGTCTCCTTTACACTTTTAATCCATTTCTTGCAAGTTAATTTCTTATTATAGCTTTTCACTAATTATAATATCCATATTTATTATTTTAAAGACATGTTTTCTCTCCCCCGTTTAAAACATAATAACAGCATCCTCATTGATGCAATTGCTTTGCTTTCAGTTACAACTTACAACTTGTGGTTTCTATTGTCACATTATCAACTTTGCTAATTTAACACAATCAATTTCATTTCACATACATCAATAGTTTACATTCAATTTCACCTGCATTTTATATATCTTTTACATAATAAAACTATGTTATCTATATTTCTTTATCATTAAATAAATGAAAATGAAAAAAAATCTATGCTACATGACCAACTTTGTAATTGCAAACTGAATTGCATAATATGCAAAATTTTCATATTTTTTGGCTACCTCTACATTCAGCAATTACATTTACAATGTCAAATACCATGCCACATCATTTTCCAAATCCAAAATATTACATTGGCTTCGATGATATAAGACAATTAATGAAAAATACATTGTTAAGAAGTAACAAATCGGCAGCTCAATTATGTAACGTAATTAAATTAAAATATAAATAAATAAATAATAAAGTAAAAGGTGATGACATGACATGTGCAAAATGGGCCTGGTCCAACAACTCAAACTGAAATCAGAATACCTTTTCCTTTCTTTCCAATAGCGTGATTCGTATTTTCTCGTCTTTGTGGGCCCCTTTCCCTCAAACCGTTTCCATGGTTTGATTTATTTTATATATATTATTTATAAACTAAAATAGTGAAATTAGTTTATTTATTTAGTTTGAAAATATATATTATTTGGTAGGGCCCATTCAAAGACCAGCCCACTCATACTCATACATATACATACAGAGCTACAATTAATAATGCGATTTGCTATATACAGTCCATGTTTTACTTCGCGCAGTCCATATTTTTCCAAAAACTGACCATTGTACCCTTACTACTTCGCGCAGTCCAGGTTTTACTTCGCGCAGTCCAGATTTTAACGCAGTTCAGATTTTAATAACTTGAATACCTATAAATCTTTACTTTTTTGTTGGATATTTTTGAAGATATTTAATGGTTTATAGTTATTTAATTTATTTTGTAAAAAATGTGATTATTTTTATTTTATTAAAATATTAATTTTAGATATGAAATGTTGAATATGTATTTTATTTTACTTTCAAAATAATAAAAATAATTAATTTATTCAAATATGGACTACATTAGTAAATTTAGATTGCACAAAGTAAAAATGAACTATATTAGTAAAATCTGGACTGCGCGAAGTAAGAACGGACTGCGGAAAGTAAAACTTGGACTACGTGAAGTAAAAATGGACTGCACAAAGTAAAACTTGGACTGGACGAAGCAAGAAAGGACTGCATGAAGTAAAACATGGACTGTAAAAAGTAAAAATGGACTGCGCGAAGTAAAACCTGGACTGCACGAATTAAAATACAATAAGGGTATAATGGTCCTTTTTAAAAAAATACGGACTGCGCGAAGTAAAATACGGACTGTATATAGCAGCACCCATAATAATTCATATAAATAATACTCACACGCGGCAAATCCCTTCCTTCCTTTTCCCATATCTTTCTCTAATTCAGTTTTTTATTATTCATTCTCGTCGTAGGGAAATTTTTTTTTTTTTTTTGGTTAAGATAGGGAAAATTTGTAATTAATCAAAAAAATGTTCTACCAAGATTTAGTAAATCAGTTGCCTTAGGTGAATACTTAAAATATTTATATGTTTATTTCAATATTCATTATGGAGCTATTTATGAAAAAAAAAAAAAACAAATTCCTCAAACTCTCGTCTTGATCCCTAACTATATACCTCATTAATTTTTTTGTACATGACTAAAAAATGCGATAAAATGAGCTTTAAATTGAATCCATTTTCTACCCCAATTCACAATGTTTGCAACCACAAACAAACTAGTTTCAGGGATCAGACATGCATTTGTGTAAAAAAACTTACAAGTAATACGAGCATACATGTATTGAATACATACAAGTATTGCTTGATTTATACAAACACATATCACGCTACCGATTCAAGTGTGAATGGAATTCATCATAGTCATATCAAATTTTCCACATTTAAAAAACTGATCCATCTCACTGGTATTACACAATATAACAAATACTAAATCAATCACAGTATACACTGAACCATGTACCAATCATACCATCTAATTCAACGAGCCTCCATCAATCAGAAACAAGAAGCAAGAAAGACCGAAACTTGACAGAACCGACAAAGCCCCAGAACCTGAACCTATTCTACCACAATTCACAATGATTGCAACCATATACATACTCAAACATACTAGTACTAGGGATCGAACATGAATTTCTGTAAAAAACATACTATTATACGAGCATACAAGTATTGAATATATACAAGTATATGGTTCATGTTCCAATAGCATCCCAGTCCATCCATAATCTAACTAAAGAACAGTAAGACATCACAATCCATAAAAAAAAGGTGTCTAACCAATGGCAAGAGCTGTGTTATATAATCAGAATTTTTTGAATTTAATTGAGTTTCTTCGTCGGCGGGTGAATTTGGCTGCGGCAATGATACAATCGGACGAGAAAATAGTTAATGGGTTACTGGCGGAGAACGCGAATACCACTGGGAAGCAGCTACGGCGGCGCGGGTGGAGCGAACCAGGAGAACGGCGACGGCTGCGGAGGGTGCGGTGGGCTGCGCCGGCGCTGAATGGGGGAAGAAGAATCGTTGACTCGGGAACTCGAACCGGGTGCGTCCATTACTTAAAAAAAAACTTAAAATCATGTTTCCCTTAATAATGGTGGCTGGCCGCTTTTTAACTCTAGCAAGAAGATGACTACTGGAGGGAATTATGGGGAAGAGAATATTATAGAGCCTCATTTTAAGGAAGTGAGATAATTATAAAATATTAAAATAATCAATTACCATTAAATTCAGAAAAACAGTTAATTAGTGCGGTGCTTAAGGGAATTGAGGAAAGAGAATTAACAAAAATCAGTAAAAAAACCCTTTTAAATACAAATATCTAGGACCGTTAGATTGAAATCACATAGCTCTAATGGCTGGGAATTAACTTTGTATGAGGGACAAAACCCAACCTTTGTCACCCACCGCGCTCCGATAACGAATGAATGAAATTGATACAACTTCATGTAAATTCAAACAATATGACATAGTAATTTAAATCAACATAAAGACATGTCCAATTCAATAAATCAATATATTAAAAAAAACTTGTTTTTCACCTTTTCTATTCTAGTTGTCATATGATTAGTTCTAATTTGTTATGAACCGTTTATAAAAGCCAACTTATAAAAGCTCATATAAATATTGTGTTGGTTCTAAAAATAAATCTCTAATTGTAATTTATAATTACATTTTCGTGTGAAATGTCATCACAAACGTAAAACATATCAATAATAAGTAAAAGCGTAATATTTTCATGTAAAATTTCGTTACTCTAGTCTCGGATCAGTGGCAGTCAACGTTTGCTACATCCTCTAGACAATTTGGAAGCATCAGAACAAAGTTGTGTTTGAAGGGGTTAGTCCCGGTTATGGCTCTATGGAATCCAATACGAGGAACGATTTGAGATGTTGGCTTAGAAGTAAGTTGTCCATTCCTATTGTGAATCCTATAGTTCATATGTGTCGTTGCCACTTTCTATCATGCCCCCTAAGATGTTCAATCAGAGAATCGTGTGTGATGGTGCTTTTAATAGGCACATCCAGGTGGGGATTACAAAGTCACCCTTTTATTATGAGTGAAGAGTTGTGTATGGTTGAGCTAGGAACTTCATTTGTCGAGCATCGATTTGCGCGGAAGCTATGGTGATCCTGGCGGCGGTGGAGCTGGCAATGAAAGGAAGTACCAACATTACCATTTACTTGGATTGTCTAGAGGCGACAACGGTTTTGGCATCGATTGCCCAATTGTTGAGGAATCATACAGGAATTTCCATTATCCACGTTGGAAGAAATGAGGTTAAAAAAGAAGCTGATTTTTTAGCAAAATTAGCGAGAGATGAGCGTTATCCTGATTTTTAGAACCTTGTTTAATCTGTACTTTCAGTTTGTGTGATTGATTTCTCTGTTTTATGTACTTGGAACTTGAACTTCCCTTCTGTGGTTTGAATGTTTAATCATCTACCTTAACCAAAAAAAAGTAAAAGCCTAACAGTTCAAACAATTTTCTGCACAATGGAGTGCCAAATTGATACTTTTCCCTCCTTTGGAGTAGTTTAATTAATCCTAACACATTAATTTTTAATATCTTATAATAATATCATAACAAATCATAAATTAAGGGAAGTGAGAGACCGCACACATGCTTATGGGGCTCCTCTTTCTTCCACCCGCCGAACCTTCCTAATGGAATGATCCTGGTTGTCATCGTATTCCGATCAACGGCTCTTAATAGCACCTTAACTGCAGGCTTTCCCCTGCACCACACCACACCTTACCATTTCCAGCTGCTCCTCCCTTTCCCATTTCATTAAAAAAAACAAAAATAAATAACGCTTTTTATTTCTTCTTCTTCTTCTCTCTCTCGGTTTCCTTTTTCTTCCTTCCTTCTCTGTTCTCTGCTTCTCTGCTTTTTTTGGTTCCCAGCCACTAACCGCATTCCTCGTGACCTCTTTCCTTTCACTCTGTTCATACCAAACCCCCAACTCTTCTTGTGTTCCATTTGCCTTAGAGAGCTCCTTTTTTCTCTTTCTGATTTGAGAGAGGAAAAACACTTTTGCTCCGAGGAGGAACGATGACCTCCGACGGAGCCACGTCGACGGCTGCGGCTGCTAGGAGGAAGCCTTCCTGGAGAGAAAGGGAGAACAACCGGAGGAGGGAGCGGCGGCGGAGGGCTGTCGCTGCTAATATATTCACTGGTTTAAGGGCTCAGGGGAACTTCAATTTGCCCAAACACTGCGACAATAATGAAGTCTTGAAGGCTCTTTGTCAGGAAGCTGGTTGGGTCGTTGAAGAAGACGGCACCACTTATCGCAAGGTACAACTTTATTGTCTTCCCTTTTCTAATTTCTTTTTTTTTTCCAGTGGATCTGGTGAATTGGGTTCTTGATTTCATCGTCCTTTTTGAGCTGGATCCTGCTTCTTTGATTTGATTCATTCTTCCCTTCTTGTGCGATTCTTGTTCGTAACCTAGATTCTATTTCTTTTCCGTGCAATGGGTGTAATTTAGTTTCGGTCAAAACAACCGGTTGACTGTCAATTCAGCTGATTTTAGGGAGATCTACCACTTGTGAGCTTAATTGCAGCTTCCATTTCCAGTAATTTACAGTCGTGGGGGAAAAAAATGCTACTTTTGATCAGCTTTAGTTATGATCTTACTGGATTTCGTCTTAACTTGAACATAGTAGTAATTACAACTAGAGCTTAATTGCAGATTCCATTTGCAGCCTGACTTTTGACCAGATTTTACTCGAGGAAGCTCTGAATTGAACTGGGTTTTAGTCTCAAGTGTTCATAATAGACTTGCAGTGGTTCTTCATTTGGTTTTTTTGGATCATTATCTGATCATGGTTGTGATGAATTTTGATGTTGAAATCAGGGAACCAAGCCTCCTCCACTGGACATAGTTGGGACATCTGCTAGAGCAACTCCATATTCTTCTCAGAATCAAAGTCCACTCTCTTCAGCATTCCAAAGCCCCATTCCTTCATACCAAGTTAGCCCTTCATCTTCTTCCTTCCCGAGTCCATCTCGGGTTGAAAACAACCACCAACCACCATCTTCAAGCATCTTCCCTTTCCTTAGGAATGCCATTCCTTCATCTCTCCCACCTCTAAGAATCTCAAACAGTGCTCCCGTTACACCGCCTCTTTCCTCCCCGAATTCGCGTAACCCCAAGCCAATCCCCAATTGGGAGTCCATAATTGCCAGACAATCTATGGCCTCCTTGAACTACCCTTTCTATGCTGCATCTGCCCCGGCCAGCCCGACTCATCATCGACAGTTGCATCATCATGCTCCAGCTACTATACCTGAATGTAACGAGTCTGATACGTCCACTGTCGAATCCGGTCAATGGATCAGTTTCCAGAACTTTGCACCGGCTATGGCTGCTGCAGTGCCGGCATCACCAACTTATAACCTGGTGAAACCAGCGGTCCAAGAGAGTCTTTCCCGTGACACGATAATGGCCGAGAATGGCAGGGCCATGGAGTTCGAGTTCGGGAATGGACAGGTGAAACCGTGGGAAGGCGAGAGGATTCATGAGGTAGGGTTGGATGATCTCGAGCTCACACTCGGAAACGGGAAAGCTAAGAGCTGAAAATGATGGGTTAAGTTTGTCCTCCCCCCCACCATTGTTCAAAGTGAAGTTTGGAAGAGCTCACAACATACAGAAAGAAAGAAGGCATTCCTTCCCCTTTGTTAGCCTTACCAATGAGTAACTACTGTCCGCCGGACTCCATACAAAGAAGTGAACTTGTATCAGGAAAGAAATGCATCCATTGCTGGTTCAAAATGAAGACTATGTTATTATCTTGCCTTTCATTTCATTGAGTTTCATACATTCATGTGGTCTATCTCAATTGATGGATGATTTCTATTTCAGTTTCTGTGTATTCTTTTGATAAGGCTTTATTGTCTGATACATTGTATAAAGAATTGCTTATGCAGGAGGATGATAACCAACCAATTTGGCTTCTGTGATTCTGTCAGACAGTAGCTTAAATACATATACATAAACTAGTGATAGTCTCAGTTCTGAACAATGTTTGTGTGGTTAGGGATGAAAGGAGTAATATTAAAGCGAACATGGGTTGTACAGAAGAATGAGAAATTGAATGTATCTTCATTTATGGAAGATAGATACATTCAATGTTAGCCTACTACAGTACTATTACTATGCATGAATTTTGCAAAATTCAGTCTAAAGGTGTTCATCTTGTTTCTGTTGAATATTCAAGAGGGGAATGATTGGGTTTATATTGTATTAATTTTAGCAATGTCATTATCTTGTCTGCTAAATCGACAAACAAACAGCCCTTTATCCTTATTAATCCATTTGTCATTTTGGTGGGCATGTGCTTTGTCTTGTCCTCCTCTTTATCTCCTTTCTTAACCATTAATCCTCAACTGTTTTACTTAATCTATGTCGGCTGAAGTTAAAGGTTCAACCTTGGACAAGAAGTGGAAACTGTTTAATTCTCTTAATGAAGAACACCAAGCTTGTTACATAAGCACAAATTATGTATTACATGAATGTTTACAGACTAGCAGCGGTATGAGGTTAGCACAACAGGTGTATATATAGAGCAATAATACATTACAAAATGAGATGAAATGCTACACAAACCTTAAGTAGAGCTGCGCAATGAATCAATCTCTTCTATTTGTCTGGTTTCTGGCGGATTAAGGTCACTGGTTAACCAAAAAGGGTTACTCTTTAAGCTCACTTGCTGCTTCTTCCTGACTCGGATTGCATTCGGTGATGGGCATATTGTATTCGTGGTACCTGAAGCATGTCAAGAGGTGATCGTTCACAATCCCTGCTGCTTCCATGAAACAGTAAACAACAGTGGGGCCAACACACCGGAACCCTCTCTGCATCAGATCTTTGCTTATCAGCTCAGCCTTTGGTGTCTTAGCTGGTACTTGACGAGCATATCGAAACCCGTTTCTTACTGGCTGATTGTTCACAAACCGCCATAGGTAGCTGCTGAATGAACCAAACTCTTGTTGAATCTATGGCAGCAAATGACCCAACAAATAAACAAATGTGAGAAGATCAGATCCTGCAAACCCATCTTGAGATGGAGTTTAATCCTCAAATGGAAAGGTTACCTTAAGTATCTGCTGAGCATTCCCCACAATGGCACGAAGCTTTGGCTCTGAAAGCAAGAGATGGCCATTGAGCCTTAGGGACAGCAGCTTCTGGTCCGTGTATTGGGCAATTAAGGTTGCATCAAAGTCATCAAAAAGCTTCCTGCCACATCCAGTCCAAAAAAATAAACACAAAATTCAAATTGCGATTCTAAACCTGCCCAAAGAGGGTATAAGTAAGAAAGAATACACCAAAATGCAGAGCAGTACCTGAATATGTGTCGAAGGTGAAGAATTTCAGGCCAGCTCAATTCAGCCAGTGCCTGCGAAAACACAAGTAGCTCCAACAGTTTTCTGTCGTCGTGTACTGGAACTCCCCATTCTTCATCGTGGAAACAAGCGTACAGCCAATCTGCCACAAATGCACATTATAGCTACACAATCAATCACAACAAGCTTTTATGCCTAAATCAAAATTCTGTTGACTAATTCAATCAAGCAAAGTCTCAACTTAGCAAGTAAAAGGAATCGTTGATTGATTCAACTATGCACAGCCCCCATCCAAATTCTTACGGTCTATCTTGTTCACCAGTAGCAATTGAACAAAAAAGAGGTAGACATACTGGAATTCGGCGTGATCCAATCGCATCTCTTCGGAGGCCCTTCCTGTCTCGGCGGCGGTGCATCTGCGGATTTGTTTCCACTGCGAGGAGAAGTGGAAACGTTCGCTGCTCTCGGCTTCACATTCTTCTTCTTTCCCTTCGAACTAGAAGACGACAGCGATTCGTCTGAAGACGAAACGCTATCCACCGATACATTGCTCTTCACGGCGGCGGGAACAACCTTAGAGGCTACCGTCTTAGTGATCGTCGGTGGATGTTTCTTCGGCTTCGGGAACTGTTGCGGCTGGCGCTGTTGAGGCCCTGTTGTCTTCTTCACCGCAGCCTCGTTTTTCCGTTTGGACTCCTCCGGAACCCTAGCTCTGTTTCCCGCCGGCACCAGTACCGCTCTGTCCGACTGAACCCTCGCAACAGCCGACATCGGCATCGGACCTATCAACCGGAGAAGTGAAATTCGGAATTCCGCTGTGAGCGTTATGTGAAAAATGGCGAATCGGATTCAACAGCTGAGATTTGAGTTGAGAGCTTGAGGAAGGAAGAAATTAGAATTTCTAGAAACGGTTGTCGCTTGCTCAGGAGGTTTTAAAAAGACGGTAAAGCCGTTTTACGGCTAGAAATACTGGCTGTTGCCGGTGTCTGTGCACCTGTCGGTCATCGTGAAGGGTCTGGAATAGAAGAGGATGACTGGGAGTTGGATGGACGACTGCCTGATTGCAAATTTCCAAGTTTGCCCTCCTTGAGGACCCAAAATCTCATGAAAAATAATGATATAATAGTTTAAGTAAATCTGGTTTAGTGATGATTAAACACAATTAGTGGTTACATATTATGGTGACCCATCTGAAGTTTTAGGCCTTTAGTCAATGTCAACATTTCGTCAAACCTCGTTTATGATCCACATAGTGTACATAAAACTTAATCATGGAAATAAGAGTCTTGTTTCATGTTATTAGTTATCATTTTGGTTGGATGTGTTGGAATATGTTGATTTTTATTTTGTATTTAAAATTACTATTATTTGATGGGAAATTAATTGAAATAAGACCGAGATAACTGATACAATGATTGAACGTGGAAAATTTGTGCGAGAAAATATCATATGGTAACACAAGTTTCATTATGATCAAAGAATTACATGCTCGTAATAATTTACAATAATAACTCAGTTATCCCATACGACTAAACAAGATTTAATAAGAGTAGGTGGTCTAAATCCAAAAACAGGTAGTACAACTAGTTCGTACTTTTTAACACATGGGAATCTGATCACCAAATTCATGTTTAACTCTCTAACCAAATAAGAAATTTTGAAATTTAAAATACCAAATTCAAACAAATGCACACTCTAAGCAAAAATTGAATTTTGATCCATCCCCTTATCAGTTGAAATCGTAACGCACAAAAAGACGTTTTGATGACGTGTGTCAAAGTTGGTCACCAACGAGATGAGTCAGCATAACATGACGTTAAAAAAAATATAACGGAAGGGTTTGTATGGTAAACTTTATAAGTATTATTATGTGAAAATAATTGTAAGAGAGTTTGTTTGTTATTTTTGTGACTTGTCAGCCGGTTACCCCTAAAATTGACTACTACAAATTGAGTAGAAAAGTAGATGTGAGTTGAGAATGATGAGGGCAATTATGGGATTATCATCTGGGGGTGGTTGGCGATTAGGAGGAGAGTTTGATTTAAACGGATGGCTTGGAGTCGCATTCTAGGGTCGTTACTATAACGGTCGTTTCGTGTCCATACCGTTAAGTTAAAGTTTGGAAAAGAAAAGCACTTACCAACCACAGCCTCACAGCTCACAACACAAACACCACACAAACAAACAAACGGGAACACGACGGTAGTGGGTAAATAGGAGTTACGTCATTTGTTGATCACCTTCTCCAATCTCCAGCCAAGCAAACTAGCCAATCCATTGTTTTCTTTTTTCACACTTGTTTATTTCTGGGCCTCGGACAATAATTTTATTGGGCCTAGATACACACTTTGATTATGAGCTCTAGAAAGCAAAAACTCATTTACAAATAAATCTTTGTTCACAAGTTGTTTATTACAACAAAGCCACCTCCCGGAATGGCCTTCGCGACTACCTTGAGCATGGACCATCCTGGCCCAAGACTTTGCTTGTGCCTTCACCTTCACGATCATATTAAAGGCTTCTACCTCCAACTATAAAGGAGCTTCAAAACCCAATAAGGGATGACGTAATGGTTGATGGTGCATTAGGTTAGGGGAAGAATTGTGATTCAAATCCCAACATCCAGCTCAGAAAAGGACTGGAAACGTAATCACCAAACTGATCCCCGAGTGTAGAAAATTTGACACTCTATATAGTGATCGGTACTAGATAAAACAAACCAAAAAAATAAGAAGCTTCAAACACCATGATGTGCAGGGTATTTCCATTCACCATTCGAGAGATCCTTTAGGGACTAGTACATAACATGAGCCTCCTAAATGAGGTAATCTCCGGATTTGAGCATTTCGTGATGCTATTCGAGCTCAAATTTGAAATTTTTGGGCAATAATTTTTTCCGAGTCAACCGTTATTAAGTAGGTTACCATAGATGTCCAAGTATATAAAAAAAAAAAGATGTGATCAAATTGATGTTAAATTTTCTTATTGACCCTAAATTTTTTGGGTCACACAGAAATAAAAAGTTTATGTTAATTTTGGCCAACTAACTCCAAGTCAAAGGATCCATAACTTTCTTGTAGTTACAGGAAGTAACTCCCGCTACAAGAAACCTAGTCATGAACGTGACTCCCTTCACCATATATGTTGTCTTTAACTTGGACATGATAATTGAAGGTGTGGTCCTTCACGTAGCGATTGTCACCACGGTCATTAAATCTTCGAAAACAACATGGATTGTATTCATCGTAATGGACACAACAATTATCTATAATTTGTAGGAATCAATAAGAAAACACCCAAGAAAACACTAGCAGTTCAACAACAGTCGAGATGTGACAATTAGATTCAGTAGGTACGATCGCTAGGCAGCCAAGCAACGCTACAAAGTGATGCTGAAAGAAGCTTCTCGGTCATCGAGTTCTCCCTTCCTTTCCGACTTACCGACTTGGAGAAACCTTTGTAGTATACTATATTCGTTGCAATATATTTGCAATTTGCAAACGAATCTGTTATTTATTCTCCACAGTCGCAGCGAATACTGTTGGTTTGGGGTTTCCTTTTCCTTTTGTATAGTATATATTCTGACCCAATTTATTCTTCCATTATTATCTATAAATGGACCATACTTCTATTAACAAATTAACAATACATGGCATCACCTAACTTAACTAACTCCAATGCTTATTATTATACAAATATATTAAACACCAACTACAAAGAAATTGTGTTACCTTACCCAGTCAGTCTGTATTCAGTTCTCTGACCCTAATATACAAAATTATCTTGTAGAGGTTTGGTATGATTCTCTACTGTGTCACATCTTCAGCTTTGTCATTTTGCGATACTATTATATTATTAGTACGTTTTTTTCAGGATGGCACTCACTTTCCAGCTCCTAAGAGTAGGGACATGCTGACATTTATATATATTGGACTATCATGTCAATAGTCACGGATAGATAGGAATGCAGGCTGTATTGTATAATTCTACTATATCATGAATAATAGAGGAGGTATGGTCCATGTTCAATTCCATAGCAGAATCTCTTCTTACACAATAATTGCCACATGTTTGATTCCCCTTATTACATTTGCATTGATTTGCTGAATGTTGCCCCCCATATAATAATAGGGGTAGGAATCAGGGCGGACCCCACCCCATCAAACTGAGTTCGAGTTACCTAACTGTTGATATTATCAACCCGAGCTCGATCCAGTCATGCTAATTAAGTAACTCAAACCCTGGTTTGACAGGATTTGGGGTTAGCCCGAAACCCAATTATCTCAACTCAACCATTAGAAGGAAAAATTATTTTATTTTGACCTTTCTATGTTAACACCACTATCTTCTTATGATCCTATTCTTGAACTTGAGAACTTGAGCAAAACAAAAAAATAAACACGACAAATATACCTCAGACAAACTGTATGTATTATATTTGTTGCTCTCAAGTCTCAACTACAACAAACCTCCCTAGATCTAGGTTTGACTCATTATAAGCAAGGATTATGTTTCACGAAAGAATACAAGCCTTGGAACAAATAAATTGACGTAATAAATGAGTGTTTTTTTATATAATATTGGTGCCAACCGAAAAGTCTGAAATCCTGAAACTCTCAAATTGACAAACCCAAATCCGACCCTACGCTTATTACGTTAGGTTTTTGGGTTACTCAAAAACCAGTTTGACTGGCCGGGCAGGATTTCCAATCCCTACCCAATACCCATAATATTGCTTCTTCTTTATTTTGTTCCAAGAGGCATGAGCTAGTACCCACTTCCTTATCATACATCTATATATAAACTCAATAAGCATAGTCTCCATTTTTCATCATTCGGTTCACCTCTACCAATTTATCCTTCCATTTCAAAGATGTCGAAGTCCCACGTGGCAGTCCTCTCCAGCCCAGGTCTAGGCCACGTCACCCCTCTCTTCGAACTCGCTAAGCGCCTCGTCACCCACTTCGACCTCCGCGTCACCTTCCTCGTCATCACTTCCAACATCCCTTCTCACGCACAGGACCAACTCCTCCACTCCCAGACCCTCCCGCCGGACCTCCACGTCGTCGAGCTACCTCCCGTTGACGCCTCATCCTTAGTCACCGACGACATGCTCCTCCTCACCCAGCTCTGCGTCATGGTGAAACACAGCATCAACTCGTCTCTGAAATCCGCTCTCGTTGAGGACAAGCCCAAAGCTCTAATCATCGATATATTCTGTACTGAAGCTTTCGACATCTGTAAGGAGCTCCATATCCCCGTTTACTCCTTCTTCACTGCCTCCGTCGCTCTCATGACCTTCTCCCTCTATCTCCCGACCATGGATCGAGAAATCGAAGGCCAATTCGTTGACCTTCCGGAACCAATTAATGTCCCTGGATGTAATCCAATCAGACCCGAGGATTTGCTCGATCAAGTTCGGAATCGGAACAACGACGAATACAAATGGTACCTGTACCACGTTTCTAGGCTTCCATTAGCCGCCGGGATTTTCCTAAACTCGTGGGAAGGAATGGAGCCTGTTTCGGTTAAGGCCGTAACAGAGCACCAATTCTACAGAGAAATCCCAATACCGCCGGTTTTTTCGGTGGGGCCTTTAATCAAACAGGTGGAGTGCATCCCTTTAACCGACTCAGATCTGGACCTCCTTCAGTGGCTAGACGACCAGCCCTGTGAATCGGTCCTGTTCGTGGCGCTGGGAAGCGGCGGGACGTTCTCGATCAATCAACTGGAGGAGTTGGCGATGGGATTGGAGATGAGTGAGCAGAGATTCGTGATGGTGGTCCGGTTGCCGTCGGACAAGAGCTCTGCGGCATTCTTCGACGTGGGGAGTGGGAAGGAGGAGGATGATCCGGAGGCGTATTTGCCGAAAGGGTTTACGGAGAGGACGAAGGGGAAAGGGGTGGTGGTAAAGTCGTGGGCCCCGCAGGCGGAGGTGCTGAGTCATCCGTCGACGGGAGGGTTCCTGTCGCACTGCGGGTGGAACTCGACGCTGGAGAGCGTGAGCAACGGGGTGCCGATGATCGCGTGGCCGCTTTACGCGGAGCAGAGGATGAACGCAACCATACTGGAGGAAGAGATCGGGGTGGCGGTGAAGGCGAGGGCGGCGGCGACGGTGGAGGAGGAGGTGGTGGGGAGGGAAGAGATAGAGAAGGTGGTGAGGTTGGTGATGGAAGGGGAGAAAGGGAAGCTAATGAGAAAGAAGGCGAAACTGATAAAGGAAAGTGCTGCTAAGAGTTTGAGCCATGGCGGAGAGTCTTGGGAGTCGCTGACCAAGTTTGCTCAGGGGTGCAAAATGTGATGGAGAGCTCTGTACTCTGTAGTCTGTACTGATGATGGTGGTTAATTTCTGTAACATTTTCTTACCGTTGAGGCGTTGTCTTGTCTGAATCAATAACATTGCATTGCATGGTAAGTTACTATAAGTTTAATAAATTGTGATGGCCTTAATTCAGTTTCTTCTTGGTACCGCTATCAAACTAGTGAATGCATATTATATTGCATGGCATTACTTAGTTTGTGGCGCCGGATCCAGCTCCAACCATTTCTTGGGTTGGAATCCGGTCCAACCTATTCTCAGCCATTAGATCACCCATTGACCAATTCAATGGTCTAGATTGTTAGGGGTATTTAGGACATTACACAAATAATTTAATTATTATATTTAAATTAAATAATTAATATATTTCCAAGGACAGCATGGCTCTCCGGCGGCTGACCACGTCGCCGGCGACTTTTCCGGCGACCGACCATCGTCGCGGCGACTTTTCCGGCGAGGATTTTTTTTTTTTGCTTAAAAAAAATTAGTTACCACCTTTTTTCTGTTAACTAGTTAACAATGTTTTTTTAACTGATAACTAGTTAACATGGTTTTTAACTGAAATAGTAACATGTTTTAATGATAACTAGTTAACATGTTTTTTTTGATAACTTGTACAGATTTTAACCTGATACTAGTTATAATTTTTTGTTTGATAACTTGTTAACATGATTTTAAACTAATAACTAGTTAACAATTTTTTTTTAGTTATAAATAACATTTTTTTAAAATAGTTAACTAGTAACACCTTTTATTTTGCTGTTAACTAGTAAATGTTTTTTTTAAATGTTAACTAGTAAACATTTATTTTAGATAACTAGTTAACAAGAATGTGATATAGAAGATTTTTAGTTGATAACTAGTTATTAAAATTAGTTAATTTATCGAGTTAACTAGTTAACATCATAACTAGATAACTAGTTAACAAGATTTTTAGTTGATAACTAGTTATCACAATTAGTTAATTAGATAACTTATCGAGTTAACTAGTTAACATCATAATTAAGATTTAAGCTGATAACTAGTTAACAACGTTTTTTGTTGGGTTGGTTACATAAATAGTCACCGAACTTTGGCCAAATAACCCAGAAGTCACTAAACAAAAAAATTGCTATTGACATTACCAAACTTTGAGCCATTTTTCGAGGAGGTCACTGTTAACTACGGACATCCATTTTTCCGTCCATCCGCCTATGTGGACTTGCCAACTCATCCTCCACGTCATTTAAAGTGCCACATCAGATCCAATCTACCCAAAATTAACCCAAGCACCCAACCAATTATCAACCCAACCCAATTAAATAATCTAACCGAAAAACCAAATAAATTAACCCAAGCACCCAACCTCCTCCTTCTCCGAAATCGCACAACCCTCGCCGCCGCCGCCGAGGAAGCACCGCCGTCGCCGCCGCCACGAGGAAGCTCTGCCACCCGCCGTGTCTGCACTCATCCGCCGGTGGTCAGATCTGAAGGAAGGAGGGGAAGAGATGAAGGAACTTGGTCCCCTGCTTCGACCCCTTCCCTGCATCTGACAGAAATCAGAGATGGTGAAATCAGAAGGGTCGGACGGCGAGATTGGGTTTGGGTAGGGAGGCGGGTCGATGGAGCGGTGGTGGGAGGAGAAATCGAGGGTGAGGTTGGCGACGGCGGAGGAGACGCAGGTGAAATCATCAGAAGGGTCGCAGGGCTATTAGGGATCTGGAAGAGAGGCGACGGCGCGGGGGTGGGTTTGGAGAGCTTCGGCGGGGGGGGGGGGGGTGGGGGGGTGGGTTTGGAGAGCAGCGACGGGGGGTGGGAGATGCAGCGGCGGGTGGTTGGTTTGGAGAGCAGTGGCGGGGGGGGGGGGAGATGCAGCGGCGGGTGGTTGGCTTGGAGAGCAGCGGCGGGGGGTGGGTTTGGAGAGCAGAGGAGAGAAGAGTGGCGGCGGCGGCGGCGCGACTGCAATGGTGGCGGCGGTGATGGTGGGAAGAAGAGGCAGGAGGAGAGAAGTGTGAAGGATCTAACTTTTCGGTTAGAGTTGATTGGGTTGGGGTTAATCAGATTGAGTTCTTTGGTTAGATGACTAGGCATGTTAGGAAAAATTAATATGATGTGGCAAAGTTGAATGACGTGGCAGTGGAGTTGGCAAGTCCACATAGGCGGATGGACGGAAAAATGGATGTCCGTAGCTAACAGTGACCTCCTCGAAAAATGGCTCAAAGTTTGGTAATGTCAATAGCAATTTTTTTTGTTTAGTGACTTCTGGGTTATTTGGCCAAAGTTCAGTGACTATTTATGTAACCAACCCGTTTTTTGTTTAATAACTTGTTACCAAATTTTAACCAGATAACTAGTTAACAATGTTTTTTATTGATAACTAGTTAACATGATTTTGAAACTGATAACTAGTTAACAATGTTTTTATTGATAATTAGATAACACCTTTTTTAAAATTAGTTAACTAGATAACACATTTTTAAAAATTAGTTAACTAGTTAACACCTTTTTTGTTGTTAACTAGTTAACAATCCGAGTTAACTAGTTATCATGATTCACCGTAGGCTACCATGGCGGCAGTCATACACGACGTGTACCCATTTTGAGTTATTTCGGTTTAAATCATGGTTGAGTCAATGGTTTTGATTTTGTTCGGTTTGGTTTTGGGTTAACCACCACCCACTTAACAAAATAAAATAGTCTTTACAAAAAAAAAACAAAAAAACTAGGACAGGATAATTAAAATCAAAGTAACCCAGCCACCTCACCCACTCACCCACTCAACCCGGACCGACCACCCATCCCACCCAAACCACCCGACCCAACCCCCCTTATCCTCTTCTTCGTTCCTCTGTACAGACCCCGCCGATCAACGTCGTCAGCCGTCACATCTCAGCCAACCCGCCGCCGACCCCTCTCTCCAACTCCCACCGCCGACCCCTCTCTCCAACTCCCGCCACCGACCCCTCTCTCCAACTCCCGCCGCCGACCTCTCTCTCCGACTTCCCAGCCGATTCAGATCCTCCCTTCGCCGTCCCCAATCTCCACTCCAGCCACAGCCGTTCTGCCGCCACGGCCAAACGACACCCGCTGCCGACTACTTCCCCGATGGTGCTACGATACTTTCTTCAATCGCCGAAGCTCGCCGGTCCAATCGGAATCTCAACCTAATTTCATTCGCGCCGCTGCTCCGACCTCGTCACTGCTCTGACCCACCAGTCTCCGAATTAGCCGATGCTCCAACTCGACGATGCTCCGATACTCTGTGGGACTCTGTACACAGCATGAAGCTTCGGCGAGGCAGAGAAAGAAGAAAAAGAAAGAGAAAGAGAAAGAGAGAAGGGGCTGTGTGATAGGGATAAGTATTTAATTTTTATAAAATGCCGAAAATACCCCTCCGATTTTTGGTTGGAAACTGGTCCAACCTTAAAAGGTTGGGTCCGGATCTTCTGCCCTTAGTTTGTAGTAATGTGTTGAGAATTATACTTAAAACTTTCAAATACAACCCTCCCCTCCCCCATCATTTTGCAAAACGTTAATTAGAAATACACTAAAAAAAATCTTTAACTATGGAAAAATTACAACGTCATGAAAATGCAGTAGCAAATAGTTTCATTTACTAATTTGCAGTAGTAAATACTATTTGCCACACCACTATTGCGACGGGATGCTGAGTGTAGTAAATAATGGTGTGGCAAATAGTATTTGCTACTGCAAATTCCTACATGAAATAGTGATTGCCGTAGCAAATACTAACTATTTGCTACGACAATCACTATTTGTCGTTGTAATTTTGTAGTAGCTAAAGGTAAACATTTTTTGTATTGATAAGTGGTTAAAGCATCTCCAATGGTCATGTAGTTTAAAGTTGGGATAATGGTATTTTTCTCCACTTTATTTTGCCAAGTTAACAAATAGCCCTTGTACTTGATTTACCCACTCCTATGCTATACCAACCTAACAATCAAATCCTTCCATCCAATGTTTTATAGTACAGGTGGCTATTTGTTAACTTGGTAAAGTAGAGAGAGGCAAAATACCATTATCCCTTTAAAGTTTAATAAAATATTTCACATCACTTTTTTAAAAAACTATAATTTATAAAAATTTCTCACGATGTTCTAGAACTTTAAAAGTCTGGGTTATTATTTTTAAAAACACCAACTATGAAGAATTGTAATTAGAATGCACGTACTTTTTAAAACTCCAAATCTATTATATTTTTCAAAAATGTTAACACTGTCAGTCCTTATTTATAAAATTTTAAATATTCTAAACCAATCAAAAATCAAATTATAGCAAATTACCCAACTCCCAAAAACCTAACCCAATTCCAAAAGCCCAAATTAATGAATATGTGAAGCCCTGAAGCCCACCCCTGCCCGGCTAACTAGTAACCGTCCCTAGCGTCTCCGTAACTTTGTTGGCATGGTGGAATTGGAAAGCCATTAGCCAATAGCCATGACTCATGATCCTTGTGTAGTACAGTAGTAGTATAGGTATAAGTGGGACTTGGGCGCTGCAAGTCTGCAACATTCTTAGTTTTTTTAATCAAATTCGGGTATCCGTGGTTCCCGATCCCATTTGGTGTTAGAGTACTCATAACCCAAAAATGTGAGAAATTTGGGAGAGTTTCGAGCATTAGGGTACACGTAACCCGTGATAGTTAGGGTACCAGAACCCGCCATGTTCTGCAGCCCTAACCACTGATGACTTGGTTTGAGGATGCTATCCACAAGAACCTTGCAGTCGGAGAATGAAAGTAAAATTTTCGGTCAATCGTTTGGGTTTTTGGCCTAAATAGGACAATACTAGAGCAAGTGGGTATCAGAGCGTTGGTTGGCAAACAGGAGATTGATCGTGGAAGTTGAATTCTGTGGTGATTCCTTGTGCCGAATGTCTTCCTCGCTGGTGGAGGTCAGACAAGCGGGTCTGTTTATGTTAACGGCGACCAAGATAATTACATAAAGATGTTTCGCAGGAACAGAAGTGAATAAAAATGTGTTTAAAAGAAAATCATTATATGTGATTTAAACCTTTCAACCATAATCTGATAATTAAGATTATTTGATACTACACTTGTTGAAGTTAATGGTAAAATAGTAAATACGGCTGATCGAGTTCAGATGAGATGATGATCGCGACAGTTTTGGCTTTGGCACACAAAACTAAAAGAAATCAAAGGGCTTTTCACTAAAATAAGTAAAAAAAATTAACTATTAACCAAAATAAATACCATTCAAAAGTATTGATTTTTCTAAATATAATCGCCCTAGGCCTAGGCGATATCGCCCAGGCCCCAGGCGATATCGCCCCATCACCAGATATTTCCGATCCACCCGATTCTAAACTGCCCAACCACCGATTAAATGCTGTCTGGCTGGACAACAGGCGATCTCGCCCCAGCCATAGGCGATCTCGCCCGGGCTACAGGCGATCTCGCCCGAGGGGTAGACACCGGGCAAACTCGCCCCAACCCTTATAAATACCCCCATTTTCAACCCCACCATTCCCCACACCACTCTTGAACCCCCTAAGGCAAAGGTAAGTCCCCTTTCTCCCTTATTTTTTTAAATTACATTATTTAGTAGGTTTTAGGTTAGATAATTAGTTTAGGGTTTTAGGTTAGAGAATTAGTTTAGGGTTATTATGGTAGATAATTTTTTTGAAAGTGATGTATTAACACTGTCATATTGACGTTGTAGGATTTTTTTAAACGAGAGGATCTTTGATTTTCTGGTTGAGCTGTCGAATATTCTCGTCCTTCTCCCTAACGACCCTTTGGTTCTCCCTCTTAGCTCGATCAAGTTCTTTGTCCTTCGCCCAAATTATATTGTCCTTCTCCCTTCTGATCTTGTCCACAGCCTCCCGAACCTCCAATGTTTTGAAATAACCACAATCCTTGTTCTTTAAAACGTGGCAACGAAACATGCAAGTTAGTAAATATTAACGAGATAGGTGACAAAGTAAGAAAATCGTGCCAGTGTTTATACCTCCCGCTCAAGCGGGCACCCAAAATAGGGTGCGAGATCCTTCAGTCGAATGGATCTTGTTGCCCTCAAATCACACCAGCAATTCACCACACTTAGCTCATACTCGAACAGGTATTCCTCAGGTTTCTTCATCTTGTACATTATACGATCAACTTCTGAAACTACACGACAATTGCAATTGCAATTAGTGCACAACGTGAAGTAGATGGGGAAACAACGCTTGTTTTTTTACCTCTATCGCGAGCTCTACTTCTTTCCCCATGTGTGAACACCATAGTGTGACCGCGTCTGATGGATGATGATTATTGAAAACTGAATGGAATGTGCCCGTTAGGAATGTGCCGTCAATGATCATGACCTCAGCGCAGTGCTTGAAGGCTTCTATGCATGGGCCAAACGCCCAAAACACACTCTTGAACATCCTACAGTTACCCACCGGGTTGGTTCTGATCTCATACCGTGACCCGGGGTTCGTGAGACGAATAACATTCAGGATTGTCTCAATGTTGTTGTATGATGCCACCCAGTCTCCGTACAGCTTCTCGACAGCACGTCGGGTCGATGCACTTGATGGCCCATTCCTTCGGGTTGGAAGTGATTACCCTGTACTTATAGTTACGGATGACTGCTTGGCTCTTCGTTAGGGACACCAGTTGACCTTTTGTAGAGAATGTCTGACCCAAGAAGAATTCCATCTCCGCCGACCAGTACGCCTTCGCTGGGATCTGGAAGCGCCTGTCCATGGAGTAGGTGTTGGAGATTGTCATGATGTCATCACAGTCGTCACCCTCGCTCGTGGCATGTTCCAGTGGCACATAAACTTCTACGCTATTTGCTGTGGCTCCCCCTCCTTCATCGTCGTCTTCCTCGTCGGTTTGGCCAATGTCATCGTCGACGTTTGGATTCCCTTCGTCCGTCGAGCAATGGCTCCTTTCATCTCCAGAATCGTCGGTGCTGACATATTCATCTCGTGCCACTACAAAAAAAAACGCATTTTAGCGTCGGTCGTATGCGCGTAATGGCGTCGGTCACCGACCGACGCTAATTTGAATAGCGTCGGTCGACAAAACCGACACTGAAAGTGTTGACGCTAGTTTTTAGCGTCGGTTTTTGGTTGATCGACGCTAGGTGACATACCGACCGACGCTAGCTTGACCGGAAAATCACAAAAAAAAGCAGCTGCATCTGCAGCCGCTTCTTCTTCTTCTTCTTCTTCTTCTCATCCGCCGCTGCTGCCGACCGCTGGAGAAGACGGAGGACGACCGGCACTTCCTCCCACCGCCGCCGCTGGACCACGACACTTCCTCCCACCGCCGCCGCTGGACCACGGCACTTCCTCCCACCGCCGCCGCTGGACCATCGACGACGACCGGCAGCCGCTTCTTCTTCTTCTTCTTCTTCTCATCCGCCGCTGCTGCCGACCGCTGGAGAAGACGGAGGACGACCGGCACTTCCTCCCACCGCCGCCGCTGGACCACGACACTTCCTCCCACCGCCGCCGCTGGACCACGACACTTCCTCCCACCGCCGCCGCTGGACCATCGACGACGACCGACAGCCGCTTCTTCTTCTTCTTCTCATCCGCCGCTGCTGTCAACCGCTGGAGAAGACGGAGGACCACGACACTTCCTCCCACCGCCACCGCTGGACCACGACACTTCCTCCCACCGCCGCCGCTGGACCACGACACTTCCTCCAACCGCCGCCGCTAGACCATCGACGAGATCTAGCGGCGGATCTTGAATGGAGCAGATAGAGAAGAGAAGAGAAGGGAAAAGAGAAAGAGAAGAGATAAGAGAGGAGGCGGCTGGAATGAAGCAGATAGAGAAGAGAAGGGAAAAGAGAAAGAGAAGAGAGAAAGAGAAGAGAGAAGAGAGGAGGCGGCTGAATTAGGGTTAGTATTTAGCGTCGGTCGACCAGCGTCGGTCGACCAAACGACCGATGCTAAAACGTGAGATTCCATTTAGCGTCGGTCGACCGGTCGGCCGACGCTATTCTCTTTCGTTTCAACCGACGCCAAAACGCTCTTTCGTTTCAACAGCAGGTCGGGTCGATGCACTTGATGGCTCATTCCTTCGGGTTGGAAGTGATTACCCTGTACTTATAGTTACAGATGACTGCTTGGCTCTTCGTTAGGGACACCAGTTGACCTTTTGTAGAGAATGTCTGACCCAAGAAGAATTCCATCTCCATCGACCAGTACGCCTTCGCTGGGATCTGGAAGCGCCTGTCCATGGAGTAGGTGTTGGAGATTGTCATGATGTCGTCACAGTCGTCACCCTCGCTCGTGGCATGTTCCAGTGGCACATAAACTTCCACGCTATTTGCTGTGGCTCCCCCTCCTTCATCGTCGTCTTCCTCGTCGGTTTGGCCAATGTCATCGTCGACGTTTGGATTCCCTTCGTCCGCCGAGCAATGGCTCCTTTCATCTCCAGAATCGTCGGTGCTGACATATTCATCTCGTGCCAACCCCTCTTGATCAACCTCCTCCTCCTCCGGACCGACATGACTGGTCGCCATGTATTCCCCATCATACGTTTGGCTCTGCTCCGCCATCTGATTTGGAATGACCCCCGAGAAATCAGAGAAGTGAGACGGCTGCTCTTCCATCAAGGCGTACAACTCGGCAACATCGAAAAATGGGTTGACGTGAACTAAGTCGTATATGACTTGTACGCCGTTGTCGTCCGATATCGGCCTAGAAACGAAATGCGACAGATTTCCCTCAGAACTGTATATCGGCATTCTCCAGACAAATGACTGGATTATCTGATCCGCTCCAAGACCCATTTTCCGCCGAAACACGGTAACCACACTATCATAGGCCGCTCGCTTGGTCATCTTGAGACGGACATTTCCCCCCCTTCGTAGGACAAGCCGGTCCAATCCTGGACGATACGGCCCCCCCAGAAAACTTGGATCCGAAATTCTCGTGACAAAGTGTGGTCGGCCATTTTAGAATTTTAATTCTTTCGGTTTGGTGACTCTTCCCCGAAACTAACAAGGATTTAAAGGCTGGTTAGTGCTCCAAGAATTAGGCGATATCGCCCATGCTTTAGGCGTTATCGCCCAAGCCCTAGGTGATATCGCCTAAACCTTGGCTATTTTCGGACCCGTGACTCTGTCACTGGTCAGGAATCTAATCACGGACCCGTTTCAGAGTCACGGGTGGAAATATCTGGGGATGGGGCGATATCGCCTGGGGCCTGGGCGATATCGCCTAGGCCTGTGGCGATTATATTTAGAAAAATCAATACTTTTGAATGATATTTATTTTGGTTACTAGTTAATTTTTTTTATTTATTTTAGTGAAAAGCCTGAAATCAAACCAAAGATTCGGGAGAGCTGAACGTTACGACATTTAAACGACACCGTTTTTCATTGGTTCCCTTAAACTCGCCCTGCAAATCTTCCTCTGCTTTCATCAGCAGTTTCAATTCTGCAAAACCTTCCTTTCCAATTCCCATGGATTCATCATCCGCACCCACCACCAATCTTCTTACGCCATCTGATAAGGAATCCACAGCTCCTCCACCTAAATCCGCTAAGCCTCTAGCCGCGCCAAATTCGAGCAAAAGCACCGATCGAGATTTCCTGAATCACTTGGAAGCCTACCTATCAAAGCGAGATGGCGTCGACAAGCTCCTCAAGATCTCCCGTTACGCGACGAAGATCATCTTATCCTCCTCCGTCCTCCCCGAAACCCTAATTTTGACTGGCCGGCTCAAGAGCTTCGAGTCCAGCGTCGGCCTAAGTCGTAAAGCGTTCCGTCTCGGGAAATTCGTGCAGGACGTCAATACACTCCGATCCTCCCATTCGCATTCCACTCGAGAAACGATACTCAACATCATCGCGTACGGCAGCGAAGGCGTCTACTACTTCATCGAGCAATTCGTCTGGCTGTCGAAATCGGGGTTAATCGACGGTAGACACGCCAAGGGTTTGGGGACGATGAGCGCCTGGGCGGAATTCGTCGGTTACTTAGGGAGCATTTCGTTAAAATTTAGGGATTTGAAGGGTTTGCAAGGAGATGAAGTGGCGTTGAAATCCACGATTGAGATTGCGCAGGCGAGAGAGGTTGGGAGCGGAGAGGAAGAGGAGAGGATGAGGAAACTGAAGGAGAAGAAGCTGATGAAGAGACTGTCGATTGTTCAGGATTTCGCCGATGGGTTGATGGCTTTGGCCGATATCCGTGAGGGTAAAGGGAAGCTATCGTCGCCATTGTTGTTGGCGTGTGCTGGTCTTTTGTCTGCTCTGATTAGTACCCAGAAGAATTGGGTGTCCTGCTGAGCTTACTTAACAGCTAGGTAATAAACATTTTCGTATTTCAAGCAAGTATACTATCACTGTCACACACTTTTCAAGCTCGCAATTCGTTTGATTATGATTTTCCTGTTTGTTTGATAAAGAAGTCAAGGAATTTGCATAATAAATTACTACTAAACTTGGGTTACTCCGAATGAATTACTTGTTCTTCATTTACCCTGAGACAGACATGGGTCTAAGCTGGTTTGTTATATCTTAATCTTAGCAGAATTGTAGGATCTGTGAGCTCGGTCATGGTCAGATTTTTTGGTAGGAATGAATATAGAGTTAATATGCTTCTAATAGAGTCCTTGTTACCCTGCAAAAATCTGAACCTTGTATCTGCATGCAGCCTGCTTGGCAACTGTAGTTCAGTCCTGTATTATTAAGTCTGGGAATTTGTTTATTCGAAGTTTGAAGTAATCTGCAGAAGTGTGAACTTGTGAATCTGCATCAGTTCAAAGTTGCTGCAACTTAGCTTATTGAATTAGTTTGGTCCAACGCAGGGAGTAGAAAAATAAGAGGATAGCAGCAGCAACAGGTGTATCTACTAAAACAACATATGTATGAGTTATGACATTGAAAGAGAGATGCACTGCTCATTTTCTCTAACTTGGTCTTCACTATTTCAACTGTATGGCAGCAAAGCAAATGAAATGAGGCACTTGCCTTAGCCTAAGAACCAACAAAGCTAGGTACTTGCAAAGTTCCGTGCTCTTAGAAACTCTATATAATGTACACTTGATTATCTTATCAACCATCCGGATTCGACGGGGTCGCTCCGGGGGACACGGTGGCCAGTCAAAACTCAGAACTCAAAGGCAATGTCTATTGTCGCCAATCATTTGCCAATTTTTTCCCGGTTTGGTTGATGGGCTCTCATCAGTATCACCAATAACCATGACAGTGCTAAAGCGACTTTTTATTCTTATATTTTAGGCAAATCATTGCACATTTTATCAATGGTCGGTCATAGAACATACATCTCTAGAACACCTTTCATATCCATGGGAGAAGAATAACTCACATCACATAGCAATTATTGTGCTAACAAGTGTTCGACCTATTCTTTGAACCACTTGCATTGCAAAGCCCAGATTCCTAGACAGGATCTCCTGAGTCGCGACAAACTTGGATAAGTCAGGCTCGACACTACCGATTCCATCAATCTCAAAGACAATATCATGATAACCTCATGACTCCATCCAACGTAGAGCAGTTAGAAGAGTGTGTGTTTCGCTGTCTCAGCTCTTGCAGTGGTAGGAAGCTCGAGAAATATATAGTATGAAATGTGACAATTGCTCCCTCCAAGTCACGAAGAATCATTCTCATGCCATGCATTTCTCCACCTTGAACAAGCCTACGTTGCAATTACTTTTAAGCACACCAACTGACGGGGTATTGATGACGTAAGATTTACCGCGTTTATCTCGCCACATTTGAACGACATTCCTCTTGTTTGACTCTGAATTGTGATGAACTTAAATGATTTTTATGAAAAATGTGTATTATCCCCCGTTGGCCCTCTTTTGGGCAATTTGATGTTGTTTCGAGTTGTTTTTTATGAGATTTCAGGTTACCACATTATGGAGGACCTTTCTACGAGCTCGACGCTTCAAACGGGGATCAATTTGGAACACAAATGAGGTGGAAATTACCGAAAGAAGTTCGGAGCTGGATTCAGCTCCAAAAGTGCGCCTTTTGAAGGAGAAAGTGCGCCGGCGCACTTTTCGACCCCCTTCCCGCACTTTTTGCTTTAATTTCGGATTTTGACGAAAATAGGGGTTTTAACCCAATTTCGAGGAGGGAGGAAACATACTTCATTTTTTGCAATTCTCCACTTTCTCTCTGATGAACCAGACACTCTCGGAGGTGAATACGGAGCTTTGGAGACGCGATTGAGCGAGGATTAGCGAGGATTGACTCAGGAGTTTCAAGGATTCATCAAGATTAGGTTTTCTCGGAGTAAGATGTCTTCTTCTCCGGTTTTCTTCTTCTTTGTTTTTGCGATTCCTTCTGTAACGATGTCGAGCTAAACTTCTAGGGTTGTTCAGATTAGATGAAGCACTAGATAGGATTTTGTATGGATGATTTCGGGTTTCTAACCCGTTTATGTTAATCGATGATATTTCAGACTTAGATGCGATTTAACCTAAACCCTAATTTAAGCTTCTTGATTCTGGCAATTTGATCAATTGTTAGTTTCTGAGTTTATTTTTGAATTGCGGGTCTGACCATGAACGCACTTCATTCTAGAGTTTAGGAGGTCGTTAGGTTCTCCAATAGCTTGACCATAAGATTGTCAGAACCTAATCTCTTTGGATGATTTTGTGGCATTTCACTGTTCTTGATCGTTCTTGAATTCTTGCAAGTTAGCTTGACCATAGGAGCTTGTAGGTTTGATAGAATAGAATCTCTACGGCCTGACCATGGAGTAGAGATTACAAAAGGATTTGCCGAGTCGTCTAGTCTGTTGAATTTCGTCGATTGCATAGTTCATTCATCTTAACCGAACTAGCGTGGATTCGAGTCTGAACAACCGCCTTAGTCTATCTTTGAAACCCCAACTTGTTTAATTGCTTATTTGTTTCATTTGCATTCTTAGTTTAATTAGTTCAAACTCTTTCACAAAACCAAACGACAAAAACCTGAATAGCTTATTCCACATTCGCTGAGTAATAGAAACAGAAAGACCCTTGGGAAATAACGATCTCTTTGGAGCAATCCATTGAGTAAAACTTAGTACGCATTAATTTTCGCACCAGGTATACCATATTGGGCATTCAACACGATGAGACTGATTAGGAGTCGTCAAACCCACACCATAGACTTGATACCACTCCTCTAGTTGCTCCCTCACCATTTTGACAACCAAACTAGTCATGGTCGACTCCCTAGATCAAACACGTCTATTGTGCTCATGCCATATGCCCCATAAACCGCAACCACTCTACTGTGAAAGGGTCGCCTCACCCAATTTTCCTTGACCAAGCGTGCAACCTTTCACTTGCCAAGCAAACGAGCATGTTAAGAAGATATGAGTGTTATCATCGCTATTATCCCCACACACCCCACAAGATGACAAAATGTTAACTCGTCGTCCTCTCAAGACAACTCTATTGTGGGAATCTGTACGTCACTCGCAAATCTACATTGACACCTTTGCGATCTCCTTCTTATCCATGTTGTTAAAAATATCCTCAATGAGATTCATGTCCTAGTCCCTGGTGCCAACAATGCAAAGGTCTTGTACCCTGATGTCCGCTAGACTATCAATTCTGGCTGAGGAAACATGTAAATTATCATCTTCCTGCAACCGAACATCGTCCCAAACATGAACTCGCAAGTCTCATCCCATCACCCAGTCACCAATACAGTCCTCTTGAAAAGCACGACTTGAGAAGCCCAAATACTCAACCAAAAAAATGCCCAAATACTACACCAAACAAAACTCAGGCCATTGCCTAAGGGCAAAAAGTTTTGCTACCTCCCAAAGTACATTCAAGATTCCGAGGTGAGTCGTCAAAGATTGCAGGTGGGCTTCAACCGGTCCATGATAATACCTAGGATTTTCATGGGAGTAGTCGTTGTGCCTGAATTATTTGGACACGAGACTGAGGGTTACAGAGTCGTCTCCACACCTCCGACTCTTTCATTGGCACGAACAAGGAAAGTCGAATGTCCAACCCTAGCAAGACACATCTATTTAAGGAGAGCTAAGCAACGGAAGGAGGAGAAAGAGATACATATCTTGTTACTCAGCCTAGACGGGCTCCTTGGTACAAACTCGCTCTTACAACCGTTTACATATTCCCCCGTTCACTCTCTTACTACTTGATGTTGTGCTCTATGAGGTTCTTCATCCTAATTCTAATATGTTGATGAGAAGCCAGGAACTGAATCAAGTAACGATACCCATTCAACCCCAAATTTCTTTTTGAATCACTCTATTGTGCAACACGGTCTATAGTGCGGAACACGTATAAAATATACAAATTTCGTAGCTAGAAAGTTCCAAATTGGAAAAAAAAATGTAAAATTGTTTTTATTTAAATATTAATTAGATCAAATGATAAGTGTGAATGACATTAAGTTTAATACCAAAAATACTAAAAAACTGACACGTCAATTTCTTCAGTAAACAACTAAAAACCAAAACGTCTCCTGTGTCCTGATTCTACTGCGTCTCTATCTACAATTTTCTTAACACGGAAATTTTATCAACACTTTCTTGCTTTACAGATTTTTTTATTACACTACAGATCTCAGGTCGGAAGGTCGCCGTTACTTCCGTTAGTTGGTTGTTACACACCAAGCATCATCGTCCATCAGATTGAAAATTATCAATATCATCTAAGGGCTAAGAAAAAGCCTTTTTAGATCCCCCCATTCCTCCCCGACCGTCACATAACGGTGACTTAACAGCCTTCTCTTTCCGTATCCTTCAATCTTCACGACATCGAGTCCTAGCGCCCCATCATCATCATGTGGCTCCGCCTTCAGACAGATCTACGCCGGCGACGACGACCAGATCCCATACTCTTTGTTTCCGGTCAACTATCCTTCTTCTAATCCTCTTCTATTCATCCGATTCCTCCGGCAGGTCTCCCTTCCGATCATCACTCGTCGCTCGAGAATAAACGAAAAATGATGGAGACTGAGCTGAACGATGTCAAGCCCGTGCCTCCCAAGGGCCACGTCGTCTCCTCTTCCAACGAATCTCAATCTCCGTCAGCACCCCTAGACGACGCTTCTGTAAAGGACGACCGGCCCCTCCTCAAATCCGACTCCTCCGGTGGTAGCGGAAGAATCTCCTCCGACAGCCTAGACGAGCTCAACAAGAAGTACGCGGCGTTCGCACGCCACGACGTCTACGGGCCCCTAGGACGCGGCCAGCTTCCGTTCGGGGAGAAGCTCCTGCTCGGCGTCGCTTGCCTCACGCTCCTCCCGATACGTGTTGTGCTGGCGTTCAGTATCGTGTCCTCCTACTACTTGGTGTGTAGGATTTGTACGCTCTTCTCGTCCCCCACTACGGACGGGTCGGATGAACAAGAGGATTTCGCCCACTTGGGAGGGTGGCGGAGGGCGGTGATTGTCTGCTGCGGGAGGTTTCTATCCAGAGTCATGCTGTTTGTGTTAGGGTTTTATTGGATCAGTGAGAGTTTTAGGGATTTAGATGAGCAAGAGAAATCTCCGCCTCAAGACAAGTCCTCCTCTCAGGTATTTCACTAGCTCTTCAGCATACTCTGCAATCAATTTGCTTCATTGTTTGTGCATTTAATGTATTCAATTTCTGGAAATGCTCTATCCGTAGTCTGTTCATATTGCTATTTGGAGCAATTCATAGCTTGGAATCTAGTAAAGACTGGTGCTTATTGGTTACTAAATGCTGCCACTCTAATGAGTACAGAAATTACACAAAAGAAGGTGGAAGAAAGAGGCCGAGAGAAAGGGTGATATAATCCACGGAGTTGAATGTCTATTCATTCTAAAACTTTATTCTCATAATGGGATGAGAACAATCTCTCTCCAGTTACCTTCTGAAATGGGTCATAGCGTTCAATCAATGGCCCAGCTAGTCAAGTAGTCATGCTTCTGGTTCAGCTTGTTGCCATCAAGCTTTGTTCTATCTTGACTTCTGACTTTCATAAGAGAAAACAATTTCTTACTCTACTGTCCTTAATTTTCTTCCCCTGTTCTTGACTTTTGATCAGGCTGAGGGAAAAAATCAATCTCAACCCCCAGAAAGACCAGGGGCAATAGTTTCCAACCATATCTCGCATGTTGATATTCTGTATCACATGTCGTCATCGTTTACCAGTTTTGTTGCCAAGGTATGATCATCTAATGATGGTAATTTTAAATATGTCAATCATTCATGAGTTAACGGCCTCTGTACTCCTTCATCTCTACTGCTATGACTGATTTGTTTCTTTCATTTTATGTTTTTCTTCTTCTTATCCTTGATTCTGGTGCCAAAGAGATCAGTGGCTAAACTTCCTCTAGTTGGTCTCATCAGGTTAGTTCACTTTATCCTAATGTCTGCAAGTATTTTGAGTTCAAGTGTCACAGGAGGTTAAATTCAGTTTTCTTTTCCTGGAATTGCTTGGTCCCTCATATTGTTTGAAGTTTAGCTCTACATGGTAAACAATCTGGTAGGACTACGGAAGGTAATTTTTATTATTGTGGTTTGTTATCTGTGGCAGCAAGTGCCTTGGCTGTGTCTTTGTTCAACGGGAGTCAAAGTCATCTGACTTCAAAGGCGTTGCTGGTAAGCATTGTCTAGGATCTGTTATTTGTATCCTATCTAATTCATGGAACTTATTTTTATGTCCTTAAAAAGGATATTACTCGCAAACTCTTCTGCACTGTTTCTAAGCTACGCCTGTATGACTCCAGAATGGTATGGTGAATTTCAACACAACCATTAACATGGTCCACTCAATCTCCTGAACTACATTTTTCTACTGCAATAATGTTTGGGGAGTTATGGTAGTACTATAGCTGTTTGCAGCCGGTTGTTTGATAATTTTTCTTTCGCAGGTATTGTGACTGAGAGAATTAAAGAAGCTCAGGAGAATCCATCTGTTCCCATGATGATGTTGTTTCCTGGTTAGTGCCATTTAATACCATTGCTGTTCTCTTGAACTTGATTATTTGTTGAACGATTATATATATATATATGTGTGTGTGTGTTATATGTGTGTGTGTCTGTCATTCTGTAAGCTCCTTTGTGATTTCTCTGTTAATCTCTTTTGTCGCTTATCGACCAAATTCTCTGTGCCAATTGCATTTTCTTGCAATTTAAACGCTGCGAGAGATAAATCATCATATATATTGGCATATTCTAATGTACTGCTATTATCTCTAACCTTCTAACAGAAGGCACAACTACGAATGGAGACTTCCTCCTCCCATTCAAGACAGGTGGATTTTTGGCTGGAGCACCTGTTGTTCCAGTGATCCTGCGGTATCCATACCAAAGGTTTAGTCTTGCTTGGGATTCTATGTCGGGGGTGAGTTTCTTTATCTCTTCAAGTATATAAGAACCTTTGGCCTTGAGCTTATTTTTTTTAGAATCATTTTGGCCTTGAGCAAAGAAGCATCTTTGTGGCCAAAATTTGGTTGTTTATTTTCGTCATATAAACAGAGACGGTGTTTTTGGACGATTTGGAACACTAAAGCATGACATATTTACATTTTGTTTGCGTGGTGCATTTTACATGGACTCGTATTTAGTCATAGATTCTGACAAGTCTCCAATTGCAGCTGCGGCATGTAATTCTTCTCTTTTGTCAATTCATAAATCACCTGGAAGTGACAAGGCTACCTGTTTACTACCCGTCACAAGAAGAGAAAAATGATCCTAAACTATATGCTAATAACATTCGACGGTTGATGGCACGCGAGGTAATGCTTAAAACCTACACTTCATCCATGGGTAAATGTTGTTGCTGTCTTTGGACTCGTAGTCTTACACAAGTATTATTTGGTTGTGGTGCTGCGGGTGCAGGGTAATCTAGTAATGTCAGAGATAGGACTAGCGGAGAAGAGAATATACATAGCTGCACTCAACGGTAATAATAGCCTGCCTAGTGTTTTGCATCAGAAAGACGATTGATAATTTGATGGACTGGCTGCTGTTTAAGTCTGCTCTGGGTTGAGCTTCCTTCTTCGCTTAATTTATCTTTAGTTTTATTTACATTTGTGGAACAAACAAGATCCAGATTACCCAGAAAAAAAGAAGAAAGTTGGGAAGTTTGTATCTGTTGTTGTAGACTAGAAATAGAAACAGTTTTGTATTTTGAATTTTGTATTTTTTGTAGTGAAGAAAACTGAAGCATCTCTCTCTTTCCTGTTCCTGCAGGTTTATTATCACAATGCTAACTGGGATTTGCCGTCTGTGTATATCTTTTCCCACACGTGTATCATTCATTTTTTAAGAACAGAATCCCTAAACAGAAAACACACACAAAATTGGAAGAGGGGAAGAAATCATCATATCAAGAACTAAGCTAAGTTAGGAAAAAATTGATGTGCAGAACAAAGATGTAATTTTTTAGATCCTGATCTGTGTTTTTGTTTAATTGTTCATCTCATGGTTGAAACCAGTGTTTTATCCAAGGCATAAACTAAGGTGTGAATGATTTCACCTGGACCTGGTCAGTCGATCTCGAACCTGCATAAACTAAGCGTTCCCAAAGCTGCATTTGATTCGAATTGGAGCCAAGTGATAGATATCAGTTAACGAATGAGTTATTCGTGTTCCCAATTCGGCAACAAAACAAACATACCAGCTTACTTCTCCACTCCACACTTGCTATATACAAGCTAAACTATCAACCCATATCCTTCCCAAGCAACATTAACAACCGCTACCACAAATTGATTCACCTCTTAACTTCTGGTACTATAAAAAATTGAGTTTCGAAATTAATTCAACCCGACTACCGTAACTCTCCTATCTCCATCATTGCCATTCAACTTGGTCTAGCTCATTCTTATCTCTCCTTCAGTGAACTGCTGACTGATCTCTTGAATTCCCATGGTAGGCAACCTTTCAATGGTGACTGTAGGATTAACAAAGACGTGGATAGCTGCTTCTGTCTCATTGAGATTGAAGACAAGCAACTGAATGCACTTCTCAGCCTTCTCTTTTCGCTGTCGTATGGTTCTCCATTCGGATCGTGTCCCGCAGCTGTTATCTTGAGGGACTCTGGAAGTATGCAGTTGCATACTGATCCTGAATATGTCCCAAAATATCACACATTAGACACTGCTACTCTGAGGTGCAGGTTCTATTTACTAATCGATGAGATAAAGGTGACTCTTGTTTTACCTATTTGTGCTAGTCGATTTACCCATTTCGGAATTGGTCTACCCGTCAGCTTGTGACAAACATCCTTGCAGAAATGATTGCAATTCTTAACGATCAAGTGGTAAGTATCGCCATGGTAGTTTGCTGCATGCTGTTCCATAAACTCCCTGACCTGATTAGGATCCATGGACGTGGTTCCTACAAATATCGACCTTCTGAACTTAAAGCCAGGACACTGCCTTGGCTCAACCTCGAATACGCCACTCGTTGAATAGTCATGCGCTCCAAATGCGTACTCTACTCCATGTACTGCAAAACAGACACGAGGCTTTCACAACAAAGTAGATATCTTTACCAACTACATCAACATATTGGGAGTCTATCATAGATGATTTAAGTGACGGGTACAACTATCATAGATGACCAGAAACATAGGAAGATGCGAGTGAGTGACAAATATTGAGGCATTTACCTTCGACGCCAGAGTGAAAGATGCCAAGACCGGCCCAATAGACGTAGCCATTCATGGGTGTCAAATCATACACATTGAGGTAAACTGGTGCTTTTTCTGGACCATAGCCAACTGTCTTAGGTTTAGGGAACAAACAAAAACGTGTGGCTGATTTACTACTCCTAAGTCGAAGAGGCATAATTGCTTTCCATCCTTTCTTCGACCCCAGTTTCATCTTCCTTAATGCAACTAATGACTGCTGCGTATAATCTGCAGATTATATATATTATATCATAATAAGTACAGTTCCATCTCTTCAACAGAAATGCTCAGAAAATAACAACTGAACAAGAGAATGTAATCAGCAAAAGCATGTTCTTTAAACGGAGTCATGGAATGTTCTTCATGGCCATAGACATAGAGATAAATGAAATCACAGAATGCCAACCTACTGACCTTTAGAGTGACTAGTCTGAACATATAAAGAAACATCACATTTAGGACAGCATAGATCTAGTTAAAGGAATCAAAGAGCATAGAGGGGATGAGTGGGAAGAAGAGATATGAAATGGGTTGGATTGTTTGGAGTAAAAGTCTCTCAATTGCAAAATCGATGGAAAATACATTTATATATATGAAGAGGAAGAGTGGTTAGCACGTTTGCAACAAATGGCGGAAGCAGCAGCAGGAGAGACAGTTCATAGTACTGGTGTATTCTCAAATCAAAATTGAATAGACAGACAGCTGACATTTCATAAGAAGGATGTCATGGTCAACTAAAGGAAACAAACAAACGAACACCAATTCTTCTGAATATGCCTTTCTTTAGGGTCGGTCAGCAAAGACGAACTCAAATGCTGGACAATGCTGTTTATATAAAAAACAAAAAAAACAAAAAAGCAACAGTAGCAGTGATTTGGTAATTTATCTTCTAATTTACAACTTGAAAGGAAGCAATTTCCTCAGCCAAAAATGTAGATGCAGTCGACGATAAATACTGATCTAGATCTTCAAACCTCCCCAGATCTAGCTGAGACTTTGAGCAAGAAATCAACAATGCAGTAGATTGGAACATCAACATCTCATTCCACAAAATGAAACAGATTGATGAATAGCAGAATTGAAAGACAAAGAGAAAAGTGAGAGACTTTGGGCTTCCATAGGAAAACCCAACAACAAAAATCCAAAATTTATCTCCAGCATACATTTTCCCCATGGAACTTGAAACAGAGTGGAAGAAGGGAAAGAAAGAAACAAGGGGGGGATGACAGACTGTGTATGAAACTGGAGAAGAGGGAAAGAACTCACTGGGGAGTTAATGGAGAGAGGAGCAGAAGAAGCAGCAGCAGCCATTGTAGTCGACCATGGAGGAAAGAAAGAGAAAGATGGGGTTGAGAGCATTTATGAAGATCCAAACTCAAAAGCTGAATAAAAACAAAAGAAATCCAGTTTATGTTGACACAAATAATGTCACTGCTGCTACTCTAGTTTTTCTCTTTCTTTCATAGACAAAAGACAAATGAATGAAGGAAGGGGAGAAATAAATATACAGAAATCGATTCAATTTCCGTTCTATCTCTCTATTTAACCTCAGGAAACAGAGTGACCATTCTTCCACGGCTGCCTTTTTCCCCACTCCCCACATATCTCCCATATCTACTTTCTCTTTTTTACTACTCTTGAGTCTTGACTTGATTCAAAATGACAAAAGGTGAAGAAGAAGAAATACACAATAGTAACATATGGGAAAATAGCATTTTGCTTTCTCTACTTTTGCCAACTTAACAAATAGTTCCTTACATTTTTTTTGATAAAGGACATTGATTTTATAAATCAACAGAACAAAGTTGAGTACAAAGCTCAAAACAGAGCAAGAGCAAGAAGTACATCAACTCGAGAAACCTAACAGCACAAAAATTAATCAAAATCAGTAGATTAGATCAAAGCCTCCAACCAATTTGGGGGCAGAAGGTTATCTCGACTGAGCTTGGCTACTCGATCCACTTTTTGAACGACCTGTCTTCTGCAATGTTTTATCTCTATCCAACCTGCTGCGTTAAGAGCATCAGCAATTGCAGCAAGGACAGCATCACAATCCCAGGGCCACTGATAGCGTGGAGAACGCAAAGCTTCTACCACGGTTCGGCAGTCCGAGAAGATGGTAGTCGGATAAGGGTATAACATAGCGAGTTTAACAGCATTTAGGAGGGCAGTAGCTTCGGCACAGGTAGGAGTTCTACACAAAAAGGAACCAGCCTTACCTTCTATCGCATTACCATTCGTGCTGAACAGAACAGCACAATAACCCGCCTTCTGGGTAGTTCCTAGGAAGGAACCATCACACAACAGTGTTCTATGTTCACTGTTCGGTGGTTGGTTAATGGATAGTTGGTAATGATGGTTGATTCCCGGGGGGGGGGGGGGGACTGCTGACTTGTGAGCACGAGAAGTCTGCAATACAAGAGGTTACTTTGTGCTTCAATGAGTCGAGAGAAGAGGAGGAGTTTCTGAACACCACTTCGTTTCTTGCTTTCCAAATTGTCCAAAGGCAAGCTGACACCTTTAATGCAATCTGCTGATCAGTACTTTGCAGGTTAAGAAACCATTGCTGCAAGGAATCATTTGCAGAAGGGAGGCTCAAGGAGGGTACAACAAAGGGCCACAGACCTGCAGTAGAAACACAAGAGAAGAAGAGATGAAACAAAGATTCGGGCTCTCTCCTGCAGCATGGGCAACTGACAGTCGGGGAGCAATTTCTAGAAGCCAAATTGGTGAGGTTCGCAAGGGCGTTGTTGCAGACTCTCCATAAGAAGAATTTGATGTTTGGGGGTAGATTCATCCTCCAAAGCCATTTCCATTCCTTTCTAGTAATCGTGGGGCTAAGGCCATTGCTCTTCAGCGTGTGGTAGCAAGACTTGACGGAGAAAGTTCCTCTCGGATTAAAATGCCAAATCCAACGATCCTTCATTCTATTTGGTCCAATAGGAATAGCAAGAATCTGTCTGACAACATCTTGCGGAAAAAGAGTGTTCAGCTTGGTAACATTCCAGACATTTTGCGGTTGAGAAATACAGCTGGAGATGCTTGCAATGGATGATGGGTTAGCTGTAAATCCAGGCAAATCCGGGAGCCAAGGGTCAGTGGTTAAGGTGTCATTCCCATTTCCTATGTTTCTTCTCAAACCCTTAAGAAGAGCCGCCCTTCCCTTAAGAATGCTGCTCCAAATCCATGAAGGACGATGGTGTTTTGGGGCTGTCACGAAGTCATGTCGCGGGAAGTATAGGGCCTTGAGGAGCTTCACCCAGAGAGTATTAGGTTGGTGTATAATGTTCCACCCCACCTTAGCCAGGAATGCCTCATTAAATTCCTTGAAGCTACGAAAACCAAGTCCCCCTACACCCTTTGCCGCGGTCAATTTATTAGACGCACACCAATGAATAGCTCTCCTCTTTGGGTCCCCTGACCACCAGTATCGTCTGATAAGAGCATCCATTTTGTTGAGTAGCTTATCCGGGAGCATGAAGCATGAAAATATATATGATGGGATGGCCTGAAGCACCGACTTGCTAAGAGTTTCTCTTCCACCATGTGAGAGAAGGAGGCTAGTCCAAGATTGCGCCTTAGCATGTTATCTTTCCAGGATGAAGGCAAAAGTGTCCACTTTAGAAGAACCCCACTCAGCTGGCATTCCAAGATATTTTCCGAACTGAATCTGGTGGAAACATTCAGAATGGCTGAAATCTCGTCTTTAACTGTTGGGGGGGTATTCTTGGAGAACAGCAGGGCAGACTTCCCCTCATTAATTTCCTGACCTGAGATATAGCTATAGCGCTGAAATATGAGTTTAATCTGGGCAGCTTCTCGAGCATTAGCCTTTCCGAAGATCAGAGTGTCGTCGGCAAATAGAATGTGACTTAGAGTAGGGCATCGGTGGTTTAACTTGACTCCCTTGAGCAAACCGTACTCCAAGTCCTTCTTAATCAGGAAAGACAACACATTAGAGACAATGATAAATAAGAAAGGTGAAAGAGGATCACCTTGGCGTAGGCCTCTGGTCGGAGAGAATAGCTCAGTTGCATTTCCGTTAACAAGAACAGAGAACCGGACAGAAGTAATGATAGATTCTATCCACGCAATCCAGATCTGAGAGAAACCCATGGCACTAAGAATAGAGAGCAGGAAGTCCCATGAAACTCTGTCGAACGCCTTCATCATGTCAACTTTTAGCAAGAAGTCATAGTTGCGTCCTAATTTTCTATTTTTGAGCTTGTGAATAACCTCGTGCGCGATGATCACGTTATCCTGGATTGCTCTTGTTCCTGTAAATGCCGACTGTAACTCAGAGATAAGCATTGGCATATGCGGCTTGAGGCGAGAAGAGAGGATCTTTGAAATAATCTTTGCTCTGAAGTTGGTAATGCTAATCGGTCGGTATTGCGAGATGGACTCTGGATGATTAAGCTTAGGAATGAACACTATATTGGTGTCGTTCCAGGACCTCGGGAAGATAGCTGTTTGGAAGAAGCCTTCGATTTCTTTAAAAAGATCTGCCCCTACCTTATCCCAATGATATTGGAAAAACTTGCCGGGAAATCCGTCGGGGCCTGGGGATTTCAAGGGGCCGAGTTGGAAGACAGCAGACTTAACTTCATTAAAACTGACAGCCCTGCACAGATTAGAGTTGATTGTTGTAGTCACCATCTTCGGGAAGTCCTGCAAAAAAGAAAGGTCAGTGACATTCTTTGTTCCGGAGAACAAAGAATGGAAGAAATGTTTGATGTGAGAATTGAGTTCTCCAGGGTCATCAATCCAGTGCCCTTGTTCGTCTTTGAGGCTTGTGATCTGATTTCTCCGTCTTCTCTGAGTTGTAGAGTTATGGAAAAAGCGAGTGTTCCTATCTCCCAGTTTGAGCCAGTTAATATGTGCTCGTTGAGCCCAGTAAGTTTCCTCGTCCTGCCAAAGTTGCGATACCTCTCTTCTTATGCGAATTTCCTCGTCGGTGTTCGAAGGTGAAGTAGGTTGAAGGTTCATGTGGTTAAGGCTGTCGAGAAGTTGGTTGATTCTATTCTTGTTTCTGCCAAGGGTTTCGTGTTTCCAGTCAGTTAAGTTCTCAGCGCATCTCTTGAGGTTGTTGCTCGAGGTTTGGCCCGTCTGCCATCCTTGATTAATCGTGTCGTCATAGGCCTCTTTTTCGATCCATCCAGCTTCGTAAAAGAAGCGGCGCCTTGAGCGATTTCTGTCTGGTTCCAACATCAGTATGATAGGAGAGTGATCAGAGGCGTATCTTGATTTAACCGATACAATTGCTTTGGGAAAGAGCTCGCTCCAAAGCAGATTGAAAAAACCTCTGTCGAGCTTCTGCTTGACCAAATTCCCTTTATTACTCCAGGTGAATCTTGGTCCCTCACTTGGGATATCCATAAGGTGAGCATCAAAGACGAAGCTCCTGAAATTTCTCATTGACACCGCATTAGGGGGATGCATCCCTTCTTTATCTTCTCTACTCAGGAGAGCATTGAAGTCTCCAATAAGACACCAAGGCTCGTTAACCTCACGGCCGAAGCTAAGGATTTGATTCCAAACTTCGAGTCTTTCACTTTGAACCGGGGCTCCGTAGGTAAATGTAACAAAAAGGTTACGGCTTTCCTTCCATTCCACGTCGATGAAATTCTTGGTGGCCCTCAGAATCGTGATATCGACGTCGCCAAACCACCAGAGCGCTAGACCTCCTGACGCACCAATTGGATCGACGTAAAAGGCATTTGTGTATTTCATTTTCTTTCGGATTAACTCCATTGCTTGTGTCGACTGTTTGGTTTCCATTAAGAACACAATGGGAGGGCAGTTTTTGCAGATGAGGTCCTGCAAATACAGAACTGTAGGGGGCTGCCCTAGGCCCCTACAGTTCCAACTTAAGATCATTGTGGGTTCGGTGGCATTCGGCTTGCCACCATAGCCATATCTTCTGGAACAGGGATGGTACCTTGAAGGTGAAGAGGGGGTTTTTGGCTTTGAATTTTCTGCGCTCTTTTGGTGCAGGGGGGTATCCAACAGAGAAGGTTTCCATGGGTTCGGTGAAACTTGGCAGGGGAGTGTTGGTGGAAAGTTTTGGTTTTTTTGTGGTAGAGGCAAGGGAAGTGGTATGTTGTTCCTTTCTTTTATCGTGAGTGTTCTGATCTTCCGAAATCATTTGTGTGGGGAAAGATGGGATTGTCATGTTTGAGTTTAGGGGTTTGTCTTGGGTGGTAATTATAACTGAGTTTTGTAAGCTTGGGAAGAGAAGATGGTAGATTGATTTGGTGATGTGGGGGACGTTGAGGTGGAGAAGGAAGTGGGCTAGATGGGATGGGGTCATGTTTTGGGTTCTTTCATAAGGGAGTGTGGAATGGTAAATGGCTAAATCACGAAGTTTATCGGTGATGTTGGGCTGGATTTTAGGGAAAGGGGATAAATTTAGCAGAAGATTATGAAGGGCAAGATGGGCTTGGTGCGGTTGGTTTATTTGGGGAGGATTAGCGGCGGCTAGGTTATGAATGTGAGAGGTATTTGGGGGCTGGACAAGCTGATGGAAGGTTGAGATTTGTTCGTTTCTTGAGATTGGAGGGTTCAGATGAAAGGGATGGGGGCTGTCAGATTTAGTAGTGGGGTCTAGAAAAAGACGTGAGGGGATGTTGGTGTTTTGGGGAATCGTACCTTGTGGGGGTGAAGGACCGGAGGGTAAGGACCCCGTTCTATTATCCGGAGGATTCGGAGGAGACGCCGGTGGTGTCAAGCTTTCCGTCGACGGAGTAAGTCGTTTCCAAGGATGAGCTCTCCGGTCTTCCGCCCTTCTGGATGAAACCATTCGCATATGAACTCCATATCTCGATGGGTTGTTGTCGAAGAAAGTTGGGTTGGCTAGGCGAATCTCACAAAAGGAGATGGTGTGGCCCATCCTCCCACAGCAGTAGCAAAAGTCAGGGATGTCTTCGTATACGAAGGTGAATTTCTCTGCAATGCCTTCTTCGTTGACGGTCTGGAATCCAGTAGGTAGTGGTTTATCAATGTAGATAAGCATCTTGACTTTGGTGTAGGTTGCCCATTCATCAGGAGCGTTGTTTGGGTTTTCCAACTCGTTGATTCCTTTGAAGAGGCTTGCGATAGCATCCATGTTGGCGTCGCTTCGTAGGTCTGGGGTAAGTCCGGTTATCCTCACCCAAGCACTTGTATTGTCGATGATGATTGATTCCGGTTTACCAATTTCACTCCAGTCAGTTAGGACTAGATGAGATTGCATAACCGACCAGGGGCTATAGGCTTCGATTCTTTTTTTATCGCTTTCATCAAAGAAGGTGAATAGGAAGTAATTTTCTGAAGGGAGAGGTTGCACTCTCAGATCTCCTCTGAGCTTCCAAACACGCTGAGTATAAATCATTCTTTTTACTCTTTTTACTTAGATCACTTTGATTTTTGGTCCTTTCATTTCAACTTTTGTCTTCATGACGTTATTTGATGTAAATTTACCATGTATTAGCCTACTAAGATTTTTTTTTTAATTTGGAATATAAATATATATAATTAGATTGGATGAAATCGACGAATAAAATGTGTGGTTTCAAATCTCTTTGTATTCACTGGCGGAACCAGGATTGGTATATGGGGGGAGCAAAATTATAAATCGAAAATAGGTGCCACCAGCAAAAAAAATTCTTCGAATTTGGATGATAGTAGAAAACTTTCAGAAGTCTAATACTATGTAAAAATACACAATAAATTTTTTATTATAATTTGCTTAATTCGTAAGAAATAATTATATGTGCCACCATCAATTTTTTTCTTCAAATCTGGATGATTTATGATCAAATATTATAATTATTGCATATTATAAGTTGATTATGAGTAAATATACGTAAAATTTAAGACAACATTTCACCGAAACATCTTAGTGGGGGAGCCAAACTTCAAATACCCCGGGCCCCAAACTCTGAAAATACAAAATATTACATATAATTTTACACTCGATACCCAGGGAGGGAGGTGCAGTGGTTCCCACCAGCTCCCCCTATCTCCGCCATTGTTCGTATTTCACCATACTGTTTGCGATACCTCCTTGATGAACTCTTCTTCTCCTACCTCCGATATCTCTCTCTTTCGTCGTGCAGATGTGTTCGGATTTAATGTTAAGAAAACGATAATTGAAATGTAGTGACCCCAATGATAAAGTGGTCAAAATAGACGAATAAAAAGAGCAATTTATAATATAGAAGCTAGGGCTAGCGCTCCGGTACCCGTACCGGTACCCACTGCCACATGACCTTTTATAATTGGTCCACCTATTTAATTAGAAAAATATGCTGATTTGGGCCTAAATTTAATTTATATAACTATTTGGTCATTATAACTCTCTCAAAGTTCATTTAAGTTTACCATCCACACTTTAACTTTACCATCCACGTTATCTTATCTACTTCTCTTCCATACTTTTTTATTAAAATCTGAAGCTTATCCAAGAAGCTCTCGGCGATGGCGTTCTCCGGTGAAGGCCCGATGCCACCGAGGAGCAGATTACCGAAATAGGGGAAGGAAACAAATTCATCATATGGGTTGCTCTTTGGGCTTCTCTTTCCCTTGTCTGGTTCGCTTCATCTCCCAATTCTGCCAAAGCAGCTGGTTCCGCAGTCCTCGATTCGTCCATCAAAGCTTCTAGCTTCGGATTCAAGATCGCCAAAGCGCTTCACTTCGCGGAATTGGATTGTCTGACGAAGCAGTCGTTTTCTCCCTCGCTACACTTGCTGTGATCGAGCTTCGAGTCGCGATCCCTGTTGGTTATTTGCTTCAGCTCAAGCCTGTGACGCTCACTGTATTTTCCGTACTTGGGTCAGTTCTGGTCTCCCTGACTCCATCCGACGTCGAAGGTAAGAAGTCTCTGCGTCTCTGCTCTGTTAATTTCTCTCGGAGACGGCTTGAGGAATCAATAATCCGGTTTCTTCATCTATAATCCATTTCGTTCTAGGTCGGTGATGAACTACTTCCCTATATCTTCGATTGCTTATTATGATTTCACAAATTCGTTGGACATAGCTGTTGTGGAGACGGTGATGACACAGATTCATGAAGACTATTTATTTATTGTGTTTTTCAATCTCTTTTCTGCATTTGGATGTTTTGGGTGCATCTACAGCTGAAAATGTGCTGCTGAAAACTTATTTGTTCTTGGCTTCAATAAGCAAAAATGCAGGCAAAGAAGACTAGAGATTGCCTTTTGCTGTGGCTACTTTCTGTCCTCTATTCCTCTTCTAATTCTCTTTCTGTACCCAGTTGTCGTGGGAAATGATTTATTTTTTGTTGTTAGAGTTGCAAAGGATTAAGATTGGATACAGTTTTTGCTGACGGTTGATTATACTTCAATTTTGTAGGTTATCTTTGTCGAGTACATGCTCAAGTTGGAGAGTGACTCCATAGAAGAGTTTGTTGGGAGCAGCGTCCTTAGGCACTTGATGATCATGCTGAGAGACTTGGATGTAAGTGAAAAACCTGCCGTGAGAGAAATAGGCTTTGCAAAATGTTAATTCTGACGTATAGATCGGTGTGTAGGTATCAATCGGATGGGATAATATTCTACATGATGACCCTTCGAAAGGCATATTTTCGATGGAACTCGAAGATGAAAGCGATGGCATTGGTGATGAAGATGAAAGCAATGCCATTGGTGATGAAAATAAAAATGAAAACGACGAGGTATGATCTGTAAATAAATTAACAAGCTGGTGGGTGATGCACAACTTCCATAAGCAATAGCTTCTATACTAATGGGCTCTATCCACAGCTTCCAAGCACTTCCAGTAAGAAGGGTTTGTCCATGGGTGATGCAGCTGAAATGTTTGATAGTTTAATGGTGCTAACTTTTGAGCATCTGGAGTCTACTGTTTCAGACAGTCGTTTGAGTGAGCTATTGTGTTAACCAGTCTTTAACAGTGTTAGTACTTCCATGGAGGACTCGTCATAAAACTTTCTTTCTCTTCTGGTCTTGTAGGTGTTTGATATGTTATTAAGTTCGTTCAAGGATACAGTACTGACCATACAAGTCTAAGTTTGCTCAGGTAACAAATATTCGTTTTATGGATGTATTTGCATCTTTTGCATATTGCATTTCTACTAAACTCCTAGTATGCATCTGCTGTACGCCTGATAGAAATTAGTCTGTGTTTAGAGCTTCCAATTCCTCATCACATGGATATCTATCATCTCGAGAGAGAGATTAAAGCTTCTGACATGTCTGCGTTTGAAGCTATCATCTGCTGTGATGAGGAGAGGATCAAACTGGATAAAGAAGTTGAGGTGTTGGCAACACAGGTACAAATGAGTAGTCTAATGATCTTATTTTAAAGCCTCGAAGCTGAGGTGTTGACACAGATTCATGAAGACTATTTATTTATTGTGTTTTTAATTTCTTTTCTGCTGTTGTGGCTTAGGATGATGGTGGTGGTGAACAATGCACAGATACAAGCTTGAATGATATGAGCATATGTACATATCTTTTCATCATTTCAGCTCTCAAGGTTTGTTCAATTTACAAATTGGATACGGTTATCAAGTTCATGTTGTCTTGGATTTTATTGTTCACATTTGTGTGCAATGACATGATCTTCTAAAGGTAGTCAAGAACATCCTGTTTTAGAGTTGTTTGCTGCTATGGTCAACTGGTTTTCCCGTATAATAGAACTTTGTACCAATAGGAATGTTATATAAGCCAATCATCAACCTCTCTGACAAATCAAGTTTTTTAGAAGAAATGTTTCTCCACCGTGATGCTATGTTTAGAACTTGATTCCTAGTTCTTTGAAACTAATACAAGTTGGTAACTAGGTATACGATGTGACCAAGTTCTTGGAAGACCATCCCGGTGGTGATGAGTTTTTGGTAGCATCAACAGGTAAATGGAAACTCACCATGCTTTTATCTCATACACCAAACCATGGAATCAACACCATGAATTCCTGACACTGTGAATTTCGATTTTTCCAGGGAAAGACGCGACAGAGGATTTCGATGACGTAGGGCACAGCAGAAGCGCAAAGGCGATGATGGACGAGTTCTACAATAATTGATATCGACTCGTCTACGATCCCAACGAAGGTTACATACACTACACCAAAGCTGCCACACTACAACCAGGACAAGACTGCAGTTCTTGTTCAAGCTCCTCCAGTTCTTAGTCCCACTCCTCATTTTGGGAGTGGCTTTTGGAATCTGGTTCTATGACAAATCTGCTTCTTCTTAGATTAAGGATGACGTTGGATCTGAAAGATAGAGACCCTCCTTGAATAAAAATTAAAAAGCCTTGTATCAGTTGAGAGATTCCCTTGTCGACGTGAATAGTACCACGGCATAACGAAGTCCATACTTACGGGACGAATCTGAAACAAATTGAAGTTTCGGGACTGATTTGTAACCCGACCCAAAGTTTCGGGACTACTAAGGTATTTGACCCGTGAAAAAATGGTGTCTTCAAAATTGTATCAATATGGGTGATCTAATCCATTGGATCATCAATCACTTATCGTTATGGTACAATTCAACTTTACTATAATCATGATTCAAGTATAATTTATAATGGTTTGAGTAGGTGAAATATATATTGTTAAACTTATGGGTCCAAGCTATGTTAAGTGTCTAAGAAACTTGTGTTTGTAAGTGTTTAACTTGTTGTAAGTCAAATTGCTTAGGATAACTCATGACAATATTGTATAATCAATGAAAACTTAAATAACTAATTTGGACATTTAATGATTGGTATGAACATTTAATCATTTAGATTTGTTGATGAAGACAAATAAATAGTAAGTCTTAATTCGAATTTCTTATCTACCTAGCACCCTCATATTGGTTAAGTCGTCGTTAGAGTTCCGGTAGTCATTATTAATTAGTTAATAGTGGGCACATTCGCACTTTAAAAGAAGTCGTCATTTGATGTTTACAACCTTTACATCCAACTTTGCATGTGAAATAGGAAGTAGATGTGAGATTAACTCATTTATAAACATGAAGCCTTACTCTCACACCTAGAACCCTACATAAACCATTAACATAAACGTTTGACATAACCATGACATGAGTCACACTTTAGTGGTCCTACCATGTAATCCTAATCTGCTCATGATTACTGATTCTTATTCCCCATGCCAACCTTAATCCATTACTCTGCAGTGTGTGTTTTCATTTGCTACCCATTGATCAACCAACCCCTTAAACATAACCCACTTCGTCGTTACCCTAACCCTAAAACACTAACCTACACATTGAACCGTATGACAACACTCAGACCATAAATTATGTCATATTCGCGTTCAGTGATCAATGATGTCATATTAGTATCATCGACATTGAGTGATAAATGATGAAATATAAGTATGGTCACAAGCATTCATGCAATGTTATTTACTGATCAAAGTGAGTAGTTTTCAATGTGTGGTTTTATCCTACATAACGATCAACCAAAATCTCAAAATCTCATATCTGTCGTAGAACCTATTAGAACCCATGCCACAAAACCTATTCATTACCCGCCATATGAAACAAGTGCATAATAATATGGATGGATATGTAGTCCCCTAAAACACTAACACCATAAATTATGTCATTTTCGTTGAGTGATCAGTGTTGTCGTATAAGTATCATCTTCGTTGAGTGATTAAGATGACATAAAGTATGGTCATAAGCATTCTCGTGGTGGTATCTACAAATCAAGGTGAGTAGTTTTAACTTGGTGGTCTCATGATTCATAATGTTCAACCAACTCACATCGTAAACATAACCCACGTTTACCTTACCCCTAATCCTTCTAATGAAATCTTACCAATATCCTAAATCCAAATCTCACAAGTAGAACCCTAACCGAACTGTATATCATTAACCTACGTTCGTAAACACTCATGACATGAGACACACATTAGCTTGTAGTTCTTTTAGGTTCTACCTGATTTCCTCATTTCTGCTTAGGATTATATTGTCATTGAATTTCCATCAAAACCCCAATTCATGCATGAAATTGAGAGTGGTTTATAAAATTTCCTACCTACAACGTACTAATATTTAAAAGCAAGAACTACGCTTTGAAATTTAGCCCAATTTCGGATTAGTTAACGCCTTAGTCCTTGTTTGTAAAATTATAAATTTTTAAAATTAAGTTGCTAACAAAATAAAATTGGTGACTTGTTTAGAAGATGTTTATGAGTGAATTGTTTATTGGCTCAATTTGAATGACACAGATTGTCATTATCAGCCGTTAGATTGATTTTAATCCGACGGTTACAAATGGCAATCCGTGTCATTTTCCTGAAAATATTTGAATCGGATCGGGCAACTCTCTTCACTCTTTGACCTAATTCATTGGAACACCGATCTCTCTCACTCTTTCTCCTTTGCACTCTCCTTCGTAGATCCCACCCCAATTTCTAACTCACAAGCTTCCTCCTCCGCCACTCTCACTTCTCCGATCTCCAAACGAAAATGGCTTCCGTAATCCTCAGAACCCCAACTCCAAGCGCCTCTTTACCGCCTCTTCCCCAATCTAATGGGGCTGCCGTGGTGGAGATCCATGGCCACTTTCACTAGAACATGAGTTCACTTCAATTGATTTTGATTCGTAGTTGTTTGGATTACGGATTATTTCGCTTCATTTGGTTTGTGTTTTCATTTTTTTGTGCTGCAGGAAGCCTCATGTGAATGTTGGGACAAATGAGCACGTTGATCATGGGAAGACTACTCTAACTGCGGCGATTACTAGGGTTTGTGTTTTTTTGTTACTGTGATTGGATGAGGTGAGACCATGAGAGTAGGTTTTGAATATAGTTTGTTTTGATTGTTTGGTTTCGGTGTTGTCTGAAGAAGGTATAGCTAAAGAAGTTGATTTCGACAAAATTGATAAGTCTCCTGAGGAGAAAAAGAGAGGAATTACTATTGCTACGGTTAGTGAAGACTGTTTCTCTTGTTTCATTTGCTTCATTGAAATGGATTCCTCAGAGTGATAGGTTCTTTTACCGTGCTTGATTCTATTTTTAGGATGGTGTTTGTTCAGGCACATGTAGAGTATGAAACTGCAAAGCGTCGTTATGCTCATGTTGACTGTTCTGGACACGCAAATTATGTTAAAGTGAGGATGTACTTCAATATTCAATACTATGAGAAGTTATTTTCATGAACTCTAAGCAGATTTGAGTAAGTAGACTTGCTTATTGAGTGAACTCAGCTGAGTTTTCTTAAATTGGACTCTTGTCTAAGGGGTTCCTTTGACAATTGGAACATTGTGTTCCTTTCGGGAGGTGTATCTTCATAGTTATCAGTCCTTCCTTGGTGTATAATCTTGATGTTTCTAGTTGAGATGGGAAAATTGACTTTGTTTCTGGTTACGAAAGGACTGGTTAGTTGTTTTGTGATTGGAGCTGCGCAAATGGATGGTGGGATTTTGGTTGTATCTGCTCCCGATGGTCCCATGCCACAGCCTAAGGAACACATTTTGCTTGCTCGCCAGGTGCATATTCTACTCTGTTTTCTCCTTATGAAACCTCTGTGGAATCAGTCTATTTGTTGCTTTGAATGTGTTTCTATATGTAGTTGATTGTTTATTTTTAATTGTGGTAACAGGTTAGTGTGCCATCTCTGGTTTGTTTCCTGTATAAATGTGATGCAGTTGATGACCCAGAACTAGTAGAGCTTGTCGAAATGGAGCTTCGTGGTATGGTGTTTTTCTCAAGATTGATTTTTTCCTTCAAATTGAGCCTTGCCCTTTTGCCTTACTGCATATCTTTGTCCATCTCTTTTTTTTTCTGGATATTCATTCAGGTATAAAAGGTATAAAAACTATGTTCCATTTTCAGGTGGAGGTGTGTGATTCAAACGCAGATCGAGAGGTCCCAGCCGAAGTCGAGTGGAAGATCTCGATCGATGAGGAGAGGTCAATCTTCAAACGCAAACTCACCACATCTGCTATTGAAATCGAAAGACAGGTAATTCCTCATCCTAGTTAAACTATGGATGCCTGAAAACTCCTCGTTCTCGTCTTGCCAAGTTGGCGTTCTGGCTGATCTTCCAACTATTGGCATTGGAAATAATGTAATTACCATACTTTGGATGTGTGTCTAGAATGCCTGATAATCCTTAATTTACATTATTTTGTTTTGCCCAATCTGTCTAAACATCTGTGATACAAAAGAATTCAACTGACACACTCTCTACCACTCACTCACTCTACTTGGGAATGACTTCTGTTGACGAGGTTCCATTTTGAAATATGTTCCAGCTGCACCATGTAGATGGACTTACCCAGTATGGTGTAAGGCAATAACTTCAAGCTAAAGAGAACAGCATCATTGACTTCATTACTTTGTAAGGATTCTCTGGATGCACCTGGGATGCCACTGAGTAAATTTAAGACTCCAGCAATGGCAGTACTGTGCATGGCTTGCAGTTAGGTGTTTTCCTTAACTTATTAGTTGCACTTGATTTTGCTTGTACTGCTAACGGACTTGGTCGGGCTTTCCTTGGGGTTTTTTTCCAGCCGGCTAATGGGGCACTAGATTTTTTCTCCCTGACTGTTGATGGGATTGGCGCGAGTTACTCGGAATGTTTAGAGGTGCTTAATAACAAGACCCTGCATCAGAGAATTAGGAATCCTTGAGCTACACATGCCGATTTTATTCTTAGGGAGTACAATGAGAAAGAAGCTGTGGGGCAGGCATAAAGTTACCGTCTCATGTATGAAATATGTGGCATTGGCTTTACATAATCAAGAATTAGTCCTTAAGTGTGCTATTTTTCTTTTGGTTTAGCAGATGGTACTGTACCTTGCAGAAGCGAGTCGCCAATGTCGATGCGCTGAAATATTTAAAGAACCCTCTAAATTCGCATTGACCAACTATTACGAGGATCATTTCATCGTTCCGCAGACAAGGATCATTTTAGTGACGAACAAGCTGCTTCAGGTACGAGCATTTCTCATGAACCTGAAGGATATGTGACCATTTACCATTCTAATATTATCTCATGTTACTTGCTGTTTTTCCAGTGTCCATCTCTTGACAAGATGGATAGAAAGCTTCCAAAATACAGTGGGATGTCCCATGGGAAGAACTCTTGTCACTGGAGTTGGCCAAAGCTGGTCACTGTCAACCTTCTCACTTGCTACTACACCTCAAGAACTTCAGCAAACCTGAATGTTTCGTCCGTGTCATAAAGTGCACTGTCAATGATGAGCCTGAGGCAGGGGAACCTCAAACTGTTAATATATGCTCGGTGGATAGAATGTGGAAGGCGCACAAGTCCGACATGAAAATCTTGGTTCTAAAGGTGTTGCTCGACTTTTGTTGGTTATCATCCTGTTGTTTTGTATGCACATATTCTGATGATTTTATGGGGATCTACGTCAGGTTCCATCAAGCCAGAGGCATGTTTATTTCGCTTGGAGCGAAGGCAGTTGTAGAGAACAACGAAATTCAAATAAACCAATGCTCAAATCAAGAGAGTTCTACTCTGCAAGTTCTTCTGATGTGAGTATACTCATCTTCCAGTTCTCTATATAGGTGAAATTCAGTTTCTGTTTTATGCATTGACTTGAAAGACTTTGTGATGCAGGCGTTGGGAGTGAGTCATGCAGTGATAGAAGCTCCAAAACTCAAGTGGGGGTTCTATAGTAATGGAGATTAGTTACAATATTATCCGGTGGCACAATAGGAAGTTTACTGTCATTTTTTTAATGTTAATATTGTGAAGATTAGTTTGTAATTTATAATTTTATGGAATCCATTCCTAAATAGGATTGAATTCCCGGTAGACTATTTTTTTGATTAATACTGAAATTTTATTAGCATTATTTTTCCTATTTTGAAGGAGAAACCCTAGCTATATAATAGTAAAACTCCTGCACAGCTTATGTATCTACATTCACAGCCGTTTCTCACAATCAAAATTCACAGCTGTTTCTCATAATCTGTCCTTCTGGTTCTCACAATCCCAGCAGATTGAATTCCCGTCACAATCGGTAGTTTTCTTTTGTGCCAATTTGATCTTCTTCAAAGCGAAACTCACCCACTGCCATCCTTATCAAAGTGCTAAAATGATGTGTACAAATGATCATCTCTTTCAAGCTTGTATCTTTGCATTGTTGCAGAGATGAATTCAGTGTAGTCAATTGTTCCATTTCCATCCACCTCAGCCTGAAAGTATGCCAGAATGAGATACTATATTGACTTTGACAAGCACAACAGTAACCAATGAAACTAGACTATTAGAATGACTAACAACTTTCATGAGTTGCTTAACCTCAACTTCGGATAGCTTCAATCCTAATCGAGCCAAACCTGTATTCAGTTCTTCATAGTTAATTGTTCCACTTGTCAGTGTCCAGGTTAGTGAACAATGTTTTCAGACCTTTAATTTGTTCTTCCAAAACCAGAAAGCAATTTTCACAGCTACTGGTTAGATACACAATGCAGACTCCAAACAATTAAACACTGTACGATGTGCGTATGCAAAAAATAATAATTGAGGAATGATTAAAATAATATACACCAGTCACGAGGAACATCATTGGCTATCTGTCAAATTACCTTCAAGGCAAGCTTCTTCATATTACTCATTGCCCTGAATTGCTTCATTATGGACAAGACTGCACTTCCAATTGGTTTGTCTGATGCTGCACCACCCTTGATGCAAGGATGCTCTGTAAAAAAACCCATAGTAGAGTTAGAAAGTTTACCATAGAAATTCAGGTCTCCTGCAAATGACGCCTTATGATCAGAAGTTTAGCGAGAAAAGAAACAAAATATTAAGTTGGCAACAACATGCAGCAGAAATTTCAGATATGGTGAAATTAAAAAAGTTAACCAGTATGATCTTGCAACAAACATATATCATGATTACTTATGGAATCAGTTGTATAAATAGCATATACACTTTAAGTTCCACAGACAACTTGCAAAGGAACTGAAAAGCAATCTACCTCACGGCTTAAGTAGAACTTCATATTCTTGAAGAGCTTTTTACACTCCTTTGTATCCATATCATCATCATTATCAGTATCTTCTTCAATGAGGTGCATCAATGCTCCAGGTTCATTTGATGGCAGTTGATGCTGAAGTTGGGAAAGTCTTAACTCAGACTCTTTAAATTGTGTACCCTCTTTTTGGCCTTCTATTTTCTCTGGCTTAGAAGAACCAGAATCTTTCTGCTCTTCAATAATATGCTTAGAGTTTCCATTCATATATCGTGTGAGAGCATACAGATCTGCAAAAACAAGTATAACATGAAACCAGCCACGTTTAAAAACTCGGCAGATGTAATAGTTTTCAGTCATGAAAATATGAATAATACTTCCAAACTAGAATAAGAACATACCTGCTGCTAGAGCTTCTATTCTGGGATCAAGAATTGATGGATACTTAACATTTATGGAATGATAGAGCCTAAAATTGACAAAGCTAATAAGCAAAACTAACTTGATTGAGTTGAAACAGAGATTCAATTCACTCTTCTAAGACCGAGGCAACTTCTACACTCAAGATATGCACTCTCAATTGGATTCTCATAACGAAAAACGTAATCGGATTGAAGGATACTGCATATGCATCAATGATTTAAATACATCTATGATCCATGCTTAACTAACTTGGTTATGAACTCATCCAATTCAAAGTAAGCCAATCGCATTCCTGATTAGCAGTTTATGCTATCACGAGAAGTAATGCTAACAGATTCATGAGAACTAACTCAAGCTTGATTTCAAGTTCTGCAAATATCTAATTTCCATAACTTCAAGATTTTGATTCATTTCTATCTTTGAAGAAGTCTCAATGCAATATCCCCAGACTCCAGAGCAGATAATGAGCATATAGATTTACATGACCTTGTGCAAATTGGACAACTCCATAGCAGCTCCTCTCAATTTCTCGCTCTCACGACATAGCCGACACAGAATACCAGCGAACAACTAATATTTCAATCTCTGCATTTCCCGTGAAGGTAAGTAAGCCCTCTAGCTGTCCCTAGAGCTATACCGTACCTAGTCCGCCAGTCTAAAACCTCGCCGCCCTTGAACAGATGATGATCGAGGGAACTATTCGGCATGTAATCGTACACCAACAACCTCTTCGTACCCTCGGAACAGAACCCTCGAAACGAACCAGATTAACATGCTGGATCGTACCGATTGTGCTCACTTCAGTTCTGGATTGCTTCTCCCCTTGACTGATACTCTCCAGCTTCTTCACAGCTATGGCTGTCGAATCGGCCACAACGCCTTTGAATACGTTGCCAAACCCTCCTCCTCCAAGCTTCCCGGAGAAGTTCCTCGTCGCATTCTGCATATCTCTGTATGTAAACGCCATTAATGACCCTTCCACAGCTTTCCGCAACAGCTCCATTTCTGTCCTCGGAGCTAGCTTTCACTTCCGGCTCTACGGGAGTAGCTGGATTTGACGACTCGACCTTTGACGACTCGGAGCTAGCAACCCATACGATGAATTTTCTATCTCACCCTTTTCGGTAAACTGCTCCTCGGTGGCAGCGTGTCTTCACCGGAGAATGCCATCGCCGGGAGTTTTTGGATAAGCTTAGATTTTAATAAATAAATATGGAAGATAAGTAGATAAGATAATGTGGATGGTAAAGTTAAAGTGTGGATGGTAAATTAAAATGAACTTTGAGAGAGTTATAATGATCAAACAGTTATGTACATTAAATTTAGGTCCAAACCTGCATATTTTGTGGATTAATTAGGTGGACCAATTATAAAAGGCCACGTGGCAGTGGGTATCGGTACCCAGCGGATACCGGAGTGTTTGCCTAGAAGCTATATATTAAGTTGGCAAACCAGAGGAGAGAAAATGTTATTTTCCCTAACATATAGGACAAACCCTAATTCTCACTTAACACTTGTCCCCACACGGTTGGGACTTTAGAGTTTTGTCCATTATTTTTTGTTAGGAACATTATGGTATTGCATTTCATCAAAGAGTATCTCTATCAACTTAATTAATTGATAGCAAACCAGGAAAAAAACTAACTATAAACTAATGTATACACATCACAAAATAAGAGACAACAAAACAACTTTACTATACAAAGTAACTCTTCAACAGAACAAAATTTTGAGATAATTTTGAAGATGAAATAACTACCCGTTTCATCTTGACTCGTTGGACAAGAGCCACCGATGACAATGGTACTATATTTATATAAATTTTTGTTGCAAATAAGACCATGGCGCAAACACTATTTTAAGAAAGTAGTGGAACTTGAGAAGCTACAACAAATAACATTGTCGAAAGTCGAAACATCATAAGATTTTTGAATATGTCTTACCTTTTACATAATGCAATTCCTTATGTTTAGAATAGTTTTTCACGACAAAAGACTTAATTAAGATTACAATCGTCATGCGTGTAGATGACATGTATACATTGAGAAATGAAATGTGTTATTATAAGATCATGCATGTGATGTTTTATTTGGATTTATAGTATATTACGAACAAAGACTGATCTAGTTTAAAATTAGTAAAAATGTAAGATTTATACATATTGCAATTCTCGACTGACGAGCCAATGAAAGGCGAATAAAATATGTAGACGATTAATCAATCCCCTGATCGGGGCAGCAACTATTAATCATCTTCTATATATACATTGAGTCTAATTTGAAGCACACTCATTAGTAGAAGGACACTAGATTGAGTAATGAATATGATGTGGTTAATATCCATTTTAGTCTTCAATCTAAAGGTGTTATAACAGTACGGTTATTAACCTTTAAAAAGTGACAAAAATATCATTATCATATAACTTCTCGTCCAAAATCTCCATTAATTTTGTCAACTAAAATTGAAAAGTCATCGAGCCACCTTATCCATTTTGTCCATATTACTTCATGTCATGTGAGCTAGTTCATTGTAATGACTAGGACTTATTTAGTAATTTTCTATCCTTCTAGTGACTAAATAGTAATCAGTACGGCATGACCACTTTTGTAATTTGGCAGTGTCTGTTAACACTGTGCCAACGGTCAGAACTCTGCCTATTTCCCTTTTGTCTGTTTATGAATTCCGGCTCTGTAAATGCAACAGACACCATCTGTTGTTGCTCATTAATGAAATATCAGAAATTGATTCCCCCCTCCAACTTTCTCTCAACTTTATCCCCTTTCTTTCTACTCTCTCTCTCTCTCTCTCTATTCTCGTTCGATTAGCTCGCCGGAGCTCCGGTCAAGGGTCATTACAACTGGTATCAGAGCAAGCTCCGGATGGTTTCTAACCAGCAACGTTTGGCCGACTTGGAGGCGGCCGTCACCACCATCAACGCCACTCTCACCACCATACATGAGCGTCATACTACCTCAGAGGCCAACACCAACGAACGATTCAACCAGATTCAAGCGATGTGCCAAAGAATCCTTGAAGGCCAGGCTAACCACCAACCACAGCAGCCACCCCTGCTGAACAACCCTAACCAGAGGAACCAGCTGCCTAACCACTATCCTCGTTTGGACTTTCCCTATTTCTCAGGGTCAGAACCCGACTCTTGGGTAAGGAAATGCTCTAAACTCTTTGTTATACATGCTATACCAGAGAACCAGCAGGTGGAGCTGGCATCCCTGTACTTGGAAGACAAAGCGGATGTGTGGTACCAAGGCTGGATAACTGGGAGACCTCAGGCCATTTGGGAAGAGTTCTCTGCAGAGTTGATCAAAAGATTTGGAGACCCTTCCAATGTCAATGTAATAGGGTCCTTCAACAAACTCAGGCAGACTCACACGGTGTTGGATTATCAGGAGAAATTTGAAGACTTGCGTTCACGGATGCTGAGTCTGAATCCTAACCTGGCAGAACCCTACTTCATACAGAGCTTCATTAGTGGGTTGGATGAGGAGATTCAACCGGTGTTGCTCATGCTGAAACCTCCAGAAATCACTACAGCCTTTCTTCAGGCCAGAATGGAAGAGGTGAGCATAGAAGCCAGGAAAAAGAAGCTCAGAAACCAACCACGTTGGCCACCTAAACCAGCAAGAAAAGGGCCAATGATTGCAGCCAAACCTTCCTTACCTCAAAACCGCACACCAGGCTTATGCTACAAGTGTGGTGACAAATATTTCTATGGCCATATATGCACCAAGAAGAGGCTGCAAGCTATGCAAGGAGAAGAGGAGGAAGAGGCTGGAGGAGAACCACAACTTCCATCAGACACATTGGAAGAGGTTGAAATACCTGAAGGGCGGCGCCATTGAGGCAAAAAAGGAATTAGATGAGAAGAGAAAGAGGGAGAAGTTGAGAAGAAGAGGCAGAAGCCTTCAATTTGGGAGAGAAAATAGGGTTTTTAATTTGTTCATTGATACCTGAAACATTACAACACTTTGGCTTTTATAGCCACCCCATTATAAATTGGTCATTCTACTATCTAATTACTGCAACTCAGTCACTCCGGTTGGCTGGATCATTACAATCCATTCCTCTTAAAAACAGACTTGTCCTCAAGTCTGATAGAAGAATTGTGCTGAAACAAAAAAGTAATGTTAGCCTGCACTAATAAGGTTCATGTCTTCAAGCTTCCTTGGCATAAATCCGTCCTTCACTTACTATCCCCTCCCACTCCTTGAAATGAGACTTGTCCTCAAGTCGATGACGAAACAAAAACAAGCTCATCCTTGACAAGTATTGCGTAGACTCTACTTTGAACACCCATAACTGCAACTTCTTAACAGATTGCAGATTCAGAAAATGCATCCAAAATGACACATTCTTCCTCTCCAGGTGAAAGCTTGGTAGAATTAAAAATGATCCAGCCATTAACTTGCAGAAGACACCAAAATGAATGTTGTTGACTTGTATATGATCATCACAAGCATGAGGCACCAAGACTTTAACAATCCTTATGGAACTAGTCATCCACTGCAAGCAGACTGCAACATCTTTATATGGTTCTTTGTGGTTGGGAAAATTACCTCTTCCATGGGAACCATGTGATACCCGAAGGAACAAAGAGATGACTTGAGGTCAACATGAATAGGCAAGAGTAGCGGTAGAGCACTCTTACTCACATGAAAATGCAGCTTCTTTCCTTCATTGCAGGACCTCTCATCACAACAACTACAAATCAAATAGGAAACTGAACCACTTCCTTTAAATCCAAAACAGAAACCAAATTGCACCGATTCAAGTGGCTGTATTTCCTTGAGCTTGTCACATCCCAGCTTGGCTTCAATAGCATCAACATATGCAACAAGCAAAACTTTGGCGAGAACCTTAAAATGGATATGGAATTCTAATTTGACAGATTCCACAAGCTTTGACATATCATTTAGCAACTGAACTATGAATGAAGCTAATATCCACTTCTAATTCTTCGCCACCATTCCTTCTGCAGAATAACACTTGGAACACATCAGCTCGCAATCCCTCTTACATTTCTTCATGTCACATCCAAACAATTGAACATTTCCATTCACAACACCTGTCCCTACACTGATTTTCTCACTCAGTTCGATCTTTTGATCCAGGGAAGCAACCTTGGACTTAAGCAAGAGCTTCTCAGCAAACTGATCTAGTCTTTCTTTAGCTTTAGCTGCCCTCTTCTCCCTGACCAACACTGCAGCTTGAATGAGTACAGGCATTTTGTTGTCAGCAAACATTCCTGGTAATGCTGAAACAAGCTCTTGTGCCTGATCCCTCTTAAGCATCTGATTTGCATGTATATTCTCTCTTTGTTTAGGAGAAAGCTTGTCAAGTGTTGCAAGATTTGGGCTAGTAAACTTTGTATAAGCTTCCACAGCTTCCTACGATCTTCGTAAAAGCTGCTGAATATAAGCCAGCTGGATGGCTATTGGAGGTAACTGACTCTCTATGTCCTTCTCAGCCCAGTTAGCATCCAGTAAATATTGCTTGCTACTTCTTCTTGCTTGCTGCAATAGCTGTTCTGCTTCTGCATACTCCTTTGTCTCAACTAGAGAGCATGCTGGGTTGAATGCTAAGTCATATTTGCTGGATGGTTTGTTAAGAGTAGCATACATTTTCAGTTTGTAACAAGTGTCACCATGAGCAACCAATGACTTGAAGGTTTGAACAAAATGAAGTGCATAATTCCAAGCATTCACTAGCAGCTCTGAATCAACAAAAGCTTCGGCACACAAAGAATCCATATAAAGCTTGCAATGGAGCTGCAACTTAGAAGTGGAATGGCATTTAGATATATTGCTAATAAGTATGTAGTTGGATATAAGATTTCCATCCAACTCCAGATGCATAACTTTGCAATCTTTATAAGGTTCCTTCAACCCAACACAATCGATTCCTTTCTTTGCACCAACTAGCTTGAAAAAGCTCAAGAACTTTTCTATTGGCCAAAAATTACACCCAAATTTCATGAAGTGTAGCAGTGTAGGAAGGCAAACAAGTGACGTAGTCACTGCCAGACTTACTAATTGCCTCTTAGTACTAGAACCTTGATTATGCTCTTGTTGGGGCACTACTGAACTCTTGAATGGGTGTTTGTATACTTCTTTATAGTTTGGATAATTTCTCCTACCAGAAAGCACCACATAGCAGCTAATATAGTGGCCAACCTGTGAGCTAGGACTTTGAGCAAACACTTGGTAGGCAGAACCTAACTCATTATATGGTGCTTTAAAGCAGATAATATTTGCTCTTCCCTGAGAATCAACATGAACAGAACAACAAACTGGACAAGACTGAAATCCAAAACTGCTGTCACCTTTCCATTTTTTCACATCCCGTCCAAACAATTCAATCAGAAACCCACCATCCAACCTTGTGAATAATACTTTCAAGTTTTCCAATGGACTAAGGGTAACATTCAAATGCTGAAAATGATAAGAATCATATATAGAAGAAATGACCTGAACGAGTTCCCTCCCCATCAAGAAGTGGCTGAAATACTGACCCCAAAAGAGTTCATTGTTGACTGCTAATGGGGGACATATGAAATCGACCAGTCTAAAATTGCCGAGAAGGTTGGAATCATCCAACTCAATTTGTGTAGGTCCCTTCACTGGTTCTGCAGTTGCTGAAACTGTTGACCAAGAATCGAGTTTCATAACTGAGGTTGGAAAACCCAGAGTCGAGACTGAGGTAAGAGTTGTTGCTTGCTTCGACTGCTCCTCTGTGCCGCTTAAGATTCCAAGCGATGGACCAAGAGAAATGGAAGGGAGAAATGTAGTTGAACTACCCTTTCCCTTGAAGCTGGCAGACTGTGAACGTGGAAAATGACTCAGGATAACAAGGCAAAACTCAACCCAAACCAGCGAATCACGCCCCTTTTGCCATTCGTTGAACCAATGGAGAGCTTCTCCGGTGAGAGCCATCCATGCTCTGTACACCTGGTTGTTCTCCGGAACATCGTAAAGATGAAATTGACGAACACATTGAGAAGCCACGGACTTCCATCAGCACCAGAAAAGATCGACAATGAAAAGGAAGAAGGTGATGAGTCAATGGAATCGGTGGAAATGACAAGCTTCTGTTGCGAGATAAGAAGCTGCTCCATGGGTGTCGAAGTACCGCTCTGATACCATTTGTAAATGGAGATGGAAGATGGAAGATGGAGATGGAAGAGGTGCTCCTACAGATGGGTAGCCCTTCCACTGGCTCCTCCATTAAGCTGAGAGGTAGAATGGGAAAGGTACAACTTCTCATCTTAATCGATTCAGGTAGCAGCCACACTTTCCTAAGCAGTAAGTGTGCTAAAGAGCTGGGGGTGCAAAACTGAGCATGCAATCCCTATGAGGGTTAAGGTTGCAAATGGTGAATCACTACTCAGCACTCACACATGCCCTGGATTCACTTGGTTTATGCAAGGCCAGATGTTTTCATTTGATGCTAGAGTGTTGGCATTGAAAGAGAATGACTTAGTGTGGATGCAATTGGTTGAGAACCATAAGCCCTGTTGAAATGGATTTCAACAATCTGAGCCTGTCATTCAAATGGGAAGGCAAACCGCTAGTGCTACAAGGCATACCAGAGATGGGTCATTGCAAGTTGATGAATGGCCAAGAGTTCTTAAAATGCCTATCACACCCCATTACTACTCAATGGTGGGACATCTATCGACTGTCAACACTCAAACAGAAGCAGCTGCAATTCCCAGCTTCCTGCAGCCCATATTGGAAGAATTTTCAGATGTTTTTTCCACACCATCTTCCATGCCTCCTGCCAAGGATTGTGACCATGCCATCCCCTTGCTACATGGCCACAAGCCAGTAAACCTCAGACCTTACAGGTACTCCCCCAACCAGAAGGATGAGATTGAAAGACTTGTGGCAGAAATGATAAACACTGAGATAGTGCAGCCCAACCACAGTCCTTTTGCTTCTCCTGTACTGCTGGTTAAGAAGAAGGATGGTACATGGAGGTTCTGTGTCGATTATAGGCAGCTCAATGCCATCACCATCAAGGACAAATTCCCAATTCCCATGATCGATGACCTGCTGGATGAGCTGCATGGTTCTACCCATTTTACCAAACTCGATTTGAGGGCTGGCTACCACCAGATCAGGATGAAGGAGCAGGACCAACCTAAGACAGCTTTTAGAACTCACCATGGTCACTTTGAGTTCAGGGTTATGCCATTTGGGCTAACGAATGCCCCTACTACTTTCCAAGCACTAATGAACACAGTGCTAGCTCCTTATCTTAGGAGGTTTGTATTGGTGTTTTTTGATGACATTCTGATATACAGTGCATCTCCTATTCAGCACCAGAAGCATCTATCATTGACACTCAGGCTGCTACGTGATCACCAACTATATGCAAAGAAGTCGAAATGTAGCTTTGGCCAACAAAGCATCGAATACCTTGGGCACATACACTACAAAAAAAGAGCATTTTGGCGTCGGTTGAAACGAAAGAGGATAACGTCGGTCGATCGACGCTAAATGAAATCTCGCATTTTAGCGTCGGTCGTTTGGTCGACCGTCTCTGGTCGACCGACGCTAAATACTAACCCTAATTCAGCCGCCTCCTCTCTTCTCTCTTCTCTTTCTCTTTTCCCTTCTCTTCTCTATCTGCTCCATTCCAGCCGCCTTCTCTCTTCTCTCTTCTCTTTCTCTTTTCCCTTCTCTTCTCTATCTCTATCTGCTCCATTCAAGATCCGCCGCTAGATCTCATCGATGGTCCCGCTAGCTCCGCCGTTGGCAACCCTGGTATGTGACGACCACTTCTTCTCTCTCTTACCTATGCTCCTCTCCTCTCCTCTCCTCTCATTGTTTTCTTCTTCCAGATGAGGTCTCTAGCGGGCGCGGTGGGAGGAAGTGGCAGTCTCCAGTGGCGGTGGTGGGACGAAGTGGCGGTGGTCCAACGGCGGCGGTGGGAGGAAGTGGCGGTGGTCCAGCGGTGGCGGTGGGAGGAAGTGGCGGTCTCCAGCGGCGGCGGTGGGAGGAAGTGGCGGTGGTCCTCCGTCTTCTCCAGTGGTCGGCAGCAGCGGCAGATGAGAAGAAGGAGAAAAAGAAGCGGCTGCTGATGCAGCTGCTTTTTTTTGTGATTTTCCGGTCGAGTTAGCGTCGGTCGGTATGTCAACTAGCGTCGGTCAACCAAAAACCGACGCTAAAAACTAGCGTCACCACTTTCAGCGTCGGGTTTGTCGGCCGACGCTATTCAAATTAGCGTCGGTCGGTGACCGACGCCATTACGCGCATACGACCGACGCTAAAACGTGTTTTTTTTTGTAGTGATAGTGACCAACAAAGGGGTGTCTACTGATAAGAGTAAGATCAGTGCAATGATTAAGTGGCCTCAACCACACAACATCAGATCCCTGAGAGGATTTTTGGGATTGACAGGGTACTACATGAAGTTTGTTAAGGACTATGGCCTCATAAGCAAGCCCTTAACGACACTGTTGAAGAAGGATAGATTCCAGTGGAATGAAGAAGCCACAAAAGCTTTCAACAAGCTGAAAGTGGCTATGGTGGAAGCCCCGGTTTTAGCCCTACCTAATTTTCCCTACCATTCACATTGGAGACTGATGCTTCTGGGATTGGAGTGGGAGCAGTGCTGTCACAAGGAGGCAGGCCAATAGCCTACCTAAGCCAAGCACTAAGTCCCAGAAACCAAGCCTTATCCACTTATGAGAAAGAGTACCTAGCTGTGATCATGGCTGTGAATCGTTGGAGGCATTACTTGGAAGGCAGATAATTCGCCATAGTGACCGATCATGAAATCCTTAAGCATCTCCTTGATCAGAAAATCCACACTCACATACAGAAGAAAGGGCTGGTCAAACTGCTTGGTTTGGACTTCTCAATTAAATATCGTCAGGGCAAGTTCAACAAAGTAGCTGATGCCCTCTCAAGAGTGGTAGATGACACTGGTAACTGCCACAGCATCACAGCTCACTTGCCTGAATGGCTAACTGAGATTGAAGACAGCTATGCAGGTGATCAAGCTGCACAAGAAATGATCACAGCATTGGCTGCAAATGCAGGTGGTCCTAATATATACTCTTATGCACAAGGGCTACTCAAACGCAGAGGTACCATTTATGTGGGAAGCACGGGTGACATGAGAGACAATATACTCCACTTGTTCCATGCATCCCCAGTTGGTGGACACTTGGGCAGGCAAGGCACTTACCAAAGGCTCAAACAGTTCTTTTATTGGCCTGGAATGAAGCAGAAGGTGAAGGAATGGGTGGCTGCTTGCCAAATTTGCAGCCAATGCAAGGCTGAAAACGTCCCTTACCCTGGCCTCCTGCAACCCTTACCCGTTCCAGAGCAAGCATGGCAACACATCACCATGGATTTCATAGAAGGGCTACCTAAGTCAGGGGGCAAAGAGGTGATTATGGTGGTGATTGACAGGCTAACTAAATACGGACACTTCCTAGCCATAGCTCATCCCTACACAGCTGCAACTATAGCTCAAATCTTCATGGATAACGTATTAATGCCACTGACCATCATATCTGACAGAGATGCCATTTTTACTAGCAGCTTCTGGAAAGAAGTCTTCAAAATGCAAGGTACGAAACTCCATTACTCCACTGCATATCATCCCCAAACAGATGGCCAAACTGAGGGGCTCAATCGATGTTTAGAAGATTATTTGAGATGCATGGTTAGTGGGAAACCCAAAGATTGGGTCAATTGGATAGCCATGGCAGAATGGTGGTATAACACTAATTATCATAGCAGCCTACAGCTCACCCCCTTTGAAGCTCTGTATGGTTATCCCCCTTCCCAGTTTTCCTTGCAGAATCCCTTGTCAACTTCTATAGCAGCGGTAGCTGACAAGCTACAACACCAGCACAACCTCATTGATCACCTTCGATCGAATTTGGCAAAGGCTCAGAACAAGCAGAAGCAATTTGCAGATGCAAGGAGGACTGAAAGGCTCTTCCAAGTGGGTGATTGGGTTTATTTGAAGCTGCAGCCTTACAGGCAGACTTCAGTCAACCGCAGGGCTAACCAGAAGCTATCCCAAAGGTACTATGGTCCTTTTCAGGTGCTCAAGAAAATTGGTGAGGTGGCCTACCAGCTGGAGTTACCCCCCAGCAGCTCCATTCATCCGGTGTTCCATGTGTCTCTACTGAAGAAAAGTGTAAAGCCCCCAGCCCTGGTGCAAGCAACCTTGCCAGATGTGGATCAGTTTGGAGCACTCAAGCTGGAGCCCTTGGCAATACTTGCAAGGAGATTTGTGAAGCAGGGAAATGTAGTTGTAACTCAGGTGTTAGTGCATTGGACTCATCAGAATGAGGAAGAGGCAAGCTGGGAGAATTTGCCAGATTTCGAGACCAGGTTTCCAGATTTTAAGGCTTGAGACAAGCCTTTTTGATCCATGGGGGATTGTAATGACTAGGACTTATTTAGTAATTTTCTATCCTTCTAGTGACTAAATAGTAATCGGTACGGCATGACCACTTTTGTAATTTGGCAGTGTCTGTTAACACTGTGCCAACGGTCAGAACTCGGCCTATTTCCCTTTTGTCTGTTTATGAATTCCGGCTCTGTAAATGCAACAGACACCATCTGTTGTTGCTCATTAATGAAATATCAGAAATTGATTTCCCCCTCCAACTTTCTCCCCTTTCTTTCTACTCCCTCTCTCTCTCTCTATTCTCGTCCGATTAGCTCGCCGGAGCTCCGGTCAAGGGTCATTACAATCATCCTAGACTCAATTCAACCCATCAATTTAGTCTAACTTAAGCCAATGAAAACCAACAACCAAAATTCTCCCAAAACCAAACCTAACCCAACCATTCCGATCCAATCTTAGACTGAAGCTGTCTTCTATCTTTTATGTTTGTTAATGGAACATGTAGTTTATGTTTGTTAACTGAACCAGAAGGATACAACTCTCTCTCTTTATATTTATTTGGTCAGCTTGGATGAATTGTTCAATTTCAAATCACTCTCTATTGATGAGTGTGGAATCAATTTTGGCGTGCTTCACTCTTTTTAACTGACAAAGAGGGGAATGAATCAATTTCATATATGTTTGAATGAAAAGAAAATCAGACCATGGGGGCTTCTTTTCTTTCAAAGTTTCAAACTTTTTCATCATTACTCTTTCAAAGCCTACAGTTTCATATTCCCAGATTCCCAAGGACAATCCCTCAAATTCCTACTTTTCCAATTATTTGAAGTTAGAAAATGCCAACAATAAAAGAAGCAGCTAGCATCTGTTCATCACTACTTGTTGCTACTGTCTTTATCAATCCACTGTCCATTCTTCTTTTGTTTGGTTTTCAATTCAATAACATAAATATATTAGTACAAATATTTCATTCCTTTTGTATTCTCCTTGATTTAATAATGCTTACCAACAAACCATCTTTATTGTCAAACCAATGCAAGATTTGTATGAACTTGGAAGAATTCATTATGCATTTAGGAGTACAAATATAACATATTAGAAAGATAGGATAATTGATGGATCCTAGATCCATTAATTGGATCAAAGCCCACTATATTCTGTAAAAGCCCACTCTCAAATTTTTGGGTCCAAGCCCACTCTCCAACTGGCCTCTCCGCCTTGTGCCTATAAAAAATTGAGATGGTTTTAGTAAAAGGATTGTTTCTCATATTCTTGATAGGAAAAATAGCACTTTAGCCCCTCTACTTTGCAAACTTAATAGATAACTCCCTATACTATAAATTGCTAATTTTTACCCCTTCTACTTCGACCACTTTGCCGTTTGGGTCCTTTCTTTTCAACTTTTGTTTTCGTAACGTTAAATCTGGATATATCTGTATTCAACATAGAGAGATATCAGAGGTAGGAGATGAAGAGTTGACCATGGAGGTAAATTTTGGAGGTATCATGAAGAGTATGGTGAAATACGAAGAATTTTAAAATCGCACATTTTGTTCGCCAATTTTATCCTATTTAATTATATATATGTATATTCTCACTTAGAAAATGCTTAGTAAACTAATACATGACTATTGAAGCTAACACGGTGTACCGAATGCGCATCAATTAAGATAAAAGTTGAAAATGAAGGACTCAAACGGCAAAGTGGTCAAAGTAAGAGGGTGTAAAATGAGTAATTTATAGTATAGGGCTATCCGTTAAGTTGGCAAAGTAGAAGGGAGACAAAGTGCTATATTTTCCTTTCTTGATACTATCTCTCTACAACATGTGTATCGACTTGAGCGCCAAATTTGAGATCGGGGGCAATCCGCTCGTCGTTTCAGGTACCAAACTCCGTTGGCGGTGAATCATCAACAAAATTTGAATCATTATGTTTGAAATGGTAGTTAGAAGGAAAACCACATATCATTTTGTTAACACTTGTAATTTTTGTACAAACACATATCTTACTTTTATCTAAGGGGTTGTTTGGTTGCAGTGATATTGATATTGATAACTGCAGATATCATGATATTCAGGATATCATCGTTTTTTCTGTCCTGAATATCATGATATCTGGGGCCAAAAGTGATATCAATATCACTCAACAAATATTCATGTAGGGAGGTGAATATCTTCAGAGTGACATTGATATCACAGTTTTTGGACAATTCTATCCTCACTCATTGGCGGAGCCAGGAATTGATCTAAGTGGGGTCCCGTTAGAAAACTAAGTAGGCAAATAAAAAATATAATGTAAAAAAAAATTGAAAAATAGGCTATTATTATTTCTTTATAGCAATCGACGTCGTGTTTTCATATTTTGGAAGTACTTTAAAATACATTCATTGCTCAAAGTATATAGTACGTCTCTCTCGATGAACGCTATTAAACAATCACACAAGAACTCATCACCCATATGATTTCGGAGCTTGTTTTTTTTTTTTCCGAAAGTGGTACCTCATCTCATTAATGATTCAAATCAAAGCAAATGTTGTGTACAAAAATCACATCTATCAGGAGGCGCTTCCCCATAAAAGGTCGACGCAAGAGAACGAGATCGATGAGCAAGCTCATGAGCGAATCCGTTTCTAACTCTCCTAACCCAAACAATCTTGTAACCTGGTTGTATCCGGATCATGTTTCGGCAACGCTCTACCATCCTACCAAACTCGGTGATGTCATGGTTGGTTCTCTCTGTGGCAGACGCAACTTCTTGGTTGTCGGTTTCAAAGATAACCCTACTATAGCCCATGCTGTTCATCCACTCCATCGAGAGTAAGAGTGCCGACAACTCCTCCTCGCGTGCTGATCGACAACCAGTCCCTTTGTGCATAAGTACCTGCAACACTTCACCTCTCTCATTTCTGGTAACAGCACCAACACCATGGCAAGCTTCACCTGCAAATGTTGCGATATCAAAATTGCATTTGACCCAACCTGTGTCCGGAGTGTGCCAACGAGGGCAAAAAGGCTGTTGTTGCCGTGCCTCGGGTCGGATTTGGTGCCACTTTTTCCATTCTTCAAGATCGTCCAAGCTCTGGTTTATGATTTCCAATGGCGGCCGAGATTGATTCTGCCAGACCCGTATATTCCTCTCCCTCCAGACCCCCCATATAATTGCAAGCACTTTCTGAACTTGGAACTCCGCCTCCGCCTCAATCACTCTGAATAACCACTGTCTGCTGTCCACGCCATAGCCTTGCAAGCTTTGGATCCACCCGTACACTCCCCCATTGCCGCCAGCAATCAGTCATCAATGAACATTCAAACAATAAGTGGTGGATTGTCTCCTCCTCCCTCGAACATCATCCACAAGTGTCGACAACCTCAATTCCACGCCGTCGAAGGGTGTTCCGTGTGGGTATAATTCCGCGCGCCATTCGCCAGCACAGCTGCTTAATTTTTGGTGGAACCCTCAGCTTCCACAATTTAGTCCATGCGCCGTCAATGTGAGTTCCGTCGGGCTGTCCTAGGTTGTCCATAAACGCCCGGTACGCTGATCGCACCGAGTATGCTCCGTTCTTTTCGAACCGCCAAATCCTTAAATCTTCACCGTCTCCTGATGGCGGCACCAATGTCTTAATCGCTTGTATATCACGATCACAAAAGAGGGTGGTGAGTAAATTGTCATCCCAGATCCGAAGATCCGGGTTGACTAAATCGTAAACCGTCAAATCGTGTAGTTGCATACTAGGGTTCTCCGACTCCACCCAACAATTTAGATCATCCCGAAGCCAAGGCTCTTCCCAAACGTTCACCGATCTTCCATTCTCCACTCTCCACCGGGTTCCATGCCGAATACAATCTTGGGTAGCTAGTATACTCTTCCACACATAGCTTGGCCGGTAGCCCAGCTTAGCTGACAGAAAATCCCCGTCCGGGAAATGTTTAGCTTTGAACACCCTTGAGACCAAAGTATGGGGTTCCGTTAAGAACTTCCACCCCTGCTTCCCCAACATTGCGACATTGAATCCATGAAGGTTTCGAAATCCCATTCCACCGAACTCCTTCCGGACACACAATCTCTCCCATCTCATCCACGCAATACCTCCGCCTCCTTCCTTCTTCGTTCCCCACCAAAAACTGTTCATCATTCTTTCTAACTCTTCAACAGTGGTAGTGGGAATGAGGAAAACATTCATACAGTAGGTCGGGATTGCTTGTGCGACTGTTTTAATTAGAATCTCCCGTCCACTTGCCGTTGTGAACCGCCGCCTCCATCCTTGAATTTTTTACCATAAGCGATCCTTGAGGAAATGCATAGACTCCTTCTTCTTCCTTCCAATCAATGAGGGTAATCCCAAGTACTTTCCGGTGTCTAGGGTAGCTGTGACTCCTAGGATGCTGGTGACCGCTTCCTTTAGCATCGGGTCGGTGTCTCGCGTGAAAAAAATCCCTGATTTGTCGAAATTAACCAGCTGCCTGGTAGCCGCTGCGTAGCTCTCAAAGATTGTCTTTAACCCTCTAGCTTCCGACACTCCAATTTTTAGGAAAAAGAAGCTATCATCTGCGAAGAGGAGGTGTGTGATTCTTGGCGCTCCAACCCCGACCCGCACACCCATCAACCTGCCCCTACTCTCTTGTCGTCGAATAAGAGTCGACAATCCCTCGACACATATGAGGAACAAGAAAGGAGATAGCGGACAACCTTGTCGTAGCCCCCGTTGTGGTTCGAACTCCTCCCCCAACTCCCCATTCAACAACACCCTGTACTTCACCGATTTTATACACATCATCATCCATGTAATCCACCTCTCTCCAAACCCAAGCTTGCGCATCATCAGTTCTAAGTACTCCCATTCCACTCTATCGAAAGCTTTGGAGATATCAATCTTCAAAGCTGCAAACTCCTGCTTAGTTTTCTGCTTTGATTTCATGGCGTGGAGCATTTCGAAAGCAATCAAGATGTTGTCCACAATGCTTCGGCCCTTGATAAATGCGATTGTTCTTCGCCAATTAGGTTTGGCATTACCGAGCGGAGTCGGTTGGCTAAAACCTTAGCGATTAACCTGTACATAACATTGCACAAGGATATCGGCCTCAAGTCCTTCATTGATTCTGGGTTTGTTACCTTTGGCAGTAGCACGATTGTCGTGCCTTGAGCATAGTCCGGAATTTTCCCTTCACCAAGCCACTGCTTGCATGCCACCACTATTTCCCCACCGATCTCCGGCCACATCTTCTGGTAAAACCCCTGGTTAAACCCATCCGGACCCGGGGCTTTATCTGGTTTCATATCAAAGAGTGCAACCTTGAACTCCTCGTCGATGAACGGTCTATCGAGCGATTGATTGTCCAAGCCTGTGACCCGACGCTGCACCCAGTTAGTCACGAGTCTTGGGTTAGCATCGGTGGCTGCAAAGAGCTTCTGAAAATAAGAGGTTGCCACATCTGACATCCCTTCACGTGTGTCCTGCCAATTTCCTCCGTCGTCTTTAAGCCGATTTAGCTCTTTCCGTTTCTTACGACCACTCGCCACTTGATGGAAGTATCTCGTTTTGCTTTCTCCGTCCTTCACCCAGAAATGTTTGGCTCGCTGCTTCCAGTGCTGCTCTTCACGTTGTAAGGTATTAACTAGCTCGATTCGGCAACGTTCGTACTCATCGATAGCCTCCGTACTTGACTGCTCCCAAAGGTCAATGAGGTTTGACTTCAGCCTTTTGATATCCTTTTTAAAGGAAACATGTTGGCGTCTTCTCCAATCAGTTAACACCATAACGCAATTATCAAGTCTTCTGTCCACTGTGCATGCATTCTCTTTATTCCAACCATGCAAAATAGTTTGCTTCACGTCCGGGAGCAACAACCATTGATTTTTGAATCCAAATCTCCGAGCTGTTTCAGTTGTCAACCTTCTCTTCGTGTGTAGGATAATTGGTGAGTGATCTGACGTTGTGTGATTCCGTTGAGCAGTTCAGCATCCGGATATTCTCTCAGCCATGCTTCTGTCACAAGGCTTCGATCAAGCCTTTCCTCTACCCCGTGAGGTTTACCTTTCGCTCTTGCCTAAGTGAAAGGGTAACCGGTCATTCCCAAGTCCGTGAGCAAGCACTCCTCCACAGTTGACCTGAAACCCTGAAGCAGCCATTCAGGGTGCTCATGCAGTCCTTTCTTCTCTTCGCTTCGCAAAAGGTCATTAAAATCTCCTATGACGCACCACAACCCCTCATTTTGCCGTGCTAGGTTTTGTAGGAGTTCCCAAGACTCTCTCCTCCGGGAACGTTCTGGCAACCCATAGAAACCGGTGAGCCTTGACTTCACACATGATTCATCCTTCACCTCCATGTCAATAAAATTTCTATGGAATGCTCTAATCGTGACACTTCCTTCATCTTTCCAAAGCACAGCCAGACCTCCACTATGACCCTCGTTGTCAACCACGAAACATCCTTCGAACTTCAACTCACATCTTATACCCTCAATCCGTTGTTTTCCCACCAAAGTTTCGGATAAGAAAACAACATCTGGCCTATGAGCAAAGACAAGCTCATTCAGTGCCTGAACTGCTCGAGGTTGGCCCAATCCTCGACAGTTCCAGCTCAATATGATCATGGCTGTTGGCAGGTCCTGACATCTTTCAGGCCTGCCTGCACCAAGTTTTTTGGAGCTTGGCCTCCTTTTTTGGGTGACTTGGTTGGTTTGTTACTATGACAGTCATCCTCGTCCATCTTTTCTGTATCTCTACGGCGTTTCTTCTCCTCGTGCACCTGGAGAGCAACATCTTCATCCATAACCGCCTGTATCCCATGTGCTATTTTCATACCTTCCGTGTGCGAGCTTGCTCCTAGATTTCCCATGAGCCCCTCCACACTCCGCGGAACCGACGGCGGCAACTCAGCTACTTCTTCCTCGGCTCTCCACCTACCCTCCAGCCTTCTCGGAGCAGACCAAGTACTCCCTCTCCTAGAGCTGTGTTGTTGTGAGTCCCGCCGCCATAACCATTGTTCTCCGGCCAGCTGTTTCTATTTTTTTGGTGGAGCACGGAGCTTCTCATCCCACATGCGCACAATTTGCTCCTCCGGGAGTTGGAAAAGTACCTCACAGTATCTATCAATGTGGCCCAATTTTCCACATATGTAACAAAAATTTGGAAGCTTTTCATAGCGGAACGTGCATGTAATGCAGTCCCCACCTTCCACGCGCAACTTTTTCTCCCTTTTTAGTGACTTCCTGATATCCATCTTCACTTTAATCCTCATAAACTCTCTGTCGAAGCTGAGCATGTTGTTCTCGTCGAACTCGATGTAGCTGCCAATATAGTTTCCCAGTGATTTCCCAACTGTCTCTGAGAAGAAGCCTGACGGGAGATCATAAATTTGAACCCAGAAATCTGCAAAGTAGAGGTCCACATGGTTAGGGTGTTCGCTTGGTCGTAACTCATGCAGCACGAGGAGGCTCTCGTCGAACAACCATGGCCCTGTTTCCAGAGCTCTCTTCAAGTCAATCACATGGTTGAATCGGAAAAGTATCAGATTGTCTCCGTACTTCTCAATCGCAACCCTACGACCAGGTCTCCATAAGCTTGCCATCCTGCTTTGGAATGCAGGGAAATTGTAGCTTTTGCTCGTGAGTAAGAAGCCCACCAAGCATAGTTTGAAGTCTTCAGTTTCCGGCAGTATAACATCTCTTGGTATAATCAGTTCTTCTTCCTCCTCTTCCTCTAGCGAGAGTCGTGCCACACCTCCTTCCATTGTGGGATTGAGCGATGGCAACACGAGAGTAGACCGGGGGCCGGATCACAACGAAGGACGAGATCTAGAACAGAAATCGAGAAAGAACCCTAGACGGGAAGAAACGGCCGCCTCTATTTCAGAGGAAAACCCTAATTCTAGGGACCACGGGCTAATTTGAATGGATTAGAGAAGGGCGATTTCGGAGCTTGTTCTTCACATAAGTCATTGCAGAAAAAGCTCTTCCACACTTGCAGTTGCTACTGGAATAGTTGAAGAAGGAAGATTCGATTGGAAAAGAAAGAGCGATGATGGAGGATTGGAGGTTGAAGAAGGATGAGTTGATGGAAAAGAGAGAGTTGGAGAATGGAGCCTCTAGTTTGAGGCTTGAAGGAGTCGAAAGTATTTTTCGAAGAAAGATAATTAGGGTTGGGTTGCAAACTTGCAGTTGCAGAGACTTTGGGAACGTTTTAATGTTTCTGTTTCCTTATTCTATTTTGTTTTAAGTACATATACGTGTAATATATAATTAGCATAGCTTGTGTGGTCTGATGGTTGAAGTTGTTGTCTATCACACCCGAGGTCGTGTGTTTGATCCCTGGAGGAGGCAGCCTTGGTATTTAATTGAATCTTTTTTCCAAGTGGGGTCCTGGGACCCATAAGCTCAACCTTCACAATTATAATGTCCCCATTACCCCAATTTATTTTTTCTCATTTTATATTGTCTCGTGTTTATGTATTTTTATACTTATTTATTAATTAAGATAAATAATTATGATTAGTTTTTAATTCCTTAATTATAATTTTGTTTAGTTAGAATTAGAATTCACCATGAAAATTATTTTAACTTTTTATTTTATTTTTGCTAAACGAGGGAGATGTGTTAGCGGTAAATATAATACTAATTATTTTCTTAATGAATGAGCATTTATTATTATAAAAGTATATTTAACTCGAGTAATTAATTTATAAATACATTCACGAATTAAAAAAGAGAGATTACAAATTTTAATTTATAAACACACATGCTTTTTAATTAAATGTTAGGACTACTTTTATACTTTGTTCAAGCAAATGAGAGTATTTTGGTACATTCATCCATGCACTCATAATTCACCACTCATTTAAATATCACTACCCCAAACAGTGATATCAAGAATCACTTTTACCAATATCAATATACTAACATATCAATATATCTCACATATCATGATATGTAGATATCATCCAACCAAACGACCCCTAAGGAATATCGTTGGATCAATGATTCCCTTTGAGCTCCCACACTTTGGGAACATAGAATACCATGTAACAGGATGTTTTGAGCTCAGAAATGGCATCTGCCTACCAGTTTCTAGGTCTGGTCACACCACAGAACCGAGTGAATTGAAGTGTATCCATGCTTCCTGCATTATTAGAAGATAATTTCATCTGCTTTTTATTTTTTCTTAGTTATAACAAAAAAGATGAAGTTCTGTTTGAATATATAATATCACCTGCAAGATATCGAAAACTTTCTCTGCCATGAACTTCTGTTCTCCGGTAGCACCCTTCTGTTGCAGCTTGTCTGGATGTAGACACAGTAAGGCTCTTTGATATGTTCTCTTCACTGCATTCCCTTCTATTATATCCACTAAAGCCACCGGCTTCCACCCACTTCCCTTCCAAAGAATCTGCATTGTACCAGCCATCAGCTAGTCTCAACAGAATACCATTGTATCAAAAATGGTAACTTAATTGAACACCACATGCTTACATATTGTAGTGTTGAGAGCAGAGAACGTATGTTTCCTTCCTTGCCTTGGCACCATTTCCGTATCTTGGCATCATTCGCCTGAACAAGTTTGTACCGTGTCTACATCATCTCATACGTTCCACAAAGAAGCAAGCATTCAACTACTTTTGTGAAATTTGTGTATGTTTGCTTTACCTGGAGTTCTTCACTGTTATCTCCGGCCGGTAATTGTTTCTCATCCTCTATCTGCTGTGGTAATTCTCTAACCTGTCACATAAGTAAAAAAAAAACTGGCTTGATTAAGAACATGGTGAATTTATGGAAATTGGCTGTGACAGTGTTCATGTAAACGATGTGTCTAACGAAGATCGTATAGAGATCAACAAGTTCGGCTAAAATTCTGAAGAAGAAGAAGAAGAAAAACCACCTGGAAAGGCTCATCTGGGTCTCCAACAGTTGCTTCTGATGCATCTGAGACTGCCAGAAGAAGTAGAATTAACAAGTCAGGACTATGCCATAGGAAAACCACTTAGCATCTTAGCCAAGGTAAAGGATATCAAAGCTGACCTTCTGCTGGTGCTACTGATATACCCTCAGCTTCATAACATCTATAACTGTTACTTCTCTCTACAGCAGGTTGTTTCTCAATCTGATCAACCTGAAAGGTTGAAACACACAGTTTCTCAACGTTTTTTAAGGAAAAATTTCAGGAATTAGGTGTTTAACCAAATAGATTGGTCACTGACTCACTGTAACTTGGGGGAGCACCTGTACGTATGATGCATTGAGATTAATGTTCTTATCTTCAGGAGCCAACTTCATTTTCTCATTAGCCACTTTAATATCATCATCCATTGCTCTGGAATTTCTCCTCTCCTTCTTCGTGGACCTCCTCTGCATTTGATCCTTGACATCAGGCGTAGCTTCCTGCAGGTTGAAGATCTTAACAAAATCCTTCACCTTCCCCTTTGCTGTACTCTTCCCCTGCGTTTCCTCGAGCTCAGCCTCAGGTTTTCTATGACTAGCATTGAACAATGCAGAAACCTTGCTGGAGCTCTTAACTCCTTTGATCTCTCTCAGATCCTTTTCTCTTGCTCTCTCCCCGGTTCCCGAACCCCGTTCAGAATCGCTGTCAGAGAGTATTGTAGAACGCAAGGGTTTCAAGTACTCAGAATCAGGTTGTTTAACTTCTTCAACAGTAGTAATCTCAGGTTCAACAGAAACTTCACTAGCTGACGATGAAGTGTACTTATTATCTCTCGATCTCGAACCTCCTCTAAGAGGCTTAGACAAAGGAGGAGCTCCATGGCTGGCCCATTTGTAGATGGAGAAGTGGAAATGACCGCCACCACCACTGCTTTTAACTTGTGAACCTCCTCCTTTCGGATTCTGAAACGTAACATCAGGATGCTGCTTAGCCATTGACAGCTCATCTGCTTCTGTTTCTACCAAATCTTTTTTGCTTGAGGATCTTGACAATGGAGAAAACGAATAGTTGCTGCTGATCATACCGCTACTTGGACCACTTTCCTTGCCTTTAATGTAGCTACGAGAATTGGAACCAAATGTAGGCAGATCAGTCCCCCCTTTGGTTAGCTTTGAAGGTAGACTGTCAATTTCAAAATCGGTTTATCCGTTCAATAATACATAAAGTATGATAATTGATAGAATGATAGGCCTATACTTGATCAATTAAATCTGCATAAATGCACAGAAAACTGAAGAACACTGATCAAGTAAACAAGACCTGAACGGAGCAGGAAGTGAAGAAGAACTTCCTAGCGGATCAGCTCTGGCCGGCAGCGGTCTGGCTGGACTCAGAACTCTGGAGCTGGCCGGAGATCCGTTGATAATCCGCCTGGGAGAAGAAGAACCCAAAGAATCGTTCCCGCCAAATATGTCGTCGAAGAAATCTCCGGCCTGATACCGTACTCTGTTGCTCGTCCCTCCTTCATGTTCTCCGAAAACCGGCTTCTCATACAACCCAGACCACCGATTCCTCGACGACGGCGTCGTCGTATCGTCGTCACCTCCGAACGGATCCTCCCCAAAGCTTCGCCGGGCGTTCTGCAGCGACGCTCGCCGCGGCGGGCCGCCGAAAACGTCGTTGAAATCGATGTCGGGATTGGTGTTCCGGCACGGGCTCTTAGACGCCGCCGGAGAATCAACAATGGCCGACCTCTGTGGACTGAGAAGAATGCTTTCTTTCTGGAAATTCCTCAACATCTTTTCGAGTTACCAATATCAGAAAAATAAAGGATAATCTAATTCAGATTTCTACAGAAGAAGAATAATGGAGAAAGGGAAAACACAGAGAGAGTGGTCAGTGGTGGTTTGTGGGGAAGAGGAGAGAAGATGACAAAGAAGAAATTCTGAGCCTTCGTTTTTTGTCGTGAACCTGGAAAATCTGGGGACCAAAATGGCTAATCTCTCTGTAAATGGGAAGCTGATTTTGTGATTCTAAGTTCATCTGAACTTTCAGCCAGTCATCAGTATAGGAAGGAAATCCAATCCAGTTGAATTTGAATATTGTGATTTCCATAAAGAAAGGGCAGTCAGCTACTGTCAGTCACATGAATTGGCGGCTCTTATTTAATACACTGTAACCTCAAACACAAGACTGTCAATTCATTATTACTACGCACAAGCTTTTCACCCAACTGATCTACGACGGATTACAATGTGCAAAATGGTGATTATGAATGTGAGCTTTCCAGTTGATTGTGGAAAAAAGAAAAAGTTGTAACTAACTAACTAATGGGGACGTAGAAATCTATGGCAGCTGACATTTGATAAGGTTTGTCCCTGTGGTAACTGAAGTGAACAATCACAGGAATCACAAGGTTCAAGTAAGGATCACTCCTAACAGTCCTGAAAGGAGTCCTGCTGTTTATGAAATGAGAACAGTCCATGGTTCTCCGCCAAGCATGGAGGCCATCATATCCAGGGGATGGCGAGAACCACAGTTGCTCGTAGAAAACCCAGTTGATTCAATGTGTTTGTGTATCGTGAGTGATTTGAATGATAGCACGGTCCTCAAGCTCAATTGCTGGGAGCGTCGGCCTAATGTTGAAGGAGCCTGCATTGTGAGCGCATATCCTGATTGAATATGGGTTACAAGACCAACACAGGAACATTGTTCGATTTGCAGAGTTCAAAAGTCTCCTCATTGAGAGGAATAACCAAGTAGTTCATCAGACCGACTCTTTTGATGCCAGTGAACCAAATCTCAAGCATTTCTTTCAGTCAAATCGAACAATGACGACAATGAGTTCCTTGGCAAAGGAGATTTTCTTCAACAGTTTAGCCAGAGTTGGGTTCACAGAGTCATCAGGCGAAGAGTTGGGTTGATTGCAGAACCTTTAACAGTGCCAATGGCGCCTGCTTATGTCCTTCTGTTAGTCTGTTTCTCCATCATCTGATGGTCTAGCTGCTTCTGTGCTTGAACTTTTTCCCTGATCGAGCTTCAGTAACAGTCACTTCTGCAGCTCTGAATTGCTATCTGTCAGAGATGCAAGAACTCCAGTCATGGTATAGAGGTATTACTAACAACTGAACTGAAAGAGGAGAAGCCCTAACTCTATCTCTAGACCAGAATCCAAAAGTTCAAAAAGTCTAACCTCGAAAACAGACAAATGAAAATTGAGGGCAGAGAAGTGAACACACACATTGAGATCTGACTCAGCAACAGGAAAGAATCACAATTCAATAGGCCAAAATCCAGCTGAGGACAATACCTGTGAAGAAAATGCCCATCCAGTTCCCATGATTGTCATTTTCTTATGCGTGACAGTCAAATTAAGCTAGCTACCAGACTTGAAAAGGAAGGAAGGAATAGGAAGGGGGTTAGGGGGTTTGGAAAATGTGCAATTTGAGAGACTGCTGTGGAATGCATTCCTTTTGATTTCATTGCTGTTTATTTCAGCTGCAATTATTGGCCTTAAAGTTGGTTTTTGGACTCTCTGTGTCGGAATAGCAGCCAGGTTAGCTTCAGAGATCCAAACAACAATAAAGAGTCATAAAAGCTGAAAGAAAATAATGGCTTTAATTCCATAATAATAATATATATCTAAAAATCACAGCAAGTCCTGAAGTCATTCACAAAGATGGCCACTTTCTTTTGACGAAAACTACAGTAGGTAGGAGTACAAGCAACCAACGAAACAAAACTTAATCTGACACTGCTCTTCAAATGTAGAAGGATCAACCTTAATCTACAATATCATGCGGAATGGTACAGGTGAAAAGGATGAGCAAAACCTGGCTCGAGACTGTTTTCAATGACTTTCTGGAGAAACCTTCTCATCACCTTTCAACTTCTCCTACCACTCAGAACCATCGGGGAATGAATCCAGTGCGTCTTGCTTGCCATTGACGTAGTACTCTACCACAGCTTTCATTCTTGGTAGCTTGTCTGGGTGATAATTTACGTGAACAATCACTGGCTTCAGTTTCTTTAGGTTAGCATCTTTCCTGACTGTCTTGAAAAGCACCTTACTGTTCATAAACAGATAGTAATCCATGGTCCTTCTTGCAGCATAAAGACCCTCATATCCAGGGTGGGATGGGTATGCAAGTTCCTCATTGAAAACTGCTTGATCCCATGAGTTTGGCTCTCTAGATAGTCTGCCAGCCACACGATCCAAAAGCTCAATTGCAGGGAGGGTCGGTCTTATGTAGAAGAAGCCAGAGTTGTAAACCCATATCCTCATTGTATGTGCATAACGAGCCCATCCCATGGCAGGTTCATCAAATACATCGTTGAACCCGTAGGCTGTCATGTTATTGTGGCCGTCGGTCATGGACTCTACATCAGAATCTCGATACAGATGATTAAACGGGTTCTGCAGAAACACTATGTCAATATCTGAGAGGAGGACACTGTATCCCAGTTGCAGAAACTCCCTCAAAACGCGGAATTTTAACCCCGAGACAGCATGATTGCCTCCTGTTTTCGCAATTGAATCGACATCGTCATCTGGATTTCTCTTATACACAGGAACATCACTGGACTTGCAGAAATCAGCAATGTGATCATCTAGGGCTACAACCACGTAATTTTTAATACCTACCCTTTTAATGTTAGTGAACCAAACCTCTAACGATTCTTTCACATTCGAGTTTGCAAGGGCAACGATGACCTCCTTCCCAACAGCAATTTCCCCCAACAGTTTTGCAAGCCTCGGATTAACAGATTCATCAGGAACGACAGTTGGGTTAGTTCTCAGAGCCCTGACAGTACCTAAAGGCCCAGCTTTCTGCTGTTTGCCCAACAGCAAAACCTGCTTCTGCGCATGGTCCTTTTCCTGTTCAGCCATCTGCAGCTTTTCATTCAGCTCCCTGGCTTGCTTCTTCAACTGTGCATTCCTATCCGTTAGGGACACAATATCTGATTTAAGCATCCTAATCCTTTCCGGTGATTCACAAGATGAGTCAACCTGGATAATAGTAGGGAAATAGCATGAATCTCAGTTTTCAGAAAACAATAACCAAAGATAACGTGCTTGTTACACGAAATCTGTTGTTCTGATTAACAGTCATTTATTTAATTGTCAGCACAGATCCATTTCAGTGCATTAATTAAGGATCCTTTATCATCATCAGCACTATAAATCAAAACAATACTGAGGAGACAGACATACTTCAAGCTATTCAACAAATCATTAACAGAGACGTAAATAATTCTTCCAACTCCCAAGCTACTTCTCAGGCCGTGATGGATGCCACTCACAAGTAAACGAAGAAACAAAAAGTCAAAACTACAAGTTGGAAAGTGGAAATGGAGAATGATTCAACAAAAAACCTAATTAGAGCACATTTTATCACTAATTCGTCGCACAATTACATCCACAACAACATAAAATGAGCTGAATATAGGGACACGACTGCTTTACCTGGAGATCTGACTTAGCAATCCGATGAACGGCGGGATCGTAGCTGAAAAATCCGTGAGGATACAAGACAGCGAAAACGCATCCGAGAAGAATTCCGACGACAATGGCTATGAGGAGGGGAGATGCGCGAAACGTACGGGGTTTGTCTCTGCGTCCCGCCATCGCCGGTATCACCTTTCGCCTCACTGTCTTCGGAGTTCCAAAGTGAGAGCGAGATCGAGATTGAGTAGCGCCTTTTAGACAGTGTAAGGAATAATGAACTGTGAAATTTCAAGGTGTGATTGTTTCCAACATTGAACGAAGACCAACAAATTAATGAAAGGATAAAAAGAAAGGGGAAATTTTAAATACCAAAAACAAATCCCACTACGCATCAGCATTCAGCAGTCAGTCATCGTGCTAATAAGTAATAGGGAAAATAGCATCTTGACACCGTTATTTTTCCAACTTAACATATTAGCCCCTGCACTATAACTTTTCTTCTTCACCGACCAAATCACATGTCACATTAATATTCATCGAGTTTTGCGCTTTATTGAAGCCTCCATCCAAAGAAATAATAAAATGAGACCTTATTTAAAAAAAAATCATCCATTATATTTATATATAAGTATTACAAAGTAAAACACTCATTATTTGTTCACGCCTCTTTTTTGTTGGAAGTGGTGTCAAGCATATGAAGAACCTTAGCATTCAACTTCAAATCACAGCTTCTCGTTACCTCGCACTACAACAACAATCAAACATCATTGCAACGGTTCAGACTAAGAAATGCATCTTTAATTACACTTGTAATTAATTACTAAACTAAAAATCACTTCATCTTCTCTTCCACTCTATTTCTTCTTTACAACTTTTTCTTCTCTCCAATCTTCAATCAATCTAGCCTCATATCATCTTCAAGAACCAGAGGTAGCAGATGACATTCAATCTAGGTAGGTTAAGGTTCTCAATTTTTTCCCATAGGCATACGAGTAGGAGGGCATAGACTAAGGAGCAGTGGTAGAGCCAGGGGCTTTAAACAGTGTCTCGTACACCATTTTGATTTAACACATGTAATTAAAAATAATAAAAATAATAGGTCGGAGACTCCTATACTATGGAAGGAAAAATAATTATATGAGGATTCGTTCATAGAGGCCTCTCATACTATTATCCAAAATAATAGTATAAATAATAATATTTATTATAGACACTATACTGCAAAAGGAGCCTCTCCGATGTGAATCAGAATTGACAAATTTGAATACAACTTTGCCTTCAGTTATGTGATATTTTTGTTCCAGAACTTTATAGATTTCCAACCATCTCAATCATATAGCGCTTGAAAAAACTCATTTTTCGGATAGAAATCATTGGTTTGCTCATGATTTTTAGTGCACTTAGTCAAGACCTTTGGTGTTGCAAGAAAAACATAATGATCCTTTCGATCAGACACAACTGTCAATGATCATTACATCAGCAAAGAGACGGAACAGACAGTTGTTTTTTGGCAGAATCAAACTAGAGAGCATTGCAGAATCTCCTTTTTGTTAAAAGCTCCCACGAAAAATTATTATCTCTTGTCTAGAAAACAAATTTAGATGGGCAGAATACCAAACTCATGGGGCATGAAGTCTTCACTGGGTCTGTAGTATTTGTCTGGAGAATACAAGCTTATATTTGATACTTGGCTAGTGTACAGGCATGCGAATCTCTCTACCTGCAACGGTTTCATCTGGGTTGGCAAACATTGAGACCGATTCTCAAGTAATACAACAGGGTTAGCAAGTTTACCTGATGGGCGAATCGAGAGTTCTGATACCCGGTCTTCATAAGCTGTCCCCATACTTTGTGAAACTGGGAAATTTTGGAAAAGGGAACGTTAGAAAGCTATTGTCCATTGCATAAAGCAGTTGCACAGGCAAGGGCATCACTAATCATAGTTTCACCATAAACACTACCTTCTGGTGACACTCCCGTTGAGCCTGTTGGTGTGTAATCCTTACTTTATCCATTTCAGCCTGCTTATTCAAATGAAAAGCAGAAACAGAACAGAGTGAACCAATCTTCTCATAATCTAGTACTGCGACAAACTAAGGGCTTACCTCTAATTGATCAAGAGCACAGATTAACTTCTTTTTCCTATCAGCATTTAGATTCTCGAACCTGCCATGTAAACACAGTTTGAAACTCAGAAAGGCATAGCAGTGTGTTTGTTGTTGCAACTCCTTTAGCATTTCGATTCTTCATGTGTCAGAATTACATAACTTCCACTTGCTGCCACATTTCCATACTTACTTGAGAGACCATTTTAAATGATGTACTTCATCTTCGATACGGTCGCGTTCATTCCTTAACAACCTAAGGTGCTGCAATAAAACAAGCATCGGTGGAAAACTGAAACATAAATGCTTCATTGAGGTTCACTTTTAACATCAGTTAGGAATTACCTTGCGTGTATCCCGTAATTGCCATAGAAGTTCAACTTCCCTCTCAAGCTCAGGAACAACAAGCATTGTTCTCCAACCTGTTCACAGAAACACACGCGCAAGTAAGTACTTGATATGATCATATTCCATCCAGAAGCATGAAGTAAATAGATTGGTCTTTGTAGATGGTCAAAGGGTGCGTTTGTTTGTTGCATTCTGCATACACCACCCAAGACTTGTAAGAGCACACAAGATGCACACAAATAAACTCTGTGAAAGATGGCTAAATGAAAACGTCCAAACAGTTATCACTTTCAACATACCAGAACAGCCTGTTAAAATCATACAAGCTAAAGTTCGAACTCAGCCGCATGTTTCGTGTGCAAACGACTTTTCAGAGTGGGTAAATAAATGAGAATGGTATACCTAGAACCTTTTTGCTGCGTAGAATATCTCCATAGATATGGTCACCAACATAAAGTACCTACTAAAATAAGTAAACGTTAGATATGACTGTTGACGTGGGAGCAAGCCATCAAAAGGAATTACCTGAGAGCTGGACTCAATTGATAGCAATTTGTGAAGATGGCCAACACTTCCGCCCTACAAGTGGAGTAACAATATAAAACCCTTTGTATTATTATAAGATAGGTGCAAATCACCTATCATATTCTGACAAAAAGTTCTCAAGATAAAAGTGAAAATGATATTCTCAAGGGTACCTGGAAGACTCTGCATGGCTTACTTAGGTTCTCCTTCAGCATTATCTTTGGTATCACGTTCCCTACCTTTAGTGATACTAAACAGACTTACACCAGGTCGTAAAAGGTAAACAAAAATTACAAACAGAAACATAGCAGATTCACTAACCTGCGGCATAGGAGTTCCATTATCAGTGTTAAGTAGCATCCCACTTTCAGGTTCAACTTCAAAAAGACCAGCACGATTATCTTCATGGAAAAATCCTGGTTTTGCACTGAATTTCCAATTGATTAAGAGGCAAGAGTCATGTACAGTTAAAAAAACATCAGCAAATTAAAAGTACGCAGAATATTATTGCATTGTCAGTGTACCTGCCGGTGACAACAACATCGAAATATTGAAGCCAATCAAAATTGCAAGGGCTACTACCATGCATCGTACGACCTCCACAAAGAAAATTCATCACAATGTTTGTGTAGTCCCAAAGGCTGCAGAAGATTGATCATATCAAATGAAAAACTAGCTAAACACCCAGATCTAAAAACTATAATCTGGCTTATCAAGCAATACAGTGAGCAAGATAAACCCTTATGAATGCTTGATGAGAGACAACAGTGTCAGTATGGCAGAGAGGAGAAAGGAAAAAGTGACTGCACCTATTTGTCACCAAGAATGTAGCACGTCCAGAATCTCTAAGCATCTTAAGCATTGGAACTATGGTTGTGTCCTCATTGATGTATCTGATGGATAAAATAACCAAAGGTCAACAAGCTACCTCAAGAACCACTAATTTATGTTCCCCAACAGTATCAACTTAGTCTCAATAGCGACTCTCATTCCAATTCTGGCATTTCAATTAAATGAAGACTCCAAATTGTCAAACAAACCACAAGTCATGCCAACTCTTGAGTTTACCTTTTTGGATCTCTTGCAACCATTTGCTTCAAAGTTCCATCACGATGACACAAATCAACAGCAGCTCGAACATCTTTATACATACGAGCATAACTGAAAAAGGTTGTATACAAAAGGTTATATGCATGTTGGTGCATGTGTTTGTTGCTAGAACAATAAGCAAACACATATATGCATGCTGTTGTATGTGTTTGTAGACTGGAATATGCTTACTCAGCTCCTTGTGGAATTTTTCCTGGGTTTTTGTCCTTATAGTCAACAAGCTGGGCAAACAAGTAAGCTTCAGCTAATGAAAAGAGAGTATCTATGAGTGCATAGTCTGGCTCATCAAAAGAATCTCGTATCAAAGTACTCCCATATGTGCCAACTTTTTCTTCTTTGGACATCTCACGAAATCCATGATAGGCCACTTTTACGTACTTGTGGCGATCCATCTGAAAGGCATAAATTCTACATCAACGATTCCATCCATGACACCACAACCAGAAATAAATAAGGCGTAAAGTAGGTTGAACTCACTTTCAAGATGTTGCCTCTCTTCTTATCAAGAACCAAGCCTCTGACCATGTATGTCCAATCAAACTTCCAATGTAGCAGCTGCAGAGCATCATCAAAATTAATGAACACATTATAAATCTAGAACCGAGCTTCTTAAAAATGACGGGCTGGAATAAACAAACCTCCGGAGGATAACCAAGATCATAGACCAACTTTCTGATTGTGCCTTCATATGCAAGCGACTCAAAGGTTTCTGGTTTGTATTGTGCGAAAGTATAATCCATATCAAAACCAACAGCCACGATGTTCCTCATATTTAATGATCTGTTGCAAAATATCTGCTTTCCAATCTGAATGGCACGACCTCCTTCCGGAGACGCCCATATATGTGGTCCTTTTGACGTTTCATCATCACCTATAACAGTCCTGTGAACCTCATCCATGGTGTAGTTTGCGTGTGGCAGTATGATCCCTGGGATAATTAAGGAACGTAACAAAAGTTCAAGCATAGACTATAGAACCTTAAATTTCTATTTCACAGAGCTTACGAACCTCAAAACTCTACAAAGTTTCGGACATGAGAGGATTTTTAACAGTGCAGCAGTAGGTTCCTTGATACTACTAGTCAAATTTGACCAGAACTTACTAGCAGTAAGTTGAAAACTTGCAGCTAACCAATATATTATGAAGTACTAGAAACTTTCCAAGACCAACCAAATGGCTTAGTTCACACGTATATATGACATCAAACAAGAGCTAAAGAGAACAAGAAAGCAAGAATAAGAAAAAAGCATAGGTTCCCATATCACACATCGATTAAGGCTCTCTGTGATTACTCTTACAAGCTCAAAACGAAAAGCAACAAGAAAGCAGTTTGTCTGCACTAAAGCTAGTCTTTCCACATGGACATAACTAAAGTAGGGAATATCTCCAACTATTAACTTCCTTCAGTGAAACTAACCGACTTTCTACCAGTAGAGAACTCAAGATTAACGCTGGAAACAAGAAGATGAGACGAAAAGGGAAAATCAATTGTCAAATAACATATCTTACCTGCAAATGTCAATCAAAAGAGAAGAGAGCAAACAGAGTGAAAGTGGAAGACTTTTATGTTCCCACTCTTAAGACATCTTCCAAGAACAGGCTCCAAGAAACACCTAAAAATGAATTTCCCTCCATTAAAATTAAATTTATTCACATCCTCCTTCCAGAACTAATCTACTATCGAAATTCCAACACTACCAATCGCACCACAACAAGAAACGAAGAGAGCAAACACTATCACGTAAGTCCAACAAGAATATCCAGAACGAAAGTGAGACACGGAAAAGAGAAGTGGCAGATAGAGAGGGAAGTCAAGCTGACCTGAGGTATGAAACGATTTCTTCCTGGCGAGAGAATAGCGACGACCGATTCCAGCAGAGGAGCTGAGGGAGCTCCGGGAAGAAGAAGAGAAGAAGGAAGAAGAAGAGCGAGCGACGTCGGGAGAGAAGAAAAGGGAGAGGCAAAAGGAAACAGCGGGGCTCCTGGGGAAGCGCATGGTGGAGTAAGAGTTAAATAGACATGATGATGATGTTGGTGTAGCTCCAATGGTGGTGGTGGCGGGAAGGTGAATGGGGAATTGGAATAGCGAATCGGATGCTAGGGAATTTGTTGGGAAACAAATAGAAGATGAAGGAGAACGAATGGGGAAGGAGGAAGAAGGAGGAGACATGTATGTATTAAAAGCTTCTGGTAGGAGTTGGGGATAAAGGGAGGTGAAAGGAATTATTCGGTTCCGGAATTGGATTATCCATATTGGGAACCGGAGAAGCAGTAATTAACTGGTGAATTGAATTTGAATGCGAAAGGGTTTTGTTGGAGATTGGCGGGATTTCAATTTGTTACTCGGGTTCTCCGGCGGCCGGCTAGGGTTCCCGGAGGGAGAAGTTGAAGTGGGGGGAGTTGGTCTGAGTAGTGTAACTGAAGAAAGGGCGACGGCGGTGAAAGTGATGACTGGAGAAGTTGGGAGTGCCACGTGGCGGGTTGCTTTGTGGTTATAAACCTTCGTAACACTGTGTGTGGGTCCTGCGGTTGAAATAGATTTAATACACAATGCAATTCACGCTACTCATGTGTGAAATAAATTTAGGGGGTGTTTGGTATCTGTGGGATCTACTACCATCATAACACCCCTTAGTGTCCTCATATCAGGACACACCTTAGAACCGTAGGATTAGAAGGTAGATCTAATGGCCTAAATTAATCTGGACAAAATAGTGATTTGAAACTCCTATATATACTAAATCATATTAGGGTTTCACAAACCCTAATTCTATTTTACATCTCTCCCCAAAACTACAGCCGCTGTGCTCTAGCCTCACCGCCGCCAACCTCGCCGCCGCCCGCCTAGCCGCCGCTCGGCTCACCGCCCGCCTAGCCGTCGCTCGCCTCGCCGCCCGCCTAGCCGCCGCTCCCCTCGCCGCACGCCTTGCTGCACGCCTAGACGCCGCCCGCCTCGCAGCAGGAAGCCTCGCCGCTGCCCGCCTAGCAACCACCATCCTCGCCGCCGCACACCAGAAAACCGCCCCATCAGATCTGCCGCCATCATCAAATCTACCGCCGCATCAGATATGCCCCCACGCCGCATCAGATCTGCCCCCACGCCGCTTCAGATCTGCCCCCACGCTGCTACATCAGATCCGCCGCCACGCCGCTACATCAGATCCGCCGCCACGCCGCTACATCAGATCCGCCGCCACTTCTTCATTCTTCCTTCCTCGTTTTTGTGCAACTTCCCCCCTCTTACCACGTTGTTCCATTTTGATGATTTAGAAACATGTTTGTATTGTTCCATATAGCTACTTATGGAACAGAAAGCTGATATTATTGTTTCATTTTCAATTTAATTCAAGATTTTATGATTTTCTGTGTTCCGATTTAGTAAAATCGATTTTCAGCACGTTCCATTACATTTGAGATTGTTCCTAAATATGAAAATGGAACAAAATCCTAACCTAATTCTAAGTATGAATGTTCCTAAAAACAGAAAAAGGAACAATAAACAAAAATATTATACAATGACTGTCTATAAGATTGTTCCTAAATATGAAAACGGAACAATGCATAAAGCTAATTTTAGTGATGAAATGTTCCTAAAAATGAAAAGGGAACAGTGAAAACAAGTGATGGGGGCAGATCTGATGCGGCGTGGGGGCAACTCTGATGCAACCAAAATTAGGAAGAAAACAAGAATATTTAATTAATTAAAAATAAAAAGAAATCAATTTTAGTTAGGTAACTGCCCAAAAATCCGGGAAATAACTGCCATAAAATCCTTCATGCTAATAAAAAAGGAAATAAATATATTTAATATGAATATGCAAATTAATAGATGCAATTACCCTTTTATCCATTTGATAAAAACCATTAGATCAAAACCAAAAAATGAAGGGTGGATATTGGTGTCATCATATGAAGGACACTCTATGTGTCATGATAGCAGGAATTCCCGGTATCTGTGATTCTAAGGTGGGATTTCAAACAATACAGGGATTATGGAGAATGGGCAAAATCTATCATTAGGACACCCCAAAGTGTCCTCATATGAGGACACCTCTTAGGGCCGTAGGATTTAATCTTATAGATCTGAAGGCCAATATTAATTGGACATAGGGGTAATTTCAATATTTTATTTATTACAGATTTTTAATTATTTATTAATTTTCGGATTTGCAGTTACATTACTGATTTTTTATTTATTTTCTGCTCCTTTTTTTGCTCCATTTAATTTATTATTAAATTAATTATCCTTTTTAATTACTTCTTCATCTTCTTCTCTATGCTCGGCGGTTTTTGTTGTGTATCTCCGGTGATTTTTATTTGAGATTAGTTTCTAACACTTTTTTGTGGAAATTGTTTCAAATCAGTTCCTCTTTTATCGTTTCGGAACAGTTCCTCTTTTATTATTTCGAAACAGTGATCCATTTTAAAAGTAATGGAACGTGTTGAAAATCGAATTTGTTCCTTATTACCAATTCGGAACACAGGAAATCATAAAACATTGAATGAAATTGAAAATGAAACAATAATATCAAATATCTGTTCCATAAGTAACTATATGGAACAATACAAACATGTTCCTAAATTGTCAAAATGGAACAACGTTGTAAGAGAGGGGAAGTTGCACAGAAACAAGGGAGGAAAAATGAAGAAGTGGCGGCGTGGGGGCAGATCTGATGACGGCAACGGCGGATTTGATGACGGCAGCGGGGTTGGAGCGCGGTGGCAGATATGATGATGGCGGCTGCGGATCTGATCCTTAAGGGGCTGGAGCGCGGCGGCGGATCTGATGCAGCAGCGCGACTTCCCTTCTTTTCTCCCGATCTAGATAGCCGGATCTCCGAACGAAGGCTAGCGGTTTGAGGCAGCAGAAATGTAGATGGCGAGGTTGGCGGCGGCGAGGCTGGCGGTTGATGATGGCGGTGGCGAGGCTGGCGGTTGATGATGGCGGCGGCGAGGCTGGTGGTGATGAGGCGGTGGTGAGGCTGGCGGTGGTGAGGCTGGCGGCGGCGAGGCTGGCAGCGGCGACGAAGTTGGAGCACCGCGGCTGGAGCTTTGAAGGGAGATGTAAAATAGAATTAGGGTTTCTGAAACCTTAATATGATTTAGTATATATAGGAGTTTCAAATTACTATTTTGTCCATATTAATTTAGGCCATTAGATATACTTTCTAATCCTGTGGTTGTAAGAGGTGTCCTAATATGAGGACACTAAGGGGTGTCCTAATGGTAGTAGATCCCATGGAGAATGCATTGTTTTTTCACAAATTTTTCGTCCAAAATCGGTGGATTGTAAATCACAATATCCTCTAAAATTCCTGGGTGAGATTGTGCAAAATCCCATAACAGACTTTTTTTTCCATCCCTTATCCCAGGATGGCTTTCTCTCTCTCCTCAAAAAAATTTCTTTTGCCTCTTTTTGTTCTGCACTGCTTCCCTTTCTTTTGGATCCTCTCTTCTCAACCATTATTCAATCTTCTCAGCCATCGTTGTTGCAGGTATTGAGAAAGACAAGTATTCTAGGTTAGTAGTTCTTGTTGTGCTACGAACGGAAGCGGATCGATTGAACACCAACACACCCACACAAGCTAAAAGAAAAAAGAACACAAGGATTTAACGTGGTTCGGAGAAAATGTTCCTCCTACTCCACGGGCGACAGCCAACACACAAATCCACTATCTTGAGTGATTACAAAGAGTAGGAAGTGGACACACACTCTCCTATCTCTACAAGAGTTTCTCTGAACTCACAAATGTCTAAGAAGACTCATACTCACTCTCAAATGGATGATGAGATTGATATCTCTACACCATTCTACCAAAGCCTTTTATAGGCTCACACTCCACACATTAGATGAGCATATTCAACTCACCTAATCAATTCAATCACCATACATGGAACCACACCAATGCATTTCCCCAAGTTCACTCTTGGAGAATGTGTTCCATGTACCTAATGAATGCTTGGTGCATTCACAACCTCTAATACATGAATAAAACAATAGTTCATGTCTCCAAATAATCCAATGACTTTTGCCAATTCCAACAATCTCCACCTTGGCGAAAGTTCCTCCAAATACGAAACCAAGTGTGGTTGCCGCCAAAACACACGATCAATATTGTCACCCAATGTTGGGCACAACTTCAATTACTGGGAGTGCAAATTACACCAGTCATCAAACCGAGCAGGTCTTCGAATCTCCCTTCTAGATCTATTCCTTGCAATAGACTCAGGCTCAATTTCTTGTGGATTTTGCTCCACCTCTTGTGAATTCTCCTCCACCTCTTGAGGATTTTCCACCACTTTCTTGATGACTTCTTTAACAATAGGGAAAATAACATATTTTCCCTCACTTGTGTCATCCTTGTGAACATGATCCAAAACACCATTGGATTGGTGTATTGTCGTACCAAACTTTACACGTCTATGCTTTCCATAGACACAATGTTCACCAAATTCAATTTTCCCCGAATTTGCACCTTTGAGCACTCCTGGGTTCACCAAAGTCTGAAGCGGCTTCTCTTTGGAGTTCCCAAGTCTCATACGCCACAATTTTGAGTTTGCAACAACTGCTTCTCCAAATTTTATGCTCCCTTTGAGGAAGTACAAGTTGGCTCTTCGGGTCCCCTTCATCACTACCAAAACTCATTGGGTCACTTTGAGTTGACCGCCTTCCATGGTGATGCGATAACCTTTGTCTTCCAAAGCTCCAAGAGAAATCAAATGCTTCTTCAGACCAGGGACATATCGAACATCTGTGAGTGTTCGAACAATGCCATCGAACATCTTCAATTTCACTGAGCCATTCCCCTTTACGGTGCATGTGGTGTTGTTTCCCATGTAAACAACTCCACCTTCAAATTCTTCAAGTTCAGAGAACATTCCTTTGTCAGGACACATGTGGTGCGAGCAAGCCGAATCCAAGATCCACTCGTCAGGATGGGAAACTGAGAGTGAGACCGACAAAGCGTCATATCTGTCGCTATCATCTTCACTAGCCAGATTTTCCTTTGACTCCTTCTCCTTTATGATTGGGCATTCCTTCTTCCAATGGCCTTTCTTACGGCAGTAAGCACACTCATCTTTCTCAGGCTTCTTGCTCTCTACCGATTTTCCTCTTGACTTTGATCTTGACCTTTCATATTCTCCTGTCTTTCGAGAATTAGTCCTTCCACGAACAATGAGGGCGTCGGAGTTTGAATCTCGATAAGATCCCTTATCCTTCCTCTGTACCTCGTTATTCATCAAAGCATTGGAAACATCATCAAAACTAATTTCACTTTTCCCGTGCAATAATGTAGTCGTAAGAAATTCATACGATTCATCATCAGCGATATCAACATCCAAATTTTGCAAATCAGTAATGATTTTATTAAAATCATTCAGATGGTCTACCATGGAGGTACCTTTCTTGTAGTCAAAGCGGAAAAGCTTCTTCTTCAAGTAGAGCTTGTTCTCTACACTTTTCTACATGTATTTGGCTTCAAGTTTGTCCCATAGCTCCTTTGCCATCGTGATCTTCATGAATGGATACTTTTGATCCTTCCCAAGACAAGAACGGATAGTCCCACAAGCTTGACGGTTCAGCTTCGTCCTGCCTCTGACAATTCTTCAAGCTTCTCGTCGAGCGTCAAATCAAGGTCTTGCATAGCAAGCAAATCCAAGACTTTCCCTTGCCAAACTCCAAAATTGTTTGTTCCATCAAACTTCTCAACTTCGAGATGAGAACTCGAAACCTTTAGACCACGCTTTGATTGAGATGTCTCCGCCATCTCTACGAGTGATGTGTGTAGATGAACCAAGTAGCTCAATAGCCACAACCAGGAGCTCTGATACCAATTGTTGTGCTACGAACGGAAGCGAATCGATTGAACACCAACACACCTACACAAGCTAAAAGAAAAAAGAACACAAGGATTTAACGTGGTTCGGAGAAAATGTTCCTCCTACTCCACGGGCGGTAGCCAACACACAAATCCACTATCTTGAGTGATTACAAAGAGTAGGAAGTGGACACACACTCTCCTATCTCTACAAGAGTTTCTCAACTCACAAATGTCTAAGAAGACTAACACTCACCCTCATATGGATGATTACAAAGAGTAGGAAGTGGACACACACTCTCCTATCTCTACAAGAGTTTCTCTGAACTCACAAATGTCTAAGAAGACTCATACTCACTCTCAAATGGATGATGAGATTGATATCTCTACACCATTCTACCAAAGCCTTTTATAGGCTCACACTCCACACATTAGATGAGCATATTCAACTCACCTAATCAATTCAATCACCATAGATGGAACCACACCAATGCATTTCCCCAAGTTCACTCTTGGAGAATGTGTTCCATGTACCTAATGAATGCTTGGTGCATTCACAACCTCCAATACATGAATAAAACAATAGTTCATGTCTCCAAATAATCCAATGACTTTTGCCAATTCCAACAATCTCCACCTTGGCGAAAGTTCCTCCAAATACGAAACCAAGTGTGGTTGCCGCCAAAACACACGATCAATATTGTCACCCAATGTTGGGCACAACTTCAATTACTGGGAGTGCAAATGACACCATGTCATCAAACCGAGCAGGTCTTCGAATCTCCCTTCTAGATCTATTCCTTGCAATAGACTCAGGCTCAATTTCTTGTGGATTTTGCTCCACCTCTTGTGAATTTCCTCCACCTCTTGAGGATTTTCCACCACTTTCTTGATGACTTCTTTAACAATAGGGAAATAAACATGTTTTCCCTCACTTGTGTCATCCTTGTGAACATGATCCAAAACACCATTGGATTGGTGTATTGTCGTACCAAACTTTACACGTCTATGCTTTCCATAGACACAATGTTCACCAAATTCAATTTTCCCCGAATTTGCACCTTTGAGCACTCCTGGGTTCACCAAAGTCTGAAGCGGCTTCTCTTTGGTGTTCCCAAGTCTCATACGCCACAATTTTGAGTTTGCAACAACTGCTTCTCCAAATTTTATGCTCCCTTTGAGGAAGTACAAGTTGGCTCTTCGGGTCCCCTTCATCACTACCAAAACTCCTTGGGTCACTTTGAGTTGACCGCCTTCCATGGTGATGCGATAACCTTTGTCTTCCAAAGCTCCAAGAGAAATAAAAATGCTTCTTCAGACCAGGGACATATCGAACATCTGTGAGTGTTCGAAACAATGCCATCGAACATCTTCAATTTCACTGAGCCATTCCCCTTTACGGTGCATGTGGTGTTGTTTCCCATGTAAACAACTCCACCTTCAAATTCTTCAAGTTCAGAGAACATTCCTTTGTCAGGACACATGTGGTGCGAGCAAGCCGAATCCAAGATCCACTCGTCAGGATGGGAAACTGAGAGGTGAGACCGACAAAGCGTCATATCTGTCGCTATCATCTTCACTAGCCAGATTTGCCTTTGACTCCTTCTCCTTTATGATTGGGCAGTCCTTCTTCAATGGCCTTTCTTACGGCAGTAAGCACACTCATCTTTCTCAGGCTTCTTGCTCTCCACCTGATTTTCCTCTTGACTTTGATCTTGACCTTTCATATTCTCCTGTCTTTCGAGAATTGGTCCTTCCACGAACAATGAGGGCGTCGGAGTTTGAATCTCGATAAGATCCCTTATCCTTCCTCCGTACCTCGTTATTCATCAAAGCATTGGAAACATCATCAAAACTAATTTCACTTTTCCCGTGCAATAATGTAGTCGTAAGAAATTCATACGATTCATCATCAGCGATATCAACATCCAAATTTTGCAAATCAGTAATGATTTTATTAAAATCATTCAGATGGTCTACCATGGAGGTACCTTTCTTGTAGTCAAAGCGGAAAAGCTTCTTCTTCAAGTAGAGCTTGTTCTCTACACTTTTCTGCATGTATTTGGCTTCAAGTTTGTCTCATAGCTCCTTTGCCATCGTGATCTTCATGAATGGATACTTTTGATCCTTCCCAAGACAAGAACGGATAGTTCCCACAAGCTTGACGGTTCAGCTTCGTCCTGCCTCTGACAATTCTCAAGCTTCTCGTCGAGCGTTCAAATCAAGGTCTTGCATAGCAAGCAAATCCAAGACTTTCCCTTGCCAAACTCCAAAATTGTTTGTTCCATAAATTCTCAACTTCGAGATGAGAACTCGAAACCTTTAACCACGCCTTGATTAGATGTCTCCGCCATCTCTACGAGTGATGTGTGTAGATGAACCAAGTAGCTCAATAGCCACAACCAGGAGCTCTGATACCAATTTTTGTGCTACGAACGGAAGCGAATCGATTGAACACCAACACACCTACACAAGCTAAAAGAAAAAAGAACACAAGGATTTAACGTGGTTCGGAGAAAATGTTCCTCCTACTCACGGGTGGTAGCCAACACACAAATCCACTATTTGAAATGATTACAAAGAGTAGGAAGTGACACACACTCTCCTATCTCTACAAGAGTTTCTCAACTCACAAATGTCTAAGAAGACTAACACTCACCCTCATATTGGATGATTACAAAGAGTAGGAAGTGGACACACACTCTCCTATCTCTACAAGAGTTTCTCTGAACTCACAAATGTCTAAGAAGACTCATACTCACTCTCAAATGGATGATGAGATTGATATCTCTACACCATTCTACCAAAGCCTTTTATAGGTCCACACTCCACACATTAGATGAGCATATTCAACTCACCTAATCAATTCAATCACCATACATGGAACCACACCAATGCATTTCCCCAAGTTCACTCTTGGAGAATGTGTTCCATGTACCTAATGAATGCTTGGTGCATTCACAACCTCCAATACATGAATAAAACAATAGTTTTTTCTCCAAATAATCCAATGACTTTTGCCAATTCCAACAATCTCCACCTTGGCGAAATTTCCCTCCAAATACGAAACCAAGTGTGGTTGCCGCCAAAACACACGATCAATATTGTCACCCAATTTTGGGGCACAACTTCAATTACTGGGAGTAGCAAATGACACCATGTCATCAAATCGACCAGGTCTTTCGAATCTCCCTTCTAGATCTTTTCCCTTGCAATGGGACTCAGGCTAAATTTTCTTGTGGATTTTGCTCCACCCTTGTGAATTCTCCTCCACCTTTTGAGGTTTTTCCACCACTTTCTTGATGACTTCTTTAACCAATAGGGAAAATAACATGTTTTCCCTCACTTGTGTCACCCTTGTAAACATGATCCAAAACACCATTGGATTGGTGTATTGTCGTCCCAAAACTTTACACGTCTATGCTTTCCATTAGACACAATGTTCACCAAATTCAATTTTCCCCGAATTTGCACCTTTGAGCACTCCTGGGTTCACCAAAGTCTAAAAGCGGCTTCTCTTTGGTGTTCCCAAGTCTCATACGCCACAATTTTGAGTTTGCAACAATGCTTTCCCAAATTTTATGTCCCTTTGAGGAAGTACAAGTTGGCTCTTCGGGTCCCCTTCATCACTACCAAAACCCCTTTGGGGTCACTTTAAGTTGACCCCCTTCCATGGTGATGCGATAACCTTTGTCTTCCAAAGCTCCAAGAGAAATCAAATGCTTTTCAGACCAGGGACATATCGAACATCTGTGAGTGTTCAAACAATGCCATCGAACATCTTCAATTTCACTGAGCCATTCCCCTTTACGGTGCAGTGGTGTTGTTTCCCATGTAAACAACTCCACCTTAAAATTCTTCAAGTTCAGAGAAAAATTCCTTTGTCAGGAAACATGTGGTGGCAAGCAAGCCGAATCCAAGATCCACTCGTCAGGATGGGAAACTGAGAGTGAGACCGACAAAGCGTCATATCTGTCGCTATCATCTTCACTAGCCAGATTTGCCTTTGACTCCTTCTCCTTTATGATTGGGCAGTCCTTCTTCCAAGGGCCTTTCTTACGGCGTAAGCACACTCATCTTTCTCAGGCTTCTTGCTCTCCACTGATTTTCCTCTTGACTTTGATCTTGACCTTTCAAAATTCTCCTGTCTTCGAGAATTGGTCCTTCCACGAACAATGAGGGCGTCGGATTTGAATCTCGATAAGATCCCTTATCCTTCCTCCGTACCTCGTTATTCATCAAAGCATTGGAAACATCATCAAAACTAATTTCACTTTTCCCGTGCAATAATGTAGTCGTAAGAAATTCATATGATTCATCATCAGCGATATCAACATCCAAATTTTGCAAATCAGTAATGATTTATTAAAATTATTCAGATGGTCTACCATGGAGGTACCTTTCTTGTAGTCAAAGCGGAAAAGCTTCTTCTTCAAGTAGAGCCTTGTTCTCTACACTTTTCTGCATGTTTTTGGGCTTCAAGTTTGTCCCTAGCTCCTTTGCCATCGTGATCTTCATGAATGGATACTTTTGATCCTTCCCAAGACAAGAACGGATAGTCCCACAAGCTTGACGGTTCACTTCGTCCTGCCTCTGACAATTCTTAAAGCTTCTCGTCGAGTGTCAAATCAAGGTCTTGCATAGCAAGCAAATCCAGACTTTCCCTTGCCAAACTCCAAAATTGTTTGTTCCATCAAACTTCTCAACTTCGAGATGAGAACTCGAAACCTTTAGACCACGCCTTGATTGAGATGTTCTCGCCATCTCTACGAGTGATGTGTTTTAGATGAACCAAGTAGCTCAATAGCCACACCAGGAGCTCTGATACCAATTGTTGGCTACGAACGGAAGCGAATCGATTGAACACCAACACACCTACACAAGATAAAGAAAAAAGAACACAAGGGTTTAACGTGGTTCGGAGAAAATGTTCCTACTACTCCACGGGTGGTAGCCAACACACAAATCCACTATCTTGAGTGATTACAAAGAGTAGGAAGGGACACACACTCTCCTATCTCTACAAGAGTTTCTCAACTCACAAATGTCTAAGAAGACTAACACTCACCCTCATATGGGGTGATTACAAAGAGTAGGAAGTGGACACACACTCTCCTATCTCTACAAGAGTTTCTCTGAACTCACAAATGTCTAAGAAGACTCATACTCACTCTCAAATGGATGATGAGATTGATATCTCTACACCATTCTACCAAAGCCTTTTATAGGCTCACACTCCCACACATAGATGACATATCAACTCACCTAATCAATTCAATCACCATACATGGAACCACACCAATGCATTTCCCCAAGTTCACTCTTGGAGAATGTGTTCCATGACCTAATGAATGCTTGGTGCATTCACAACCTCCAATACATGAATAAAACATTAGTTCATGTCTCCAAATAATCCAATGACTTTTGCCAATTCCAACAATCTCCACCTTGGCGAAAGTTCCTCCAAATTTCGAAACCAAGTGTGGTTGCTGCCAAAACACACGATCAATATTGTCACCCAATGTTGGGCACAAGTTCAATTACTGGGAGTGCAAATGACACCATGTCATCAAATCGACCAGGTCTTTGAATCTCCCTTCTAGATCTATTCCTTGCAATAGACTCAGGCTCAATTTCTTGTGGATTTTGCTCCACCTCTTGAATTCTCCTCCACCTCTTGAGGATTTTCCACCACTTCTTGATGACTTCTTTAACAATAGGAAAAATAACATGTTTTCCCTCACTTGTGTCATCCTTGTGAACATGATCCAAAACACCATTGGATTGGTGTATTGTCGTACCAAACTTTACACGTCTATGCTTTCCATAGACACAATGTCACCAAATTCAATTTCCCCGAATTTGCACCTTTGAGCACTCTTGGGTTCACCCCAAAAATCTGAAGCGGCTTCTCTTTGGTGTTCCCAAGTCTCATACGCCACAATTTTGAGTTTGCCAACAACTGCTTCTCCAAATTTATGCCCCTTTGAGGAAGTACAAGTTGGCTCTTCGGGTCCCCTTCATCACTACCAAAAATCCTTGGGTCACTTTGTGTTGACCGCCTTCCATGGTGATGCGATAACTTTTGTCTTCCAAGCTCCAAGAGAAATCAAATGCTTCTTCAGACCAAGGACATATCGAACATCTGTGAGTGTTCGGGAACCCAAAGCCATCGAACATCTTCAATTTCACTGAGCCATTCCCCTTTACGGTGCATGTGGTGTTGTTTCCCATGTAAACAACTCCACCTTCAAATTCTTCAAGTTCAGAGAACATTCCTTTGTCAGGACACATGTGGTGCGAGCAAGCCGAATCCAAGATCCACTCGTCAGGATGGGAAACTGAAGAGTGAGACCGACAAAACGTCATATCTGTCGCTATCAAACTTCACTAGCCAGATTTGCCTTTGACTCCTTCTCCTTTATGATTGGGCATCCTTCTTCCAATGGCCTTTCTTACGGCAGTAAAGCACACCCAATGTAGTTAAAAAACGCGATTCCACGTAAAAACGAAAACTTGGTAAAATCGGAATCGTAAAATCAAATCGTAAAATCGTTAAGATTTTATGTCCCAACTAAAAAAATATATAAATATTCATAAATAAACATAAAAATGTTAATAAACTTAGAAATTATACACTCTTAAAACAATTAATACTCAAACAACCAACTTTAATTTCATAAGCATAAGTGCATAAGTAAATAAGTATCTTAATAAAAAACATAATAGTTCACTACTTCATTACATTCCATATTTCTAAGCACACACCATACGTCCATACCACACGTTCACACCGCACAAAAACACACCATATCACCACACTACACTACAAAGTCCTCATTCATGTTTAAATAGTACACGATCACCACTCACTATTAGTCTATTACTTCATTACAATCCTCAATCCTTTTGAAAACAACAAGTACAACAAACTACATCAAATCTTTGGGATCAACATTAAAATCTAATTCCTCATCTTCCTCATTTTCCTTATCTCCCTCATCTTCATCATACACATTCCATCTCCAATCTCTTCTTCGTTGTTGCCTCTATCTCCACCTTCGTCCTCATCCGCGACAAATTCTTCTTCAAACCTCTATTTAATAATATAACCACACATGAATAACAATATCACTAAACAAGATTCTAAATAATCAGTAGCACGTCCATCACCACCTGAAGACATTTCCTGCAAAACATGAGTAAACTAGTATAAATTTTACCAACCCATTTCCGCAAGAAGTAGAAAAGCAGCAAAAGTGGTGGAACATAAACAATGTTAGTCAATTGAAATGAGTAAACTAACTTACCAGTAATTAACCACTTCAACGGCTGCCGAACAGGGGAAAGAGTTTGAATGCTGCTGAACAGGGGAAGAGGATGAAGGAGGTAGACTCGAGTATCGGCAGCCCTTACAGGGAAGAATGGAAGACGACTGACTGACTCGGACCACCTGCAGGCTGCAGCAAGGACGAAGGAAATATGGTGAGTTGGTGACTGGTGATTCGTCAGACTCGGACAAGCTGCAGAGAAGAAGAGAAGACGGTGACTCACCGTCCGGAGTTGGGAATCGATGCTGCTGATGAACGGCGGAGGAACGAGAAGGAATCGACGGTGACACCGTCCGAAGTCGCGGATCGACGCTGGCGCTGAAGAAATTGATGAAGAAGTCGACGACCCAACAGAATGGAGCACGACGCGGAAGGACGGCGGACTGAGGCGGAAAGACGGCGGAAGGACGGCGGAAAGATGGCGGAAAGACGGCGGAAGGACAGTGGAAGGAGAGGACGGCGTGAAGAAAGACGGGAAGAAAGGACAGCGCCGTCGGCGATTTGGGGAAAGAATGGGTAGATGCAAAAATTAGGGTTCAGCTGCGTTATTTTGGGGAAGGGGGTTGTTCTGCATTTTAGGTTGAACCAAAAAATCAAACCGGTCAAACTTAAACCAGTCAAAATTTCGGGTTTTTTCTGGAAATTAAAAAAATCGTAGAAAATCGAAAAATCGTCGATTTTGCGATTTTAACGATTTTATTATCGATTTTACACGATTTTGATGGCCCACCCATTTTGTAGTGAAATCATGATCGTTTTTCATAAGTGAAGTCGTAAAAATCGTACGATTTTACGATTAAAATCGCGATTTTAACTACACTGAGCACACCCACTTTCTCAGGCTTCTTGCTCTCCACCGATTTTTCCCCTTGACTTTGATCTTGACCTTTCATATTCTCCTGTCTTTTGAGAATTGGTCCTTCCACGAACAATGATGGGGGTCGGAGTTTGAATCTCGATAAGATCCCTTATCCTTCCCCGACCTCGTTATTCATCAAAGCATTGGAAACATCATCAAAACTAATTTCACTTTTCCCGTGCAAATAATGTAGTCGTAAGAAATTCATATGATTTATCATCAGCGATATCAACATCCAAATTTTGCAAATCAGTAATGATTTTATTAAAAATCATTCAGATGGTCTACCATGGAGGTACCTTTCTTGTAGTCAAAGCGGAAAAGCTTTCTTCTTCAAGTAGAGCTTGTTCTCTACACTTTTCTGCATGTAAATTTGGCTTCAAGTTTGTCCATAGCTCCTTTGCCATCGTGATCTTCAATGAATGGATACTTTTGATCCTTCCCAAGACAAGAACGGATAGTCCCACCAGCTTGACGGTTTAGCTTCGTCATACCTCTGATAATTCTTCAAGCTTCTCGTCGAGCGTCAAATCAAGGTCCTTGCATAGCAAGCAAATCCAAGACTTCCCCTTGCCAAACTCCAAAATTGTTTGTTCCATCAAACTTCTCAACTTCGAGATGAGAACTCGAAAACCTTTAGACCACGCCTTGATTGAGATGTCTCCGCCATCTCTACGAGTGATGTGTGTAGATGAGCCAAGTAGCTCAATAGGCACAACCAGGAGCTCTGATACCAATTGTTTTTTGCTACGAACGGAGCGAATCGATTGAACACCAACACACCTACAAAGGTTTAAAAAAAAAAAGAACACAAGGATTTAACGTGGTTCGGAGAAAATGTTCCTCCTACTCCACGGGCGGTAGCCAACACACAAATCCACTATCTTGAGTGATTACAAAGAGTAGGAAGTGGACACACACTCTCCTATCTCTACAAGAGTTTCTCAACTCACAAATGTCTAAGAAGACTAACACTCACCCTCATATGGATGATTACAAAGAGTAGGAATGGACACACACTCTCCTTCTCTAAAGGTTTCTTAAACTCACATATGTCTAAAAAGCTCTACTCACTCTCAAATGGAGATGAGATTGATATCTCTACACCATTCTACCAAAGCCTTTTATGGGCTCACCTCCACACATTAATGAGCATATTCAACTCACCTAATCAATTAAATCACCATACATGGAACCACACCAATGCTTTCCCAAGTTCACTTTTGGGAGAATGTGTTCCCATGCCCAAATGAATGTTGGTGCTTACAACCTCCAATACTGAATAAAACAATGTTCATGTCCCCAAAATAACCAATGCTTTTCCCAATTTCCAAAAAATCTCCACCTTGGCAAAAGTTCCTCCAAATCGAAACCAAGTGTGGTGCCGCCAAAACACACATCAATATTGTCCCCCAATTTTGGGGCAAAAATTCAATTACTGGGAGTGCAAATGACACCATGTCATAAAATCGACCAGGTCTTCGAATTCCTTCTGATCTATTCCTTGCAAAGACTCGGGCTCAATTTCTTGTGGATTTTGCTCCCCCTTTGTGAATTCTCCTCCCCCTCTTGGGGATTTTTCCCCATTTTTCTTGATGATTTCTTTAAAAATAGGGAAAATAACATGTTTTCCCTCACTTGTGTCATCCTTGTAAAACATACCCAAAAACACCATTGGATTGGTGTATTGCTCCCAAACTTTAAAACGTCTATGCTTTCCATAACACAATGTTCACAAATTAAATTTTTCCCCCGAATTTGCACCTTTGAGCACCCCTGGGTTCACCAAAGTCTAAAGCGGTTCTCTTTGGTGTTCCCCCAGTCTCATACGCCAAAATTTTTTGAGTTTGCAACAACTGCTTCTCCAAATTTTATGCCCCCTTTGAGGAAGTACAGTTGGCTCTTCGGGTCCCCTTCATCACTACCAAAACCCCTTTAGGTCATTTTGAGTGACCGCCTTCCAGGGTGAGCGATAACCTTTGTTTTCCCAAAGCCCAAAGGAAATCAAAGTTTTTAAACCAGGGAAATATCGAACATCGTGAGGTTCAACAATGCCATCGAAACTCTTCAATTTCCTGAGCCCTTCCCCTTACGGGGCATGTTGTTGTTTCCCATGTAAACACTCCCTTCAAATTCTTCAAGTTCAGAGACATTCCTTTTTCAGGACACTTGGTGCGACAAACCCAATCCAAGAAACCCTCGCAGGATGGGAAACTAGAGTGAGACCGACAAAACGCATATCTGTCGCTATCACTTCACTACCAGATTTGCCTTGACTCCTTCTCCTTTATGATTGGGCAGTCCCTTTTTCCAATGGCCTTTCTTACGGCGTAAGCACATCATCTTTCTCAGGTTCTTGCCTCCCCCAATTTTCCTCTTTACTTTGATCTTGACCTTTCATATTCCCTGTCTTTCGAGAATTGGTCCTTCCACGAACAATGAGGGGGTCGGGGTTTGAATCTCGATAAGATCCCCTTTTCCCTTCCCCCGTACCCCGTTATTCATCAAGCATTTGGGAAAAATCACAAAACTAATTTCACTTTTCCCGTGCAAAATGGATCATAAAAAATTCAAAGATTCATCATCAGCGATTCAACATCCAAATTTTGCAAATCAGTAAAGATTTTATTAAAACATTTAGATGGTCTACCATGGGGTACCTTTTTGTAGTCAAAGCGGAAAACTTCTTCTTCAAGTAGAGCTTTTTCTCTCATTTTCTGCATGTATTTGGGTTCAAGTTTGTCCCATATCCTTTGCCATCGGATCTTTATGAATGGATACTTTTGATCCTTCCCCAAAACAAGAACGGGTAGTCCCACAAGCTTGACTGTTCAGCTTTTCCTGCCCCTGACATTCTTCAAAAACTCGTCGAGCGTCAAATCAAGGTCTTGCTAGCAAACAAATCCAAGACTTCCCCTTTCCAAACTCCAAAATTGTTTGTTCCATCAAACTTTTCACTTGAGATGAGAACTCAAACCTTTAGACCAGGCCTTGATTGAGATGTCTCCGCCTCTCTACGAGTGAGGTGTAGATGAACCAAGTGCTCAAAGCCAAACCAGGGCTCTGATACCAATTGTTTGCTACGAACGGAAACGAATCGTGAACACCAACAACCTACACAAGCAAAAGAAAAAAAAAACAAAGGATTTAAGTGGTTCGGAGAAATGTTCCTCCACTCCACGGGCGGTGCCAAAACACAAATCCACTATCTTGAGTGATTACAAAGAGTAGGAATGGACAACACTTCCTATCTCTATAAGAGTTTCTCAACTCCAAAAGTCTAAGAAGGGGCAACACTCACCCCAATGGTGATTTCAAGAGAGGAAGTGGGCACACACTCTCCATCTCTACAAGAGTTTCTTGAACCCAAATTCCCAAGAAGACTCATACCCCTCTCAAAAAGGTGAGGATTGATATCTCTATACCATTTACCAAGCCTTTTATAGGCTCACACTCCCCAAAATTAGATGAGATTTCAACTCACCTATAATCAATTCAACACCAAAATGGAAACCCCACCAAGCATTTCCCCAAGTTCACTCTTGGGGGAAAAGTGTTCCGTGTACCTAATGAATTTTGGGGCATTCACAACCTCCAAAACATGAACTAAACAATAGTTCATGTCTCCCAAAAAATCCCCTGACTTTTGCCCAAATTTCCCAAAAGTTATTTGTTTCTTCAAACTCACATTCTTACCCGTTTTGTTATTACTCCCACATGGTGCAGATTCCGCTGTGAACAAGGGTTTAGGGTTCGAATTTGAAGGTTTCAAGTTGGTTATTCTATAGGTAATTTCCTTGTTCATGCAATGGTACAACCAACAAACAATAATCAGAATCTTGTTATTTGTTATTAATATGTTCTTATTGATATCCTAGGATTATGGCAAGGTGTCTAACCAATGGGAAAAAAGCAGTAGCTGCTGCAGTTGTTCTGTACTTTCAGTTGATGCCTGCAATTTCTTATGTTTATGCTTGAAGCGTGTGAGGAATTGAGTTGTAACTTGATTGCATCTAAACCTACCATACCCCTTGGGAGACACCTCTTAAGCGACAGAGTGCTAGAGATTCATTCATGAGGGCTCTTACATCTCATGGTGATGTGTCTTGTATCATGTTAATTAGGATGAATCGCAAGTGTTTTGAAAATTTGTAACCTGTTAGGGAG
>CM068303.1:47161262-47294308 GCA_034768395.1 Linum lewisii | reverse complement strand
CCAAGGGAGTAAAGAAAAGAAGGAAGAATGGTCACCAAGAACACCATGGATGAATCCTTGAGATGATCTTCACTTCTCCACTTGTAAGCACTTCTCCCAAGGTTTGTTGGCTTCAATCCTAGCTCCAATGGCTTCAAAATGCTCCAAAAACGTGTTCTAGGGTTTGAGGGTTCGTGGGAATGTGTTTGGGGTTCAAAAGATATCAAAGAATTCCTCAAAATGGCCAAAAACAAGAATATTTATAGTGCAGGGGACAGTGCACGGCGTGCACCCCTGCACGACGTGCACAGTGCACGGCGTGCACCCCTGCACTCTGCAGAAAACCCGATCTTGCAAGGCTCATATCTCCCTCGTCCGGCCTCCAAATGACCTCCCGTTTGCTCCTATGCGCTCCTTGTCATCCGTACTTTGAAGCCATAACCTGAAAATGCACAGAGGAAACTCCAATAGACCACGAATTTGGCTCCAAAGTGGCAACCGGACAACAAAATGACACTTTGCACAAAATCTCAAATAAAAGCATAAAAGTCATGTCATTTCACGAATACACACGGGCATTTCATAGGTCATTCATAAGCTTAAAATGCACTAATTAAAGTCACATCAAAACTCCAAAATTGTTTGTTCCATCAAACTTCTCAACTTCGAGATGAGAACTCGAAACCTTTAGACCACGCCTTGATTGAGATGTCTCCGCCATCTCTACGAGTGATGTGTGTAGATGAACCAAGTAGCTCAATAGCCACAACCAGGAGCTCTGATACCAATTGTTGTGCTACGAACGGAAGCGAATCGATTGAACACCAACACACCTACACAAGCTAAAAGAAAAAAGAACACAAGGATTTAACGTGGTTCGGAGAAAATGTTCCTCCTACTCCACGGGCGGTAGCCAACACACAAATCCACTATCTTGAGTGATTACAAAGAGTAGGAAGTGGACACACACTCTCCTATCTCTACAAAAGTTTCTCAACTCACAAATGTCTAAGAAGACTAACACTCACCCTCATATGGATGATTACAAAGAGTAGGAAGTGGACACACACTCTCCTATCTCTACAAGAGTTTCTCTGAACTCACAAATGTCTAAGAAGACTCATACTCACTCTCAAATGGATGATGAGATTGATATCTCTACACCATTCTACCAAAGCCTTTTATAGGCTCACACTCCACACATTAGATGAGCATATTCAACTCACCTAATCAATTCAATCACCATACATGGAACCACACCAATGCATTTCCCCAAGTTCACTCTTGGAGAATGTGTTCCATGTACCTAATGAATGCTTGGTGCATTCACAACCTCCAATACATGAATAAAACAATAGTTCATGTCTCCAAATAATCCAATGACTTTTGCCAATTCCAACAATCTCCACCTTGGCGAAAGTTCCTCCAAATACGAAACCAAGTGTGGTTGCCGCCAAAACACACGATCAATATTGTCACCCAATGTTGGGCACAACTTCAATTACTGGGAGTGCAAATGACACCATGTCATCAAACCGAGCAGGTCTTCGAATCTCCCTTCTAGATCTATTCCTTGCAATAGACTCAGGCTCAATTTCTTGTGGATTTTGCTCCACCTCTTGTGAATTCTCCTCCACCTCTTGAGGATTTTCCACCACTTTCTTGATGACTTCTTTAACAATAGGGAAAATAACATGTTTTCCCTCACTTGTGTCATCGTTGTGAACATGATCCAAAACACCATTGGATTGGTGTATTGTCGTACCAAACTTTACACGTCTATGCTTTCCATAGACACAATGTTCACCAAATTCAATTTTCCCCGAATTTGCACCATTTAGCAGTCCTGGGTTCACCAAAGTCTGAAGCGGCTTCTCTTTGGTGTTCCCAAGTCTCATACGCCACAATTTTGAGTTTGCAACAACTGCTTCTCCAAATTTTATGCTCCCTTTGAGGAAGTACAAGTTGGCTCTTCGGGTCCCCTTCATCACTACCAAAACTCCTTGGGTCACTTTGAGTTGACCGCCTTCCATGGTGATGCGATAACCTTTGTCTTCCAAAGCTCCAAGAGAAATCAAATGCTTCTTCAGACCAGGGACATATCGAACATCTGTGAGTGTTCAAACAATGCCATCGAACATCTTCAATTTCACTGAGCCATTCCCCTTTACGGTGCATGTGGTGTCGTTTCCCATGTAAACAACTCCACCTTAAAATTCTTCAAGTTCAGAGAACATTCCTTTGTCAGGACACATGTGGTGCGAGCAAGCCGAATCCAAGATCCACTCGTCAGGATGGGAAACTGAGAGTGAGACCGACAAAGCGTCATATCTGTCGCTATCATCTTCACTAGCCAGATTTGCCTTTGACTCCTTCTCCTTTATGATTGGGCAGTCCTTCTTCCAATGGCCTTTCTTACGGCAGTAAGCACACTCATCTTTCTCAGGCTTCTTGCTCTCCACTGATTTTCCTCTTGACTTTGATCTTGACCTTTCATATTCTCCTGTCTTTCGAGAATTGGTCCTTCCACGAACAATGAGGGCGTCGGAGTTTGAATCTCGATAAGATCCCTTATCCTTCCTCCGTACCTCGTTATTCATCAAAGCATTGGAAACATCATCAAAACTAATTTCACTTTTCCCGTGCAATAATGTAGTCGTAAGAAATTCATACGATTCATCATCAGCGATATCAACATCCAAATTTTGCAAATCAGTAATGATTTTATTAAAATTATTCAGATGGTCTACCATGGAGGTACCTTTCTTGTAGTCAAAGCGGAAAAGCTTCTTCTTCAAGTAGAGCTTGTTCTCTACACTTTTCTGCATGTATTTGGCTTCAAGTTTGTCTCATAGCTCCTTTGCCATCGTGATCTTCATGAATGGATACTTTTGATCCTTCCCAAGACAAGAACGGATAGTCCCACAAGCTTGACGGTTCAGCTTCGTCCTGCCTCTGACAATTCTTCAAGCTTCTCGTCGAGCGTCAAATCAAGGTCTTGCATAGCAAGCAAATCCAAGACTTTCCCTTGCCAAACTCCAAAATTGTTTGTTCCATCAAACTTCTCAACTTCGAGATGAGAACTCGAAACCTTTAGACCACGCCTTGATTGAGATGTCTCCGCCATCTCTACGAGTGATGTGTGTAGATGAACCAAGTAGCTCAATAGCCACAACCAGGAGCTCTGATACCAATTGTTGTGCTACGAACGGAAGCGAATCGATTGAACACCAACACACCTACACAAGCTAAAAGAAAAAAGAACACAAGGATTTAACGTGGTTCGGAGAAAATGTTCCTCCTACTCCACGGGTGGTAGCCAACACACAAATCCACTATCTTGAGTGATTACAAAGAGTAGGAAGTGGACACACACTCTCCTATCTCTACAAGAGTTTCTCAACTCACAAATGTCTAAGAAGACTAACACTCACCCTCATATGGATGATTACAAAGAGTAGGAAGTGGACACACACTCTCCTATCTCTACAAGAGTTTCTCTGAACTCACAAATGTCTAAGAAGACTCATACTCACTCTCAAATGGATGATGAGATTGATATCTCTACACCATTCTACCAAAGCCTTTTATAGGCTCACACTCCACACATTAGATGAGCATATTCAACTCACCTAATCAATTCAATCACCATACATGGAACCACACCAATGCATTTCCCCAAGTTCACTCTTGGAGAATGTGTTCCATGTACCTAATGAATGCTTGGTGCATTCACAACCTCCAATACATGAATAAAACAATAGTTCATGTCTCCAAATAATCCAATGACTTTTGCCAATTCCAACAATCTCCACCTTGGCGAAAGTTCCTCCAAATACGAAACCAAGTGTGGTTGCCGCCAAAACACACGATCAATATTGTCACCCAATGTTGGGCACAACTTCAATTACTGGGAGTGCAAATGACACCATGTCATCAAATCGACCAGGTCTTCGAATCTCCCTTCTAGATCTATTCCTTGCAATAGACTCAGGCTCAATTTCTTGTGGATTTTGCTCCACCTCTTGTGAATTCTCCTCCACCTCTTGAGGATTTTCCACCACTTTCTTGATGACTTCTTTAACAATAGGGAAAATAACATGTTTTCCCTCACTTGTGTCATCCTTGTGAACATGATCCAAAACACCATTGGATTGGTGTATTGTCGTACCAAACTTTACACGTCTATGCTTTCCATAGACACAATGTTCACCAAATTCAATTTTCCCCGAATTTGCACCTTTGAGCACTCCTGGGTTCACCAAAGTCTGAAGCGGCTTCTCTTTGGTGTTCCCAAGTCTCATACGCCACAATTTTGAGTTTGCAACAACTGCTTCTCCAAATTTTATGCTCCCTTTGAGGAAGTACAAGTTGGCTCTTCGGGTCCCCTTCATCACTACCAAAACTCCTTGGGTCACTTTAAGTTGACCGCCTTCCATGGTGATGCGATAACCTTTGTCTTCCAAAGCTCCAAGAGAAATCAAATGCTTCTTCAGACCAGGGACATATCGAACATCTGTGAGTGTTCAAACAATGCCATCGAACATCTTCAATTTCACTGAGCCATTCCCCTTTACGGTGCATGTGGTGTTGTTTCCCATGTAAACAACTCCACCTTAAAATTCTTCAAGTTCAGAGAACATTCCTTTGTCAGGACACATGTGGTGCGAGCAAGCCGAATCCAAGATCCACTCGTCAGGATGGGAAACTGAGAGTGAGACCGACAAAGCGTCATATCTGTCGCTATCATCTTCACTAGCCAGATTTGCCTTTGACTCCTTCTCCTTTATGATTGGGCAGTCCTTCTTCCAATGGCCTTTCTTACGGCAGTAAGCACACTCATCTTTCTCAGGCTTCTTGCTCTCCACTGATTTTCCTCTTGACTTTGATCTTGACCTTTCATATTCTCCTGTCTTTCGAGAATTGGTCCTTCCACGAACAATGAGGGCGTCGGAGTTTGAATCTCGATAAGATCCCTTATCCTTCCTCCGTACCTCGTTATTCATCAAAGCATTGGAAACATCATCAAAACTAATTTCACTTTTCCCGTGCAATAATGTAGTCGTAAGAAATTCATACGATTCATCATCAGCGATATCAACATCCAAATTTTGCAAATCAGTAATGATTTTATTAAAATTATTCAGATGGTCTACCATGGAGGTACCTTTCTTGTAGTCAAAGCGGAAAAGCTTCTTCTTCAAGTAGAGCTTGTTCTCTACACTTTTCTGCATGTATTTGGCTTCAAGTTTGTCCCATAGCTCCTTTGCCATCGTGATCTTCATGAATGGATACTTTTGATCCTTCCCAAGACAAGAACGGATAGTCCCACAAGCTTGACGGTTCAGCTTCGTCCTGCCTCTGACAATTCTTCAAGCTTCTCGTCGAGTGTCAAATCAAGGTCTTGCATAGCAAGCAAATCCAAGACTTTCCCTTGCCAAACTCCAAAATTGTTTGTTCCATCAAACTTCTCAACTTCGAGATGAGAACTCGAAACCTTTAGACCACGCCTTGATTGAGATGTCTCCGCCATCTCTACGAGTGATGTGTGTAGATGAACCAAGTAGCTCAATAGCCACAACCAGGAGCTCTGATACCAATTGTTGTGCTACGAACGGAAGCGAATCGATTGAACACCAACACACCTACACAAGCTAAAAGAAAAAAGAACACAAGGATTTAACGTGGTTCGGAGAAAATGTTCCTCCTACTCCACGGGTGGTAGCCAACACACAAATCCACTATCTTGAGTGATTACAAAGAGTAGGAAGTGGACACACACTCTCCTATCTCTACAAGAGTTTCTCAACTCACAAATGTCTAAGAAGACTAACACTCACCCTCATATGGATGATTACAAAGAGTAGGAAGTGGACACACACTCTCCTATCTCTACAAGAGTTTCTCTGAACTCACAAATGTCTAAGAAGACTCATACTCACTCTCAAATGGATGATGAGATTGATATCTCTACACCATTCTACCAAAGCCTTTTATAGGCTCACACTCCACACATTAGATGAGCATATTCAACTCACCTAATCAATTCAATCACCATACATGGAACCACACCAATGCATTTCCCCAAGTTCACTCTTGGAGAATGTGTTCCATGTACCTAATGAATGCTTGGTGCATTCACAACCTCCAATACATGAATAAAACAATAGTTCATGTCTCCAAATAATCCAATGACTTTTGCCAATTCCAACAATCTCCACCTTGGCGAAAGTTCCTCCAAATACGAAACCAAGTGTGGTTGCTGCCAAAACACACGATCAATATTGTCACCCAATGTTGGGCACAAAGTTCAATTACTGGGAGTGCAAATGACACCATGTCATCAAATCGACCAGGTCTTTGAATCTCCCTTCTAGATCTATTCCTTGCAATAGACTCAGGCTCAATTTCTTGTGGATTTTGCTCCACCTCTTGTGAATTCTCCTCCACCTCTTGAGGATTTTCCACCACTTTCTTGATGACTTCTTTAACAATAGGAAAAATAACTGTTTTCCCTCACTTGTGTCATCCTTGTGAACATGATCCAAAACACCATTGGATTGGTGTATTGTCGTACCAAACTTTACACGTCTATGCTTTCCATAGACACAATGTTCACCAAATTCAATTTTCCCGAATTTGCACCTTTGAGCACTCTTGGGTTCACCAAAGTCTGAAGCGGCTTCTCTTTGGTGTTCCCAAGTCTCATACGCCACAATTTTGAGTTTGCAACAACTGCTTTCCAAATTTTATGCTCCCTTTGAGGAAGTACAAGTTGGCTCTTCGGGTCCCCTTCATCACTACCAAAACTCCTTGGTCACTTTGAGTTGACCGCCTTCCATGGTGATGCGATAACTTTTGTCTTCCAAAGCTCCAAGAGAAATCAAATGCTTCTTCAGACCAAGGACATATCGAACATCTGTGAGTGTTCGAACAATGCCATCGAACATCTTCAATTTCACTGAGCCATTCCCCTTTACGGTGCATGTGGTGTTGTTTCCCATGTAAACAACTCCACCTTCAAATTCTTCAAGTTCAGAGAACATTCCTTTGTCAGGACACATGTGGTGCGAGCAAGCCGAATCCAAGATCCACTCGTCAGGATGGGAAACTGAGAGTGAGACCGACAAAGCGTCATATCTGTCGCTATCATCTTCACTAGCCAGATTTGCCTTTGACTCCTTCCCTTTATGATTGGGCAGTCCTTCTTCCAATGGCCTTTCTTACGGCAGTAAGCACACCCATCTTTTCCAGGCTTCTTGCTCTCCACCGATTTTCCTCTTGACTTTGATCTTGACCTTTCATATTCTCCTGTCTTTCGAGAATTGGTCCTTCCACGAACAATGAGGGCGTCGGAGTTTGAATCTCGATAAGATCCCTTATCCTTCCTCCGTACCTCGTTATTCATCAAAGCATTGGAAACTCATCAAAACTAATTTCACTTTTCCCGTGCAATAATGTAGTCGTAAGAAATTCATATGATTCATCATCAGCGATATCAACATCCAAATTTTGCAAATCAGTAATGATTTTATTAAATCATTCAGATGGTCTACCATGGAGGTACCTTTCTTGTAGTCAAAGCGGAAAAGCTTCTTCTTCAAGTAGAGCTTGTTCTCTACACTTTTCTGCATGTATTTGGCTTCAAGTTTGTCCCATAGCTCCTTTGCCATCGTGATCTTCATGAATGGATACTTTTGATCCTTCCAAGACAAGAACGGATAGTCCCACCAGCTTGACGGTTTAGCTTCGTCCTACCTCTGATAATTCTTCAAGCTTCTCGTCGAGCGTCAAATCAAGGTCTTGCATAGCAGCAAATCCAAGACTTCCCTTGCCAAACTCCAAATTGTTTGTTCCATCAAACTTCTCAACTTCGAGATGAGAACTCGAAACCTTTAGACCACGCCTTGATTGAGATGTCTCCGCCATCTCTACGAGTGATGTGTGTAGATGACCAAGTAGCTCAATAGGCACAACCAGGAGCTCTGATACCAATTGTTGTGCTACGAACGGAAGCGAATCGATTGAACACCAACACACCTACACAAGTAAAAGAAAAAAGAACACAAGGATTTAACGTGGTTCGGAGAAAATGTTCCTCCTACTCCACGGGGTGGTAGCCAACACACAAATCCACTATCTTGAGTGATTACAAAGAGTAGGAAGTGGACACACACTCTCCTATCTCTACAAGAGTTTCTCAACTCACAAATGTCTAAGAAGACTAACACTCACCCTCATATGGATGATTACAAAGAGTAGGAAGTGGACACACACTCTCCTATCTCTACAAGAGTTTCTCTGAACTCACATATGTCTAAGAAGACTCATACTCACTCTCAAATGGATGATGAGATTGATATCTCTACACCATTCTACCAAAGCCTTTTATAGGCTCACACTCCACACATTAGATGAGCATATTCAACTCACCTAATCAATTCAATCACCATACATGGAACCACACCAATGCATTTCCCCAAGTTCACTCTTGGAGAATGTGTTCCATGTACCTAATGAATGCTTGGTGCATTCACAACCTCCAATACATGAATAAAACAATAGTTCATGTCTCCAAATAATCCAATGACTTTTGCCAATTCCAACAATCTCCACCTTGGCGAAAGTTCCTCCAAATACGAAACCAAGTGTGGTTGCCGCCAAAACACACGATCAATATTGTCACCCAATGTTGGGCACAACTTCAATTACTGGGAGTGCAAATGACACCATGTCATCAAATCGACCAGGTCTTGAATCTCCCTTCTAGATCTATTCCTTGCAATAGACTCAGGCTCAATTTCTTGTGGATTTTGCTCCACCTCTTGTGAATTCTCCTCCACCTCTTGAGGATTTTTCACCACTTTCTTGATGACTTCTTTAACAATAGGAAAAATAACATGTTTTCCCTCACTTGTGTCATCCTTGTGAACATGATCCAAAACACCATTGGATTGGTGTATTGTCGTACCAAACTTTACACGTCTATGCTTTCCATAGACACAATGTTCACCAAATTCAATTTTCCCCGAATTTGCACCTTTGAGCACTCCTGGGTTCACCAAAGTCTGAAGCGGCTTCTCTTTGGTGTTCCCAAGTCTCATACGCCACAATTTTGAGTTTGCAACAACTGCTTCTCCAAATTTTATGCTCCCTTTGAGGAAGTACAAGTTGGCTCTTCGGGTCCCCTTCATCACTACCAAAACTCCTTGGGTCACTTTGAGTTGACCGCCTTCCATGGTGATGCGATAACCTTTGTCTTCCAAAGCTCCAAGAGAAATCAAATGCTTCTTCAGACCAGGGACATATCGAACATCTGTGAGTGTTCGAACAATGCCATCGAACATCTTCAATTTCACTGAGCCATTCCCCTTTACGGTGCATGTGGTGTTGTTTCCCATGTAAACAACTCCACCTTCAAATTCTTCAAGTTCAGAGAACATTCCTTTGTCAGGACACATGTGGTGCGAGCAAGCCGAATCCAAGATCCACTCGTCAGGATGGGAAACTGAGAGTGAGACCGACAAAGCGTCATATCTGTCGCTATCATCTTCACTACCCAGATTTGCCTTTGACTCCTTCTCCTTTATGATTGGGCAGTCCTTCTTCCAATGGCCTTTCTTACGGCAGTAAGCACACTCATCTTTCTCAGGCTTCTTGCTCTCCACCAATTTTCCTCTTGACTTTGATCTTGACCTTTCATATTCTCCTGTCTTTCGAGAATTGGTCCTTCCACGAACAATGAGGGCGTCGGAGTTTGAATCTCGATAAGATCCCTTATCCTTCCTCCGTACCTCGTTATTCATCAAAGCATTGGAAACATCATCAAAACTAATTTCACTTTTCCCGTGCAATAATGTAGTCATAAGAAATTCATACGATTCATCATCAGCGATATCAACATCCAAATTTTGCAAATCAGTAATGATTTTAAAATCATTCAGATGGTCTACCATGGAGGTACCTTTCTTGTAGTCAAAGCGGAAAAGCTTCTTCTTCAAGTAGAGCTTGTTCTCTACACTTTTCTGCATGTATTTGGCTTCAAGTTTGTCCCATAGCTCCTTTGCCATCGTGATCTTCATGAATGGATACTTTTGATCCTTCCCAAGACAAGAACGGATAGTCCCACAAGCTTGACTGTTCAGCTTCGTCCTGCCTCTGACAATTCTTCAAGCTTCTCGTCGAGCGTCAAATCAAGGTCTTGCATAGCAAGCAAATCCAAGACTTCCCCTTGCCAAACTCCAAAATTGTTTGTTCCATCAAACTTCTCAACTTCGAGATGAGAACTCGAAACCTTTAGACCACGCCTTGATTGAGATGTCTCCGCCATCTCTACGAGTGATGTGTGTAGATGAACCAAGTAGCTCAATAGCCACAACCAGGAGCTCTGATACCAATTGTTGTGCTACGAACGGAAGCGAATCGATTGAACACCAACACACCTACACAAGCTAAAAGAAAAAAGAACACAAGGATTTAACGTGGTTCGGAGAAAATGTTCCTCCTACTCCACGGGCGGTAGCCAACACACAAATCCACTATCTTGAGTGATTACAAAGAGTAGGAAGTGGACACACACTCTCCTATCTCTATAAGAGTTTCTCAACTCACAAATGTCTAAGAAGACTAACACTCACCCTCATATGGATGATTACAAAGAGTAGGAAGTGGACACACACTCTCCTATCTCTACAAGAGTTTCTCTGAACTCACAAATGTCTAAGAAGACTCATACTCACTCTCAAATGGATGATGAGATTGATATCTCTATACCATTCTACCAAAGCCTTTTATAGGCTCACACTCCACACATTAGATGAGCATATTCAACTCACCTAATCAATTCAATCACCATACATGGAACCACACCAATGCATTTCCCCAAGTTCACTCTTGGAGAATGTGTTCCGTGTACCTAATGAATGTTTGGTGCATTCACAACCTCCAATACATGAACTAAACAATAGTTCATGTCTCCAAATAATCCAATGACTTTTGCCAATTCCAACAGTTATTTGTTTCTTCAAACTCACATTCTTACCCGTTTTGTTATTACTCCCACATGGTGCAGATTCAGCTGTGAACAAGGGTTTAGGGTTCGAATTTGAAGGTTTCAAGTTGGTTATTCTATAGGTAATTTCCTTGTTCATGCAATGGTACAACCAACAAACAATATCAGAATCTTGTTATTTGTTATTAATATGTTCTTATTGATATCCTAGGATTATGGCAAGGTGTCTAACCAATGGGAAAAAAGCAGTAGCTGCTGCAGTTGTTCTGTACTTTCAGTTGATGCTGCAATTTCTTATGTTTATGCTTGAAGCGTGTGAGGAATTGAGTTGTAACTTGATTGCATCTAAACCTACTCATACCCCTTGGGAGACACCTCTTAAGCGACAGAGTGCTAGAGATTCATTCATGAGGGCTCTTACATCTCATGGTGATGTGTCTTGTATCATGTTAATTAGGATGAATCGCAAGTGTTTTCTGAAAATTTGTAACCTGCTTAGGGATGAGGGAGGTTTACGAGGTAGTTGTAATATGGATATACATGAGATGGCTGCAATTTTCTTATATACCACTACAAGAAAAAACAACATTTGTCACGGTTTTGGAAACCGTGACTAACTGGTCACGGTTTCATACGAACCGTGACTAATTAGTCACGGTTTCTGAAACCGTGACTAAATTAGTCTTGAACCATGGAGCTTGAAGGCGGCAGGGTCTGGAGCTCGGCGGCGGTGTTTGAGCTCGGCGACGGCGATGAAATCGAAGGCGGCAGCGGGGATCTGGAGCTTGAACCATGGAGCTTGAAGGCGGCGGGGTCTGGAGCTCGGCGGCGGTGTTGGAGCTTGGCGGCGGCAACGAAATCGAAGGCGGCGGCGGGGATCTGGAGCTCGGCGGCGGTGATGGAATTCGAAGATGGCGGCGGCGGCGAAATTGAAGGCGGCGGCGGTGGCGGCGAAATCGAAGGCGGCGGTGACGATTGCGGCATTGCAATAAATAAATTGTCATTTTTAAAATTTTTATTACTTAAAATTGTAATTAGGTTATTTTTGACACAATTAATAAATTCAGTGACTGGTTTGCAATTAATTGGGATATCTTGTTAACATTCTAAACTCATGGATCATTTTGCATTTCGGAAGAAGTTGAGGGTCTGGACCTGTAATTCATGAAATTAACTAATGGGTCACTGAAAATTTCAATAGAACAATTTGGTCACCTGATTTGTCACGGTTTTAAAAGAAACCGTGACTAAAATGGACATTTTTCGTCACGGTTTCATGTAAAACCGTGACTAAATTTAGTCACGGTTTTACATGAAACCGTGACAAAAAATTTAGTCACAGTTTCAATGGAAACCGTGACAAAAAATGGTCATTTTAGTCACGGTTTACTAAACCGTGACTAAAATTTTTAGTCACGGTAAAAACCGTGACTAAAGTTCTAAAAAACCGTGACTAAACTCCTGTTTTCTTGTAGTGTACATTGCACATAATGAAAAGAATAGACAATTGCAAGTCATCTTTCGTCGATCCGGTGAAACGATAAGTAGAGTCATCAATATTGTTCTACAAGCTATTCTCAAGCTTCACCATGTATTGTTGCGTAAGCCACTACCCATTCCAGAGAATTCAACCGATAGTCGATGGAAGTACTTCAAGGTCTGAAATTAAAAGCTTCATTCACAGGTTTATTAACTTGTGGTTTTAGTTGCTGTTTTATAATTGACAGAACTGTATTGGAGCTCTTGACGGCACTATAATTACAGTTCGGGCGGCAAAGGAGAATCAAGAGAGGTTTCGAACACGTAAAGGCACCATCGGTATTCATGTCCTTGGGGTTTGTGATATGAACATGGAGTTCATCTATTGTCTAGCTGGGTGGGAGGGTTCGGCACACGATGGAAGGGTTCTGCGAGATGCCATCACACGATCAAATGGTTTAAGGGTCCCCAAAGGTGATTAGTTATTAGGAATGTTGATGTTGTCAATGTTGATGCTATGTAAATTGCACATGACTTATTAGTTGTTGGATGTGGTGAACTGTTTTTGTAGGACAATATTACTTGTGTGATGTCGGGTAGAGTAATAGCGAGGGATTCTTGGCACCTTTTCGGGGACAAAGATATCATCTGAAGGAATGGGGTAGAAACCGCCCACAGACACCTGAAGAGATATTTAACATGAGACATTCGTCTGCTAGGAATACCATTGAGCGAGCATTTGGTATCTTAAAGATGAGGTGGGCAATTTTGAGGGACACTACTTGGTTTTCTACTCGAATGGTTGCTAGAATTGTGAATGCGTGTTGCCTGCTTCATAATTTTATCCGAGGTGAGGTTGGTGCCGATGTTTATGAACGATTATACGTGGATGAGGACACACAACCTGGATCAGAAACTGATGCAAGTGATGTTATTTCAAGCATTCAACCAACAACGTAGTGGACTGAATTTCGACAACAACTAGCTCAAGAGATGTGGGAGAATAGGGGATGTCATTAGAAATAGCATTTATCATGTATTTTAATGCTACGAAACTGTAATTATAAATTGAAATGCTACTATTGGAAGCTTTTATTTATACTGTCTAATTATGAAGCTACTAAACCTTGAATCAGTGAGTAACCTGTGATGGTACTGGAGCAGGGATATTGTAATTTGGTGGTACTGAATCAGTGAGTTACCTCTAATTATTCTGATACTGTCTAATTATTCTATTGAAAAAGGTGCTGTTTACAACATTAGATTAGATATGTGTGCTAAAAAATAGGTGAGTTACACTGCTACTTTTATGACTTATACTGCTACTGCTGGAAACTACAGCTGTGCTCAAGAAACTTGTTCAAAGATCACCTTCTTTTATGACTTATACTGCTACTGCATCTTTTATACTGCTGGAAACTTTTGTTGCTGTATTTTTCCAGGTAACCTCAAACAATGAGCCAATATTTATGAAGCAGAAGCTGAACATGAGTAAGCCTTTGTCATGCAAAGCCATTGAGTAAACATGTCTGCATGCGTTTATATACAATAGAACCAACATTTATGAAGCAAAGTTGACTTGTACAAAGGTCTGCCAATGAATTTGGCTCATGTATAGGGTATGTTGCTTGCATGAATTATTATTTTCATTTATGGAGAATCTTAAAGGCAGAGTCGTGGCTGATGATGACGTTTTTGCTGGATTCGTAAAGGTATTGAATATCTTCATTACATAAATCTTATTTCAAACCGAATAGTATTTTCTTCTGATGTACATTTTCTTCATTTCCTGTATTTGCAGACTCACTCTCACTTCTCAGGCCTAAACAAGAAAGCGTTCATGTATTTTCCTCAACTAGCGATGATATTTGGGAAGGATCGAGCTATGGGAGAAGATGTTATTGCTGCTGGTGATGCAGATATTGATACTGGAGCGAGGGTTACTGCTACACCAACCGAAGACAACGATGCTGAAGGTCCTGCAGCCACAGACATTGACATGCATTCTGCTGAAGTTGCTGCAGGTTATACTAACATGGTGTTTGACGAGGCTACCAGCCAGCATTTTTTGGAACAAATGATCAATGAGGGTGTAGATGGTAGAACCTATCTCAATGTGGAGTCAAAGGGTCGTGCTAAGACATCAAGTGCAAGTGCTAGCTCAAAGAGGACCAAGATGGATAAGAGTGAAACATACATCAGTGAAGTGGGGTCTGAAATTTCCAAGTTCCATCCTTTGATGGAGCAAGCAAGTGTCAACATTGAAAGGATTGCTAATAATTTCCAGCAAGATAGTGATTTGACATCGAGACGTGCAAACTTGTATAATGAGCTCTCCATGATCGATGGATTTTCTCATGACCAGGTGTTGTCTGCAGCAATAGTGTTGATGAAAGATGTATGCATGGCTCAGTTATACTACCAGCTCCCATCAGATGAAGAGAAACTGGAGTTTCTCCTTCGCATCATTAACTGAAGTAAGTAGTTGCATACCCTCTAGTGTAAGGTATCCTTGAAATTAGAGATGAAACAATTCCTCCATGCTTTTGTAAATCTCTAAACTATGACAGTGGGGTGGTAGAGGGAGAAGGTTATTCCTCCTTATTTTGATTGTAGGGTATGCAACTTTAGCTAGTAATATGCCTATCATCAGTATCTTTATCTATGTATTTCAGGTTTGTTTGCGATTCCAGTGTACCTTGTTATCAAGTTTACCATTGTCAAAGTTATGTTTCTGTCAAGTATTTCATATTAAAAATATGGGTGGCTGTGCATTTTCTCAACTCAAATAGATAGTGATAAAACATTGGGGGCAAATCAGACATTTTATCTTTCAGTTTATGATTCACCAAAGTAAATACCAAACATGCTCATCTATGAAAACCACCAATTCTAAATACACTATTTTTAAATGCACAGATTTCAGAGAATTACCTGATTTTAAATCCCAAATACCAAACATCCCCTTAGAGCTCGTTTGCTTGAGAGAATCCAAATTCCCCCGGAATTGATGTGAATTGTAAGGAATCTAATTTCTATAAATTGTTGCTAAAGTGGTATTTAAAATCTTTGTTGCGGAGAAGAGGAGTGAATAAGATTACCTGTCTCCGAAAAGAGTGTGGGAGTTGGGAAGATGACCCGGATGCTCTTAAGGATGGCAGTCACTTACTTCAAGCAGTTGTTCAGGGATAATGATCAGAATGTTATCCAATTGCCTAATGCATTTACCCAACTTGACGGTGTTGTGGCAGTGGAGATCGGCAGACCTCCTTTGATTGGTGAGGTTTATTAGGCGTTGACAAGTATGGGTAAGCTCAAAGCTCCAGGCTTGGATGGCTATCAACCTCTTTTCTTCAAGCATAATTGGAACTTGGTCGGAGGTGACGTTCATAGTTTTATTTCGAGCTACTTCTCTAATCCAGATTTGGTCAGGTTTGTTAATGAGACAGTTATTGTGCTACTCCCCAAAGTCAGGCACCCTGAAGTCATGTCGCAATTGAGGCCTATTAGCCTTTGCAACGTAACGTACAAACTTCTTACGAAGTGCTTAACAACGAGATTAAGACCACATATGGGGCATCTAATTCGTTCAAATCAGTCAAGCTTTGTGCCTGGCAGACAAATTTCAGACAATATAATTATTCTCCAGGAGGTCATCCATACTATGGAACATGACAAGGGTAGACATAAGCGAATGGCGATTAAAATTGATTTGAAGAAAGCTTATGATAGAGTGAGATGGTCTTTTCTCGAAGACACACTCTCGGCGATTGGGTTGGGAAAGGAGACTGTTGATTTGATCATGATGTGTGTTCGGACAGCCAAATTCCAAGTTCTGTGAAATGGTGAGCTTACAGAATCTTTTGTGCCGGAACGAGGTATCCGGCAAGGGTGCCCTCTCTCTCCCCCTTTTTTTCACTTTGTGCATGGAAAGACTGAGCCACGTGATCAACAAAGCGGTGGAGTACGGCGAGTGGTGTCCGATCAGCTTAGTGGCAGGTGGTCCTTTGTTATCTCATTTATTTTATGCTGACGACTTCATCCTTTTTGCTCGTGCTTCTCTTGACCAGGCAGAAGTGGTGTCAAAGTGCCTTGAGATATTTTGTGATGCCTCGGGACAGGCTGTTAGCAGAGAAAAATCGATGATTTTCTGTTCCAAAAATACAGACAGAAGGACGGCTCAGGCGATTGCAGCTTCCCTTGGTATGACCCTTACTCAGGACTTAGGTCGCTACCTTGGGGTCCCGGTGCTATATGGGCGGACAACAACAGCAACTTACCAATGTATCCTCGATAAATTAGATGCTAAGCTGGCGGGGTGGAAAGCTAAATCACTTTCTTTGGCTGGGAGAGTCACCCTTGCTCAATCGGCACTTGGTGCTATTCCTGCATATTTCATGCAAATGTCGATGATCCCTGTGACGACGTGCGAGGAGATTGATAAGAGGATCAGAGATTTCGTTTGGGGTTCGACGAGCGAAGAAAGGAAAATGCACTTGGTGGCGTGGGACCAAATCTGTAAACCAAAGGCTAAAGAAGGATTAGGGCTTCAGCTTGCTCGCCATTTAAATACGGCGTTTATGGCCAAACTTGCATTCCTTTTTATGCAGAAACCGGAAGCTCTTTGGGTACAAGACCTACACAAAGTATTTTCGTGAAGTTAGAGGGGAGCTTCGGCCGCGTAATACGAAATCACAGTTAGGTATGTGGCGTGGAATTTCAAAGGCATGGGGGGTTATGTTGGAAGGAGCGCGCACTGGAATTGGTAACGGGAAAGATACTAAGTTTTGGACAGGTAATTGGCTTGATTCTGGGGTTAAGCTGACTGACTACATGGTAGATACAAATGTGCCAACTGACCTGGACGCCATGGTTAGTGAATTTGTCACAGCTTCTGGTGATTGGGATTTTGGCAGGATCCGAAATATCATAAATGATGATGCTGTCCAAGAAGTTGTTGGGATGATGTCGCCTTGCGAAGAGAGAGGCGAGGACACGTGGGTTTGGGGGAAGGAGAGCAACGGGAAATTTTCTATCCGTTCAGCCTATGATATTATCATCAAACCAGCAAATTTGAATCCCGACACTGCTTGGGACCTCGTATGGAAGTGGTCAGGTCCGAGTCGGGTACAACACTTTCTTTGGTTAGTTGCTCATGAAAAGCTTATGACGAACCTGGAAAGGAAGCAACGACATTTGTCAGATAATGCCTCTTGCCCAAGGTGCACAGGTACTGAGGAATCGGTGCTCCACGTGATTCGCGATTGCCACTTTGCTAAGAAGGTTTGGGATGAACTGGCGTTCAGGCAATCATGTAATATTCGGTCGGGCAATAGGGTAGATAATTGGTTAAAAGAGGTCATGAAGCATGAGAGGTCTACTGAGATTGGCATCATCTGTTGGTATTTGTGGAAGGAAAGGAATGCCTTGATTTTAAATGGGAGCACTCAATCACCTGTGTCGTTGGCCTCAAAGATAAAAGGTTGGATTTCCATTATTAAGTCAGCTCTGGATAATGCCAACATGGGAGGTGTTGGGCTACCGACTCGGAAAAGGGTGGAAGTATCGTGGGAACCTGGACCCCCAAATTGGGTTGTGCTTAATATTAATGGTTCGGTCATGCCCGAGTCTGGGAGCGCGACGGCTGAGGTCTCATACGAGACGAGTTGGGCAGGTGTGTTGATGCCTTCTCAATCAATCTGGGTAGGTGTTCTATCTCCCGTGCCGAGCTTCGTGGAGTTATTGGTGGCCTTAATATGGCTTGGGATGTGGGGGCCCGGAGGGTTATGGTTCAAGTCGACTCTCAGGTGGCCATCACCTTTATTTCTGAGACGGGTGTCCCATGCCATCAACATGCGGGTGAGGTGATTACCATCCATAAACTCTTGTAACGTGACTGGGAAGTCACTATCTCACATATTTATAGAGAGGAAATCAAGTGGCGGACTACCTAGCGGATATTGGACATGGGCTTCCTCCGGGAACACACTCGATTAATGTTTCAGATAGTACCTTATGCTACTTTCTTAGACGGGATTGTATGGGTATCTCAGAACCCAGGATTATTTCTAGTTAATTAATGGCGCTTGATGCCGCTTTTCAACCAAAAAAAATTCTTTGTTTGGATAGCTAATTAGATTAAGAAATTGAGTTAAAGAATGTTTTAATTATCTAGTAAAAGACAAAATTACCCTCATCTTCAACCTCTCCGACATCATATTAAACGAAATTAAAAATCATATGTTTTCTCCTCCTCTGCGTATGAACAAAATAAAAAACCATCGTTTAATTTTAAGTTTGATTTATTCATTTGGCAAATGAATAAGTAATTGACTCAAGTAGTATGTCTCTTGTTGTTATATTACAGAGAAAGCTAATCAAACTTAAACAACAGTTTCCCCATCCCTCATGCTCCCGTCATTCAGACGTTTTCCCCGGCCAATTAACCAAGTCGTCGTCGTCGAGGAGCTTCACTCCCCATAGTTTCTTCTACAGTCGACGCCTGAGACCTCTAAGATAGAGTGAGACGGCGGGAATCCAGATGATGCTTGTATGAAGACGGATCGAGATCTTTCTTACCCATGACGACATGAAATCTAGGGGTGGCAGTCTCAACCTGAAACCCGAAAACCTACTCGTAATCGACCCGGTCAACGCGATTTTATAACCGGACTGACCAAATGACGGGTTCGGTCGGGCGGTTTAAAAAAACCGGCCAAATATTAGGGCGGTTATTGGTCCGCCAGATAACCGGGCCGACCCGGCCGAATGTCACCCCTATATGGATGACTTGACGAGAGTTGGATCATCACATCGTTATGTTTTAAATTTATTTTCTTCGAACTCTTAGTATTCGCAATTTCGGATGTTAATTAGTTATTATTAAACAGAAGTATTTGTGTTATTATTTTGGGATTTCAGATTTTTAGTTTTCGGAATTAATTATTTGGTTAGTTGTTTAGTATTTCAAAATTAATTTTTATTAATTGTGTCACTTAATAAGTTAGTACGAAGTACGAACTAAATTATGAAATTAACATATCCCAAATTAAGTGCTACAATTGAAATAAAAAATTATTTGGGCTACTAAAACCCATAATTATGCAGCCCAATTGGGTTTGGAAGCAGTTGGGCTGCATTTGGATTCGAATTTGGGCCGCAAATGTTGGGCTTCACGCTAGGCCGGGTATAACCGTTGGTGCCCGCCCGCCCGTCAGCCATGGTCACGGTAAGGAAAATAGAACCGACGGGTCCGGGTAAGACAGTTAAAAAAATCGACCAAATATTAGGGCGGTTATTGGTCCGTCAGATAATCGGGCCGACCCAGCCGAATGCCACTCCTAATGAAATCCAATCGAGAATGGCGGCTAGAGTTTCAGCATATGGCAATGGGAGCTCTACTCGGGAATCAATTTCGAAAACGAATTTCATCACAAAACTTGTCACCCTCTTCCTTTCAAATCGCCCTCCCCCAATTTCATGGCAGCCATGAGATTCCATGGGGTGCAAAGGAGGAGACTCTAGGGTTCATTCTTCAAAAATACAGGGCTCAATAAGTTGCGGGTAACATTGGTCAACTGTACAGGGAATTCAAATTCCCTGATGGTTATTGGGTTATTTGAATTCTCGGAGAAGTGATATTAAAATTCCACTTTCAAATTCTCTATTCAATTCTCTGGATTTTTTTAGGCTATCCAAACAAGGAATTTAATCAAATCTCTCAAATCCACCCAATTCTCTCTTTCAATTCATTCATCCAAACGACCCCTTAGTACCCAGTATGGTCTTTAATACCGCCATCATAGTCACTCGGATCACCAGTTTGGTCATCACGACCTGCGAATATGGTCATAAGGACGGTTAGTACTAGTAAGAACCTAGGGGTGGCACAACTCGAGGTGGGCCACAAACATAAATCATCATACATCCAACCTTTATCGTTAGTCTATCAAATGATAACCAGTAAACCAGTAAGAGATCCATAAGGAACTCATCTAATAACCATTAACAAACACTAGTATGCCAATAACATTTAACCAGTAAATGTAAACCATGGATTTTAGCCAAAGATAAAATTATTATCCATAAACTGATGATAATAGTCCAGTATTTTTACCCAAGATCTAAGCATAACTCATAGCAGTATTGGTTCCCTTATCTACCATTAAAAACATAAAGAAATGCTCAAATGAAAATTAATGCTAGTAAAATCCTCACTTTAAAGTCTATTCGGGTAGTTGTCAATTCATCGATTTTTGTAGCAAGACGTAGTCAAACTCATAATGATAGGCTTGGGCCCAAGGGGCCCCAAACAGGTGTTGACTCCTTACCTCAAGTCACCTCAGCAGCAGGGCGCCCGCTCTGTCACCTGTCACACCAACATGGTTTGGAGATCAGTCACTTCATGTCAGGGGCATCCCCCGACTTATCCCTAACATCGGCCGTCAGTCTACTATAGGATAGACTCTCGTCTAATAGTCCACGTGTCAACGGTCCATATCACACCATGCAAAGACACCACTCAAGGGTCGACACGTGGAGCTCTAGACCATGCCACAGTGGCCCTATAAATACAAGGCTTACCACTTAACATTGGACACGAGATCATCCCTAGACCAAACACATGATACTATACGCCCCTGTGTTGTATGCTAAAGGCTTGGTCACACTCCCACATAACGCATGCCCTAATATTTCTCAGTTATCTGCTCACCTACACGCTTACCCCAACTCACATACATACTCTCTCTAACTACTCTCCAATATTCTCCTTGCAATGAACCTCCCTCGAGGATCTCAAGGCATACAGAAGCTCACTCACACCCTTCAATTCTCCAGTTGAACCTTTATTGGTCCACAAGGTGATTTGGACAAATCACATAAATCCCAACACTAAACACCAAATATGGATCCACAAAAAGGCACACGTTCATTGACTAGTTCTTCGCAACTCTTTTGTTGATCATATCGATAGAAATCCAGTAAAAAAGGTTAGAAACACATAAACATTGTTGTATAGAATCGAGTCAAAGTCCAACTATTAAAATTATGATCTTCTTACCTCCTTTTCGAATTGTCAAAAGTATTCCTTATCCTCCATGGGACCTTCATCCAAATTTCATATCAATTGGTGCTATAAGACTCTCAGGGTCTAATCTTGAAGCTGGACGTTCATAACAAATTCTATGTAACTCGGAAGACTCATGATTCAACTTCAAATGAACATATATTACACTCTTATGAAAGTCCTTGACAACTTCTATGCTCACACACTTGTTCCCATTGTAAATAGGTCAAAACCATAAAATAATGAAACATGCTCACAAATAACGTTGTTCTAAAGAATGAGATGAATCACATACAATTATTCATCGATTACTTGATCGACATATGAATTTGTTCTCCTTGAAGTGAGATTTTCTTGAAGTTTGAGCTCATTCCAACAGTTAAATTTGTCTAGATCAAAGAAGAAAGTTCGAGTTTTAACAACTCAAAGTACGAGTTTTAGGATGGGAAAACCTTTTGTACCAAAATCATTTTATACACCTCGGACTATCCCATCATAGTGGTGTAACATGCCACGATCGTATTCAAGTCTTGGTCATGCATGCGGTTCACCATGCGTTCGCTCATGAGCTTGCTCGGTATTCGTGTTGTCTGGCAAATTTCATTGCTTCGGAAGTGCCTCCTAGCTGAATTGATGATAACATTGTTGATTATTAATTTGATTTGAGTCATTAATATAAGCAGTGAGAGAAAAAAATCACACCACAACCTTTCCGGGTATTAGAATCTTAAAAATTTTCCTCTAAACAATCTTATCCACACAAATTCAGAATTTTGTGATCAAAATGAAAGGAATATACTGATCCACTATCTCCTCCTCCTCCTAATCAACAAGCCAACTGAACATAATACTCTTGAGATACTGATGTGATTTGATGGTAGACATATTCTCTTATGACATTAGGGAATAGAATAACCTCCAAACTTTAGATGTTTCTGTTTGTTATTAATTAATTTCTACATTAATTTAACATTTGGAAACATGTTGCATATTAGTGAGTGAGTGAGTGAGTGAGTCAGGTAGCATAATGCACTTTGATGAAACCAAGGATGCCTATAAAGAGCTTGATAAGATTGCGAATTTAAGAATAAGTGAAGCAAGCACTTTCAATGCACTACACTTACTTTTCATTTAATATATTATCATCAAATTTCAAATATCATTAATGATTATTATTGATGTATATTTGGAATAGAGAATCTTTCAATCATGATTTTCCCAACGTTTAATCGGTGAAAGTAACGATATAATATTTAATAGTTCAAATGTATCAATACCGTGGCTCCGGATCCGGACCCAACCTTTAAAGGTTGGACCGGTCCAACCCAGGAGACCGGAAGGGCAATTTAGGAATTTAGAAAAATCATTTTCCTCTTCGTCATTCTCGGCTTTTATGCCCTCCTCCGTCAAGCCACCTCAACCGCGGCCGTCTCCCACAGCCTCTCCAACCTCGACGACCAGATATTCCTCCGTTTCTCCATCAAATACCTCTACGTTTTCCAGACGGCCATCGACGGACTCAGGGAATCGCATGCCTCATCCCTCTCTCAATCCACGTCACCAGATCCAATCGGAGCCGTCAAGCGGCAGCGAGAATCCACACCCCCACTCTCTGACCAGAAGGGGAAGGAGGAGTTCCGGCGAGTTAATTTCTCCGCAGGAGCCTCGAGGAGTGGTACGAACCAAGGCCAGCCGGTGAAGGAGATGAAAGGCGACGCTGGATCGAAGGAGATGAAGGAGTGGTGGAAACAAACCAGTAATGAGATTCCGACGACGACGACTCAAGTTCTCGGGTCACGGTTCAGCTCCAACGAGGCAGCAATTACCAGTGAAGAAGACAAGCTTTCCTCCTCTTCCTCTGCATTTCTAACCACCAAGAGATTGCCGGTTGATAAAGGAAAGGAGTCGATTGCTGTGAAGGCAATGGTCACGATAAGGAGGGACATGTGAGGGAATGTGGTTGAGAAGATTGAAGATCGGTGGGAGCATTTCGTTAATGGCCATGGCCGTGGGATCTCGCTTCAACTCGTTAGCGAAGAAATCGACCCTGGTATGATAATTTTTTAGGGTTTCTTTTTGAATTGTTGTTGTTTGTTGGTTGTTAATTTGTAGATTCCGATTCTGGATTGTTGCAATGCGATTGTTCTGACTTCTGGATATTTCACCGTAATTGGTTCCTTGATTTGGAATTAGAATTAGAATCCTCCATTGTTTTGATCTTCTCGTTTTATGCAATCTTAGTGTTGAATTCTCTGAAAGTGGCAATCATAATAGCATTCAGATAATGAATTTGGAAGTGTTTGATTGATTTTGGGCAGAGACGAACTCAGGGAAGTATGCAGAATCTAAGGTTAAGGGATGGAAGCAGCAACCTCCATTATCAGATGACCCTTACACAATTGAATAGTATTCAGGCAGCCTAGGTTGTCGGTGGTGCCTGTGCCGGAAGAGGTTTGGGTTAGGGTTTGGTGAATTGGGCGGTGGGTTCGAGGGAGATGGCGAGGTAGTCACAGCGGTAGTGAGGAGGAGGATTAGTCGGAAGCTGACGGTGTACATAGACTAGTTGGTGCATATCCGTAGGCGAAGTGATTTGGGATGAAGCTCATGTTTTAGGAAACTTTTGTCTATTTTCTGCAATCTCTTGCAGCCAATGAAGAGATCATTTTGCTTAGCTTCTGTTGTAGTAGGTGTTTTTGCCGTTTCTTGTTGGGGCTTTTGCCAACTCATGATTCGTGGATTATAGTTAGCTTGATAAGTTAACTAGTTAACTCAGTTGGTTAACTAGTTAACAACTTGATAACTAGTTAACTCGGTTGGTTAACTAGTTAACAAAAATAACTGTTATCAAGTACAAAATTTGTTAACTAGTTAACAACTTGATAAATTAACTAGTTAACTAAGTTGGTTAACTAGTTAACACGAATGATAATAACTAGTTAACTCGATTTGTTAACTAGTTAACTCGATTGGTTTAACTAGTTATCATCTTAAAAAAATGTTAACTAGTGATGGGCCCTTGAGTTGTATCCGCCCTCGCACATGATGAGGACGGTCCATCACTCCAAGGCGTTCGAAGCAGTTCCATAGTATACCCTCGAGCCTTTTACGGCCTCAAGACCATACTGGGGGCAATTGATGGGCCCGAGTTGAATCCGCCCTCGAACATGGTCAGGGCGGTCCATCACTCTAGGGCGGTCCTCTGTCCGCCTCAGCCAAAGGATCACCTGACATATCTACAGGAGGCCACCGCCCATTACTGTTGATGGTGACTCGCTACGGCCCACTCAGAGCAGGACACGTGGACCCTGCCAGACCAATGGGACCTATAAATAACAGGGTCCCCCATTCAGAAGAGGACACGACAGATCTGGGACCATACGCCTGATACTACAAGCTTCCGCGCTGTACGCTAAAGGCTATCGGTTCCGCCCACACAAAAGGGCTCTCGCCCGGTACTTCTCTGTAACCATTCTCCCTACATTATCCCCATACTCGCCACCCTACATTTACTAACCCCTTGCACGTCTGCCTTGCAAGGTGCCATCCGCCGAGACACTCCGAGGACGGATTCATTGCCTAACCTCCAAAGAACCACAATATTGATCCACCGGTCCAACTGGGCGGATCAACTAGTTATCTTAGTCATGATGTTAACTAGTTAACTCAATAAGTTATCTCGTTAACTAATTATGTTAATTTGATAACTACTTATCAACTAAACTTTTTGTTAACTAATTGTTATCAAGTAAAAAATTTATTAACTAGTTAACAATTTGATAAGTTAACTAGCTAACTCGGTTGGTTAACTAGTTAACAACTTGCTAAGTTAACTAGTTAACACGATTGGTTAACTAGTTAACTCGGTTGGTTAACTAGTTAACAACTTGCTAAGTTAACTAGTTAACTCGGTTGGTTAACTAGTTAACAACTTGCTAAGTTAACTAGTTAACACGATTGGTTAACTAGTTAACTCGGTTGGTTAACTAGTTAACAAAAATAAATTTTATCAAGTAAAAAATTTGTTAACTAGTTAACTCGGTTGGTTAACCTGTTAGTAAAAAATCTGTTAACAAGTTATCAAACAAAAAATGATGTTAACTAGTTATCAGTTAAAAAAACACTGTTAACTAGTTAACAGCAAAAAAAGTGTTAACTAGTTTTTTTTTTGTAAAAAAAATTTCAAAAAAAAAATTCGCCGGAAAAGTTGCCGGCAACGGCGGCCGGTCACCGGAGAGTCACGGAAAAATAATATATTTAAACTAAATATAAAAATTAAATAGTGTGTGTAAAGTCCTAAATACTCCTAACAATTTAGACCATTGGATTGGTCAAAGAGTCAAAAGTGATCTAATGATTGAGATGAAGGTTGGAAGCTTCCAACCCTTGGAAAGGGTTGGAGCCGGATCTGCAGCCTCAATACCGTTATCAAACTGTGATAAAAATGGTTTTAATAATAATATAAAAATACCGAAGTAGACAAAATATACATTGAACCGAGATCATTCTAGTAGTATACTGAGAGTTTATAAAGGATCACATGAGTAAAGATTTTTATAGTTAAAAGCAAATAATGAAACATGAAATTAAATTGTCTGTTGAGCCAAAAATTATTTTATTCCATTAATATTTGTAAGTGTTTTACTGAATGAAATTTCATATTTATAAAACAAAAAAATACATTGTTTTGTGCTAGCATTATTATTTTTATTTTTATTCAAGATAGACTAAGCGGTAAGTGGGAATTAAGATAGCCTAAACTAGAAGGAGTAATGAGGGGGAGGAGGGGGGGAAGGGGTGGTTTGGTGACTTCGAACCTGACCAATGAGGATTGGATAGATTGGACCATATTTTTTCGGTTTATTCTAAAGGTTGGATGATGTTAGTCATATATGTTGGTAGAGATGGGAAGGGCTACAAGGTCTCTACGCAAGGCTGAGAGAGGTAACACAGGAAGTGAATTTTAGCAAGTACGTAGGTTGCATAGTTGGCTTCTCGCTTCACGGTTGAGTATCTAATTTGAGGACGTGTTTGAAGTATTTGACAACATTCCTAAATAATAGCTCCTGTCAGGGGATGAAATAGTTTGGTATAAAAAAAAATGTGTCGGTTGACCATTGTCGTACCTCCTTGTCCAAAAGGTTTAACTATATTTACTTATTTAATTAATAATTAAAATAATCAACCCCAAAATAATACTTACAATCTCATTTCAACTGAACCAATAAACCCTAAACTCTAGTCTCACCAGTTTGACTTCTAGTCCCATTCCGAAAACCTTTGTTTCACAACTCTAAAGCTTTGCATACATCAACTTTCTTTTTGTCTCGAAGGACTTCTTCGTCGTAAAAAAGGAGAAAAAAATAGCACTTTGGCCCTCCTCTACTTTGTCAACTTCATAGATAACCACATATACTACAAATCGCTCTTTTACACCCTCTTACTCTAGTCATTTTGTCGTTTGGGTCTTTCCATTCCAACTTTCTTCTTCATGGCGTTAATTGATACGCATTCAGTAGACCACGTTTGCTACAATAGCCATGTATTAGCTTACTAAGTATTTTTTTAAACTCGGAATACAATATATATAATTAGATATGATTAAACCGACTAATAAAATGTATGATTTTCAATGTTGTCAAGACCGGACCGGTCGTCAAATCGGTCTAGTGAAAGGTTTGAGGGTTTAAGGTTCGACTAGTATCAGACCGTAAAAACCGGTGTAAAAAACCGGTCACACTATTATAATCATTATCTGTCACTTTAAAAAACATATGTGATGTTATTAATAATTTTCTATAATTTGGGTATCAAATAGTAAATTGCTCAGCTATATATATATATATATATATATATCTATAAATATATGGTAAACGCTTCGGTGCACCCACTAAAAGTGGGTGCACCGAGTACACCCACTGACGTTTGTGCTATCTAGAGTGATATTTCTATTGAACTAATCGTTTATATCAATAGATTTAATCTTAATAAGTCTAAATTGAGCTTAATTACAATTTTTAGTCATCATAGTAAAAGATTATACCTATTGTTCTTCAGGTTTCTTTCTACATCTGCATTTTTTCTCAATATGATAGATTATCATATCTACCAAATTAGTTTTTTGTTCAAATCGTCTTATATATCCTTTAACAACATGTAGATTATTATACTCGAAAAAAAATATTAAAAACACGTTTATCTATCAAAATGTTAGTGGGTGTACCCGGTAAAAGTGGGTGCACCGGAGTGTTCACCATAAATATATATATGCAGAAATGAGATATAGAAGCTGTCACATCAGCATTTTTTCAACTTTTAAGCATTCTCCTTCATTCTCTCTCCTCTACTTCAGATCAGAAGGTTGCGTGTTCGATTCACGCCGGGTTCAACATCAGCATTTTTCAAGTTTTAAGCCTTCTTTTTTATTCTCTCTCCTACTGTTCCAGATCAGAAGGTTGGGTGTTCGATTCACGTCGGGTTCAATTCTCATAACCACTATTTATTTTTTATGGCGGATATGTAACTCGGATGTTACTCAAGTGTTATTTTTAGTAGCACTAATTCATGTGTTATCTGAGATGGTACTCTGGTGTTATTCATATTCACGGATAACATAAAAAATACATGAATGATACCACAGTCGAATAACACCCAAATAATCTTCAAATAACACCTAAATAACACTCCCAAATAACACATGAATACTGACCACTAAAGATAATACTCGAGTAATACCTAAATAATAATGTGCGCATGGCCGGCCAAAAAAAGTGTGTGCACCAAAGATTTTTTTTAGTTTTAATTATATACGTTGTTGAATTTATTGAGTCCAAAAAATTAAGTTGACACATTTATGTTGAATTCTATAATTTTTAAAATAACTGAGTACGGTAATACCAATACAAAACAATAAACTTATTTATCATTTTATGTTCAAATCGGCCAACGGACCGCCACTAATCTAGTATATATATATACTATTTCTGAAACCCTAAGGCAAAATCCCTTATTTACGCCGCCCTCTTTCTTTTCTCATCTCATCCTACTTCTTTTTCTTTCCTTCCCCCTCACCAAATCAGATCTCTTTCCCTTTCCATTCACCAAATCAAATCTCTCTTTCCATTCTCCATGACCAAATTATATTACTTTCTTTCTGTCATCTATTAATCATCATCTTCCAGCAACAAACAATCCTCCTTTCTTGACAATATGAGTATACAACGACGACGGCGAGTTAGAAGACGGAGGACGACTGTCGAGATGGACGGCGGCTGTCGAGACGGACAGTGACAGTGTAGAGGTGACTGTCGAGAGAGACTGCGAGGCAGAGAGCTGATTTGGAGTCCGACCGGTCAAAACCGCTCGAAGCGGGTCGACCGATTTTGGCGGTTTTATCGAGTCGAACCAGTTTTTTTGCTCAATTGAACCGGCATTGATTTGAACGCTGAACGGACCGGCTTTGGCCCCGGTTCCCAGTTTTACCGGTCGAACCGGCCGGTCCGGTCCGGTCATGACAACACTGATGATTTTAAAATCCTTCGTCTTTCAACATACTTTTCGTGATACCTTCACAATTTACCTCATTGGCCAACTATTCGTCTCTTACCTCTGATGTCTTTCTCTGTCGGTGTGCAGATGTGTCCAGATTTGATGTTAAGAAGATGTTAGTTGAAATGAAAGGACCCAAAAAGCAAGGTGGTCGAAGTAACAGGGGTAAAAAAGCAATTTGTACTATATGAGGCTATCGTTTTTTTTCCAAAGATGAGGTTGTCTGTTAAGTTGACAAAGTAGAGAGGGAAAGTGATACTTTCCGGGTAATTAGCATTAGGAGTCCCATTCCTTTGGGTTTTGTATGAAATCATCCCCTTCTTTTGAAAAAAAAACTCATCAGTCCCATACGTTTTAAATTCGAACAACCGATCACTTTTCGGCCAAACCGAACAGTCAACATGCGTAGTCAGCAAAAAAGTTTAGGTGGAAGGTCCAACTCATCTCTTTTGATCTCAATTGGTCAAAAGAGCACACCCAACCCAATCCCAACCCAAACACCCCAAAACAATGAGTCTTAAACCCACGTTTCTGAAGTCAGCTATTGAATGAGTATGAAACTTCCTCTTCCCTTAACTGTTTTAATCTAAAACCCCTACTCATTCATCTTCTTTTTCTTCTTCGTTCGTCTGTTGGCAGCGATTCCAACATGTAAATGTAGTGAATATGTGGTTGTTCAAAAGAAACTCAAATTCAGTAAAACAAAGTAAAAAGAAAGAAGGAGATGATAAGCAGTGATACTCATTCATAAACCGGTTACTAGTACAAATAACATAAAGAAATGTAAACCATGACTGGAGATGGGCTTCCGATTCCAATTCCAGATCGGCGGCGTCGATCCTCCTCCGGCTACCTTTCCCCGAACTTCAATACCAATCGACGATTTTTCCTTGCAAAACGAAGTACGTATCCTTGCTAACTCTCACTTCTTCCTCTGTACTTCCCAAGGAAAAAATGGCTATCCCCTCCCCCGCCTTATCTCACTCCTCCTACTCATCACCGCCGCATTCTCCGCTCCTCCTCCGCCTCTCGACGGTAAGCACCGCCACCTGTTTTGATTTTCCACTAATTCGTATTGTAGAATACACGTGGGGATTGAATGAAGTTAGAATCACAAGGAAGCCACTAGAGGTCGGGAGGACTTGGTTGTCTACTAATGAAAGTGTTTGCAAACCCCGTTGCTTTATGTATGATCTAAAGTAGTATGCAGTTTCCTTGTAACGCAACTATTATGTTTTCTATTTGAAAGTAAGGCTTTGAATCTAGAATAGTCAAGCAAGTTCTTTTTTCCTCCTTTGGAGAAGCAATATGTGGTGAGACTTGCTTTCACTACATGGTTTTGAATACGAAGATGGTTCAACCTATTCCGGTAATTCGGATGATGTCCGATTAGTCCCTCCCAAGTGGGGTGCTGAATTATTTTTTCCCCGTCAACGTATTGAGGTTTTTTTTTTTAGAAAGACATGTACCTGGTAAAAAATATTGGGAATTACGTATGTCAGTATGTGAGATGATATTTCTCTGTTCTTCAAGCGGGTGGGTTTCGCGACTTGGCCGGTAAAACTTTGATTCACCGGCGACAGAGAAGATGATGAAAATAGTAATTATGGTAATTAACTTTGATTTTAAAAATTGGTAACCAGAATTAATTAGCCTATTAGGGTGCTTATTAAGCGAATTATGCATTGATTAAGCACGTTAATTTTGTATTTTAAATACAAAAGAATGATATCCTCCTTTTCCTTTTTCATCATCAAGACCTTCCTCAAAATTGGTGATTTCCTTTTTCATCATCAAGACCTTCCTCAAAATTGGTGATTGATATGGTAATCGTTTTATTTCTAATGCTGGAATATCTTTCAGTGGGGTTTTTTTCAAAAATTAACCTATTGATAATTTTGAATATAATAAAACTTTTACTTTTGTTTTCATTGCAAATTAATAAATGGCCAAAAACAAATTTGTAGTCAAACCTTTTCGAGAAATGTCAAACATAGCCAAAATTATTTGCGTCACATTTTTTAGACCAAACTTTTATTTTTTAGGACAAACATAGCCGACATTTGTTAAAATTTTAACACCGTTAGTGACTGTACAAACGGAGCTGACGTGGCATTCACTTGACCAGTCAACTAGACGCCACGTCACATGCCATGTCATTATTCAAATTTAAAAATAAATTAATTAATTTAGAACAAAAGTAAAAAAAAATTTAATTTAAAAGCTTCAGTCGACATCTTCCTCCACCACCACCAAGCTTCAGCCGTCTTCGTTTCAGTCGTCGTCACTCCAGCCTCCGTCTTTCCAGCCGCCGTCGTTCCAGCCGCCGTCGCTCCAGCCGTCGTTGCTCCAGCCGCCGTCGCTCCAGCCGTCGTTGTTCCAGCCACCGTCGCCAGCCGTCGTTGCTCCAGCCGCCGTCGCTCCAGCCTCCGTCGCTCCACCCGCCACCACCAAGCTCCAGCCACCGATGCTCCACCCGCCACCACTAAGCTCCAACCACCGACCTCCTGGGGCATGGAAGAAGAAGAAGAAGAAGGAAAAAGAAGAAGAAGAAGAAGAAGAAGAAGAAGGAAAAAGAAGAAAGAAGAAGAAGAAGAAGGAAGAAGAAGAGCAGCGGCGGAGAGAGGGAGAAGAAAGGTCAGCAAGTTTTTTTTTGGGTTAAATGTTTTTTTTGGTTAAATATTCATTTATTATTTTATTGAATAATTTTAATTAAAAATGATTATGTGGCAAAAAAGTTGTACACATCAGCTGACACGTCATTCTAGGGGTTAGATTTTCGTTAACTTTGACGAAAAAGTTAACGGAAAACAAAATATTGTCATTTTTGGGATTACGAAAAGTTTTGGCTATGTTTGACATTTTTCGAAAGGTTTGGCTACAAATTTGTTTTTGGCCTTAATAAATCTTAATGTTATGGATTCCAACATGGACATCATATTGAATCTGTCCAAGCAAAGGGATTCATCGGCCAAAATCTCAACTTTGTGATTTTCAATAATAGTTGATTATGAATTTATGATATCATTAATTATGGGAGCGCAATTCTGGAGACAGCAATAATAATGTTGTCTCCAAGACAGCATCAATCTCAGCCCTTCATTTAATCTAATGATCGATATTTTTTACTTGTTCTTTTTAAGCTTTTCATCTCATATGAACGGGATCTCTTTTCGGCAAACTATTTACTCGGTCGAATAACGAGTTGGTCGGAGAGAGATCCTAATTTTTGGGATATCATTTATGTATGGGAGCGTCAATGATGACACACTAAATTTTTTCGTCTCTACAGTCTGTACGAATTTCATACAGACTGTATGTCATATACAGATTGTACAATGACATGCAAAGTGTACGAATTTCATATAGAATGTATACAATTTGTATGAACTATTTACAATCCTAATGCACAAAAAAAAATTCTACAAACAAACTATATACAGTTGGTAAACAAATTGTACAAAAATAAATACGTAGTGTATAATTCACGTACAAAGTGTATACAGTTCCCCTACAGAGTGTACAACAATAAACAGAGAGTGTACAAGTCTCGTACAAAGTGTATAAAGTTTGTATACAGTGTGTATAGGCCGCATACAAACTATATAGACAGGCCAACAAGAAATTTGTCAAGAAAAATATTTTTTTTCCAGAAAAATACAATTTTTCCAGAATCATAGATCTAATGACGACGGTCATGTGGGTGAAAAAAATTTTGTCAACGGAGGCTCGGGTGATCAAAAAATTCGTTGTGAAACTTTTTAGTGATAGAAAATGTGAGGAAACTTCAACAAACTAAAATAACTTGAAATTCTAAACAATGAATTAAGACCACAAGATGAAATAATTAAGATCTAAGGGAGGAAATTGATTGTTGCATTGGATGCAACGAAAGTGACACATTGTCACCGGAATTGGAGTCTAATTATGGAAGTCAATTAATTAAGTTACTAATTGCCTAAATTATATTTTACCTTCAATGAGTTACCTTATATTTCATATTTGGTTAAATGAAATACGTTTTGGGTTAGTACGCTTAAACTTTTTTTTTTTCAAATTTACTTGTTAATTAATCCTTTTTTGTTTTAGTATGGTAGGTTTGAGTGTCTATATTTGTTTTTTTTGTCAGTGATAATGATTAGGCATTGATTTTAATTTGGGTGTAATTTGGTTAATTGATACTTAGTGTGATTGATTAACACTTTTTATGTTTGGAACTAATTAAATCTTGCATCAATTAGTTAATTTAACGTTTAATGCTTAATTCGTTTAATTGTGCCTTTGTTTTTTAGGCAAACATAATTAATTTCATCTCTTTGGGCGTAATTTTCTCGCTTTAACCTCCTCACTTGAATGGGGTGCTATATCTTTCTAAATAATTTTTGTTTAATTGGGGACATTATTTCATCGCTTTAATTTGAACTTCAAAATCAAAACTAAGGGTTTAGACTTAGGTATAGGTTTGTCCTTTAAATCAACCCCCCACCCCACCCCAAGCCTTCTTCCTCCTTTTCCTTTTATTTTTATTTTTTTAGTTAGGATGGTGCACGATTTATGGTCTTCCAGACTGGAGTTTTCACAACAAAAAAAAAAGTAAAAATAAAGAAGGAAGATAAATCTTTCACCTGCATTGCAATGACTGCAAGTAGAAGTTGATTATCCCCGAATGATAGTTTAGTTGGATTGTAGAGAAAGATTACAAGATTGGAGGTGAAGAAAATGTTTCAAATAGAGAAGGGAGAGAGCTACAGGGAAGTGGAATAGACTTCTCAGAGACCAAGAGCTGAGTTAAAAAACGTGGGTTTAAGACTCATTGTTGGGGGTTTTGGGTTGAGATTGGGTTGAGTTTGCTCTTTTGACTAGTTGGGTCAAAATAGATGAGTTAGACCTTTCACTTAAACTTTTTTTGCTGATTGTTCGATTTGGCCGAAAAAAGTGATCGGTGAGATGAATTTGTTCAAATTTAAAACGTATGAGATTGATCCATTTTTTTTCAAACGAATGGGACGATTTCGTACAAAACTCAAAGGAATGAAACTTCCAGTGCTAATTACTAATACTTTCCCTAAAAATATCCAATAATGATTTGCCACGTTTCACATGGGGTGGCGGAGAATGGAGTTCTATCCGTTAATAACCGTCGAAGCGCCGAGGGGCTACCGCCGGATATTCAGCCATGACACGGACCATACTTACCCCTTCAGTGAGCTCACTCCCGCACGCACGGAGCTATGGCGGCGCTGGTTTTACCTGCAACTCCCGACTCCATATAACTTCATCTCAGGTAGCTATCAAACTTCGCGGCGCCGATCACCTTCCACTCCCGGTCAAGATTTCCCGCAGAGACGCAGTTTTACTCCCCTTCGTCGCCCTCGTACCGCTCCTTTCGCCACCGCCTCCCGCTGCAGCTTTCTCCATTGGCATTTGTAAGCAGTGCTAACCAATTGACGTCCGATGATAAAACGTGTTGCGATTTTATATAGTTCAATTTAGTTCATGGCCTCTGCAGCAGGACCCAAGGACTGGCTGAAAGAGCAAAAGAGGAAGTCGTCGCAGTTCTTGTTGGCTCCTATTGATGCCTCCAAAGAAAGCCTCCGCTACGCCTATGAATTACTCAGTGAGTTCTTTCAACTTCTCCCCCGTTTATCTTCGTCCAAATGTTTAGTTATGTTGCTGAATTGGAGTGTTAACTGATGGCAAGCAGCAGCCAGATCTGATTTTACAGTCGTGGAATCAGAGGAAGTTCAAAAGCTTTTGGTATCTTCTGCTAGAGATTGCGTTCCGCAGGAGAGGAATTCGCTTGTCATGTTTCAGGCCAGCACTGGAGTTGAGGTGTGTTTTAATGAATTTAGGTAGTCAATTTCACAAGAAAAACCCACTTCAGATTACATGTAATATAGTTACCTTACAGATTTTGTACCTTGATTGGCTGAATGTAATGAGCAGGTTTGCACATTCACATTGATTCTGAAGAATGCCGCTTCATTGCTTGCAAAAAAGGATCCTGTAAAGCTGGAGGCTGAAGCCATGTTGCTTGATCTCATCAGGTGATTTTTTTATGTCAACCCTTGCCAGAAATTGAGAACAATGTCCAGATTTATATTGATAATTGCGCTGTAGTGTGATTGTAAAATCGATCTCTGTACTGCAGATCCTTCACCTCTCTGAGTAACGTGGCTAATGGAATGGATATTCAACTCTCTTCGGATAGGTCTGTTTATAATCCGCTGATGCTTATGTATTTACTTTGTTATAATGTTATTCATTCATTCATCCAACTAGAAACCTTTTGTTGTAAATGCAGATTGAAGGTAGCTGATGCCATTAAGGATACTTTGTCCTCACTGGACAAGTTTGAGAAGGGTGTGAACAATTGTCTGGAAGCTTGATCATTCAACCCTAATCAGGTGTTACACCACGCCTAAAGTTTTTTGTTTGTGCAGCTCCATTATTGTTTGGAGCAACATACAATACATTGACATGTATATGATTATTCTCCAATTGAGCCTCATTTCCTGGGTGTGCTTTCATATTTCCATGTTCGTCGGTTATGAGAACTAATGGAAGTTTGGGAAAAAAGTTGTTCCAATGTTGATAACTCGCAAGCATGATCGACTTGGTGGTAATGACTCTGGCACATATGTGAACAGGAACCCACTGCTATTAGCTCTTTGTTTTGACTTCCAGAATTATGAACTTCTCAGGCATGCTGTAAAGTTCTTCAGTCGGTGAACTGTTTGATGGCACAAAACTGATGCATGTTGCATTTTTATTGAACAACGCAGTGAGGAAAAACAATGCTGGCATTTATGCTATAAGTTTGATGTATATCCCGCATCATTTTGTACAGTTCTATATGTTGGTTTAAACATTAGGCAAGCCAGAAGCCTCTACTAGATACAAGCGACAACATGGTGTTCCATCATCTGGATGGACTTGCGCTGACCTTGGCAAGCTGCGGAGTTTGTTGAAGAGATTCGATGGATCATCCATGAGCCCGAAATGAGCATCCGGATCGCCAATCTGCGACAGCTTTACGTCAGAGAACCCGAGAGACGGGAGTAGATCATCAGGCCAGTCACTGTAGAAGTGGAAGAGAGAACTGGACATGGTGGTTGACGGTTTGTTCATAAAATCTGCTAGAAGGACGGTGTGGGCAAGGGAACACTTGTCAGCTATGGTGTTCAGTACTTGCAAGGCGTGCGAGTGGGAGAGGTAATACAAGATCCCTTCTAGAACCCATACCGTCTTCTTTTCTGGTTCAAAACCTGATCTCTGGAGCTTTTCAACCCAGTCATTATTTCTAATGTCTGCAGCTACCCTGTTCAGGGATTTTGCCGTCAATCTTGGTGGTTGGTGTTCATTCATAGACTTCGTTGCAGCCTCTAGAAGTGTTGTTTTCACTTCCAAGACATCGGAGAAATCAACCTCGAAGACATCACTTTCCTTTAAGCTGCTTAAACGGTACGCTCTTGTATCCATACCTGGTCAAATTGTACACACGAACCTGTTTAATTAGTAGACGTAATATTTTGACAAACCAATTAAGATGAAGCAATTTCCAGCTTTATGCCAAAACATATTACATCTTTTGAACATAACATTACTAGAGCTTAAACATGATATACACCAGTATAAATCTAAAAGCTCCATTCACTGTTATATCATTCATTAGTCCAATTAAGAACATTTCTGCTTGCGTATTTGGTTTCCAGTGGGGGTTTTTTATTGTGTTTGAAAATATGTTTCGTATCAATCTAGTTTTTCCGGTTGATCTGAATCACGTGCCGAATGTACAATTATTAAACGATTCATGTTACTGTTTTACCATTCCCGTTAGTTCTATGTGCTGTTCGGTCATCTTGGCTTAAGGTTCAGACCAAGAATCCAAATCTAATGGCGAATGTATTTGGATGGATCATTGACAGACAGATAATGCTAAACAAGTGAGATAAGAAGGGTAAGATCACCAACCTGCACCAAGTAGAACAACCTGAGCTTCACCATGGAAGGAAGTGAGAGCAGCCTCGATTCTGGAATCGAACCAGAGGGTTCGAACAGCGAGAATGACCCCAGAAGTTTCACGGGCATTGTTGAGGAGGTCATTCTTAATCTTCTCGTGGAGGCTCCTGAGGTAGGTCTCCCCAGCTAACAAATCAGCCAAAGGGTCATGGATCACATGCCTCCACAGCGCTCTTCCAGCCGCCGTCTGGCAAGCCGACAACCGGATAGGATCCCACTGGCTTTGGATCACAACATGGAGTTCCCTCACCGTCTGAGTATTCAACAACTTGGACAGCTTAAGCTCCGACCACTGATGAGACTCATCCTGACACTTGCCACTTTCCAAGCTCGACATGCTCACCGAAGAAGCTAAAAGACTGACAGTCTGCATGCAAGAGAAACAAAACTTGGAAGAGAAGAGTAGAGCTTGGAAGACTGAAGCAGCAACATAATGCGTCTAAGTTATATGGTGCAATATAGAAGGAGGAGGAGGAGCAGGGGGGGATAGATAAGAGAAAACAGAGCCACACACAAAACCAACGCTTGAGAACGTACGAACCTCTATCCTTGTGTGGTGCTACTAGTGCAGCCTTGGCCCAAAACAAAAGGGAATTTTGTCGAGGCAATGAGCTAGTCCACGACTTCAACTGCTTGCTTTCGGGATGTCCCTTTCGGCGTAGGTCCCAAAAGTGACGAATTCTATCGTGCAAAAAGTACCCACTCTATGAAAAGGGGAAGCAATTTATTACCAGATGTGGAGTGGCTCTTAACTCCTTGATGGCTTCAAGAGGCTTTTTATCTGAACTTGTCCAAACGAGTACTTGGGTTGTCGTGTTCTACAGCATGCCGCTGCTTGGACTGTGACAGAAGGCTAATGGTATTATGCTGAATGGGGTGATTCAGCACCGTGCTGAACAGGGGTATTTTGGTAAAATCATGTATTACGATTCTGACACGTGAACAGTAAAAATATGACACAAAAAAGTTACTATATAATTGAGAAACCACCATTATTTCTCTCTCTATTTTCAAAATTCAAAAATCTCAATTTCTCTCTCCTTTTTCTCTCTCATTTTTTCTCTCAATTTTTCATGAACAAAGAGGAGATTTGTGTGTTCATTGTGCCGAAAAATAGCACGTCGGAGTTGGATCTACGCATGAAAACGTCGGGGGAGTGCATACAACCCTCATAATGTGTATGAATCTTTGTATTTTTCATATTTTTCGTGTTCTTTTCTTGTTTGAGGGTGCCAAAAATTGATTCCGTAACATTTGGTTGAGATATGTTGGGTTTCGTAATGTCTGTAACCATTTCCGTAATACTTTCGTTATTGTTTTATAATATCAGTTTTTGTAATATTTTTTATCAATTTTCATAATACTTTCGCAGCTATTTCGTAACATTTTCGTGCTCTTCATGTTACTTTCGTAATCCTTTATTTCCCTCTCTTTTTCTCTCTCAAATACTTTTGTAACTGTTTCGTAACACTTTCGTGCTCTTCATGTTACTTTCGTGTTGTTTCTCCCTCACATTCTCTCATTTTCGTAATGTTTTCGTAGAAACAAGAAAAAAAGAATGAAGAAGAAGAGGAAAGAAGAAGATTCTAGATCTGGAATAGAGAAAATAAGAAGAGAAGAAGAAGGAAGGAGAAGACGAAGAAGAAGAAGAAGAAGAATCTAGATCTGGAATAGAGAAAGAAGAAGAAGAAAGGAGAAAAAGAAGAAGAAGAATGAAGAAGAAGAACAAGGAAGGAGAAGAAAGAAGAAGAAGAAAGATAATGTATTTCTCCCTCCATTTTCAAAACTCAAAATCATTCATTTCCCTCTCTTTTTCTCTCCTTTTTTTCATTTTTCTCAATAAAAACAAGTGTTACGAATTAAGTACCAAGTATTACATTCATTTCTCTCTCTTTTTCTCTCCTTTTTCTTTTTTTCTATTTTATGCCCACATAACTAATACGAAAGTAATTCTCAAATGTTACGAAACATGATTCCAAACCCATACGAAACTTGTTATAACCCAATACGAAATTGGTTCTCAAAACGTTACGAAATATGCTATAAAACCATACGAACAAAGTATCAAGTGTTACGAATTAAGTACCAAGTATTACATTCATTTTCCTCTCTTTTTCTCTATTTTTTCTTTTAAGAAGAGGGAAGGAGAAGAAAGAAGAAGAAGAAAGAGAATGTGTTACGAATTAAGTACCAAGTATTACATTCATTTCCCTCTTTTTTTCTCTCTTTTTTTCTTTTAAGAAAAAGGAAGGAGAAGAAAGAAGAAGAAGAAAGAGAATGTGTTTCTTCCTCCATTTTCAAAATTCAAAATCATTCATTTCTCCTCTCTTTTTCTCTCCTTTTTTTCTTTTTCTCAAGAAAAACAAGTGTTATGAATTGAGTACCAAGTATTACATTCATTTCCCCCTCTTTTTCTCTCCTTTTTATTTTTATTTTATTTTATGCCCACATAACTAATACGAAAGTAATTCTCAAATGTTACGAAACATGCTATAAAACCATACGAACAAGTACCAAGTGTTACGAATTAAGTACCAAGTATTACATTCATTTCCCTCTCTTTTTCTCTCCTTTTTCTTTTAAGAAGAAAGAAGAAGAAGAAAGAGAATGTATTTCTCCCTCCATTTTCAAAATTCAAAATCATTAATTTCCCTCTTTTTTTCTCTCATTTCTTTCTTTTTCTCAAGAATACCAAGTTTTACGAATTAAGTACCAAGTATTACATTCATTTTCCTCTCTTTTCTCTCCTTTTTATTTTTATTTTATTTTATGCCCACATAACTAATACGAAAGTAATTCTCAAATGTTACGTAACATGCTATAAAATCATACGAACAAGTACCAAGTGTTACGAATTAAGTACCAAGTATTACATTTATTTCCCTCTCTTTTTCTCCCATTTTCTTTTAAGAAGAAGGAAGGAGAAGAAAGAAGAAGAAGAAAGAGAATTTGTTTCTCCCTCCATTTTCAAAATTCAAAATCATTCATTTCCCTATCTTTTTCTCTCCATTCTTTCTTTTTCTCAAGAATACCAAGTGTTACGAATTAAGTACCAAGTATTACATTCATTTCTCTCTCTTTCTTCCTCCTTTTTATTTTTATTTTATTTTATGCCCACATAACTAATACGAAAATAATTCTCAAATGTTACGAAACATGCTATAAAACCATACGAATTAAGTACCAAGTATTACATTCATTTCCCTCTCTTTTTTCTTTTAAGAAGAAGGAAGGAGAAGAAAGAAGAAGAAGAAAGAGAATGTGTTTCTCCCTCCATTTTCAAAATTCAAAATCATTCATTTCCCCTCTCTTTTTCTCTCCTTTTTTATTTCCCTCCCCTTTTTTCTCTCATGATACACAATTTTAGATTCTCTCCTTTTTTTGTTTCTCTCTCCTTTTTTCTCTCAACTACTTTCGTAGCTATTTCGTAACACTTTCGTGTTCTTCATGTTACTTTCGTAATACTTTCATGTTGTTTCTCCCTCCATTTTCAAAATTCAAAATCAATCATTTCCCTCTCTTTTTCTCTCCTTTTTTTTATTTTGGAATAGAGAAAGAAGAAGAAGGAAGGAGAAAGACGAAAAAGAAGGAAGGAGAAAGACGAAGAAGAAGGAAGGAGAAAGACGAAGAAGAAGGAAGGAGAAGACGAAGAAGAAGGAGGAAGAAGAAGAAGAAGAAGGAGGAAGAAGAAGAAGGATGGAGAAGAAAAAGAAGAGGAAGTATTACATGTGTATCATGACATCAAGTGTTACGAAATTAAGTAATATATACTCTAATAATTCGCAAAACATACACTTTGAGATCTTATTCGTATCAATTTGGACCATACTACGTAATAAGGGGGAGAAAATGGACAAGGGTTAGAACTTCAAGTAGAATACCCACATAACTAATACGAAAGTATATCTCAAACGTTACGAAACATGAACTCAAACCCATACGAAACTTGCTATAACCCAATACAAAATTAGTTTTCAAAACGTTACGAAATATGTCTCAAACGTTACGAAACATGTCTCAAACGTTACGAAACATGAACTCAAACTCATACGAAACTTGCTATAACCCAATACAAAATTGGTTTCAAAACGTTACGAAACATGCTATAAAACCATACGAATCATGATTTGTACTTGAATCAACTAAATTCGTAACATCATACAAATTCCTAACATAACTGATACGAATTCCTAACATAACTGATACGAATTCCTAACATAACTGATACGTATTCCTAACAACTGATATTAATTTCATAAACACTATCAAGAGTGATATCATTAGATTCGTAATTTAATTAGAAGATTTTTGATGTTAAAATTACTGAAAAATCATTTAAAACGTAAGTGTTATGTTAATTTTTTTATCATTACAAGAAAGAGAATAGAAGAATTGTGTACTCTCTTTCCTACTTTTCCATCACTTTCTCCATCACTTTAACACATTGACGAGATTACTATTTTGCCCTTCTGACACTTCCACTACATATATTTAATCATAGCCGTTAATTATTTCATGGACGGCTGAGATTTGATTCAGCACAATTCAGCACCATATTGTGTCGGCACCTGACTAATTTCCGTGACAGAAGGCTAATGGTTTGCTGAGTTGCTTGCGTTCAAGTCTTTAACAGTGAAAACAGAAACTGGTGGTGGGCGGCGGTGGGACGTGGTAGATTTCCTCAGGATCACGTTGTGGCAATTGAGTGGCTACGGTGGTTTCCTAGCCAGACGGCAAAAAAATCTAATGCCTGAAACGGTGGGTATGATTTTGTTTGGTTTAGATTCTAATAGACTCGTTGCATTTGCTTGCTTGGTGAGCGGCTGGCCTTACAAGGTGCTAGATATTGATATTCGTGGGAGGTGGACGTTTACGCATTCATTTCTTGTCCTCTTGTGTATACTTCTGTAGTAGTCCAATTATACACTGAATGTTGTCAAGTTATAGGCGAATCATTCACAACGAAACTATGAAATTATTTGTAGCACAAAGAGATGAGATTGGACATTACAAACACTGATTTTGTTATTGTTCCGCCCCACAAGATGGCTAGCCCAATATTTGTGGCATGTGATGAGTTTGAGGGGTTGGTTACCTAAATCATCACTGAACTTTGAGCAAATAACCCATCAGTTACTGAACTCGGAAAAATTTCCTAGCCATCACCGGACTTCAACCCATTATCCTAGCAGTCACTACCGTCTACGGACATCCAAAATTTCGTTAGTTTGCTTACGTGGAAATCACAAATTAATTGCCACATCATATAAAGTTGCCACGTCATTTATAGTTTCCACCTCATTTAAATTACTACCTACCCAAAATCAAACCCATTCATACAACCCTAAACCCAATTTATCAACCTACCACCTCCCTCTTCTCCATCGCCGGCGCCGTCTCCTCCATGTCACTGCGGCGCCGTCTCCTCCATGTCACTGCGGCGCCGTCTCCACCATCGTTCCCACCTCCACCAACACACCTGAGTCGACTTCTTCATCAACCACCTGAGCCGCCTTCTTCTTCTCCTCGTCGCCGCCTTCTTCTCTCACTCTCTCTGACCTCGACTCACCACAACCACACCTACATACCCAACCACCCCCAACTTATAAATCCAACTCTGACTTCCTCCAACAACCCAACCTCCAAGCTCCAGTTCCCCAGCATCCTCCACTTTCACCTATCGTCATCGACTCAGCCTGGAAATTAGGAAGACGATAGACAGAGGGGCAGAGTCGATTTCCATATACATAAGTTCCTTTCGAACAGCCATCTGGTACGAAATCAAGAGGATGGCTCATCCTCTTGTCAAATTTCGGTGAAGGCAGAGCTCAATCCTCTGCCTCTTCGTCTTCTTCTTCCTCTTCAGATCTGCGGTTTTTGAGATCACTGAGAAGGAAAATTAGGGTTTTGTGTAATTATAGATGAATCTTTGTAGTGTTTTAGTAGAAAGGGGGGGGGGGGGGGGGGGGATTTGAGATTTGATTTCGATTTAGATTCTGATTACTGGGAGAAGACGACAATCTGTGGAAGTATGGAGAAATGCTATCAATAAAATAGTGGAAATGGCTCATGGTGATATGTGACAGCTAAGGAAGACGAGGGAAACGGAAATGGAGTGGTTATTCAGTGGGCAGGCTGTTTTGAGGAGGAGGGAGGAGGATGCTAACAGGGGATTGAAAGAGTTGCAGGATGAGAAAGAAGGATTGGAAGCACAATTACAGGTTGTGCTGGTTTGGGGGGAGTGTTTTGGTTGTCGCTATTGTTGTTATGGCTAGGGCTTTCAACTCTGGTACATTCAGGTCGATCGGCGGTGAGGGGGTTGGCGGTGGTGAGTGAGAGTGGAGGGGGGAGAGTGGATCTGAGAGGAGGAGGGAGAGAGAGGGTGATTGGGTAATTGGTTTTGGGTTTAGGTTTGGTTTAGAGTTTAAGTTTGGTTTTGGGTTTGGGTTTAGCTTATGTGGATTTTAGATGACGTGGCGTCTTAGATGGCAGTTCCACGTAGGCGGATGGATGGAAAGTTGGATGTCCGTAAACGGTAGTGACTGCTAAGATAAAGAGCTGAAGTCTAGTGATTGTTAGGATATTTTTTCGAGTTCAGTGACTGGCGGGTTATTTGCTCAAAGTTCAGTGATGATTTAGATAACCAATCCTGAGTTTGAGGGTTCTTTAAGAAGAGTTACTTAGGGTAAGTAATTGTTTGAGAAACTTCGGATTAGGGGTGGAGAAATGGGTTGCATAAATTGTGTATATGTTTTTGTACATAAATTGTGTACTTGTTTATACACATTTTCGTACATGTACACGTTTATGTACATACATTTTTGTACACTAGCACATTTATCTTGTACAAATGTACACCTATTTGTTGATGTGTACATAAGTTCTTTTTACATTTTTATGTGCACATGCACACACTCTTAATTTGTACACGTGCACACATATTTATATACGTGCACATACTTATTGTACACGTGTACACAATATCTTTACATTTTTTTACATACACGTACACGTCTATTTGTACACGTGCATGCCTATTTTTATACTAGTGTACACATACTTCGTATTCATGTGCATATATTTTGCCATGTACACACTACTTAATAAAATAGTTCTATTATTGGATAATATAATTTTTTTTTTTGCCAGTAGGTAACTCCCGTAGGAGGCCGAGAGATAATCATACATACACCCTAAATATCCACCCAAGCCGAGAAGCATACCACCCGACGGCTTGGAAGACATCGAAGTAGCATAGTGATAGGAGTTTGATTTTGAGAGAAAAAGGTCATGGTTTCAAATCCCATCAACACCCGATTTTTTGAATTATTACTAAGATGACTGACGGTGGCGGTCGACCGAATGGCTGTGATGATATTTTAAAAATAAGAAATTATCCCAAAATTTTGAACCATTAGATTAATAAGAATCAATTTAATGGTTGAGATCGGAAAGGAGTTTCTTGGTGGCAAGCTGGTCTCGGGTTTAGAATGGCTTTTACCTATTAAACTCACTACAACATAACCTATATCTATTATAATATGTCGGAAATTAACTTAACTTATGTCGGAAATTAGCCAATCAAATTTCTTCTTTTTTTTTCTTTTTTCTTTCCTCACTTAACAATTAAATTATCTTAGAAAAAGTGGGAAACCCACGTTCTAAAGAAAACTTAGTTTTCATTTAATTATTTACCTGTAAAAAATAATATCAAAATTCAAAAAGTTATGGGTTTACATTAAATGAATTCCTATAACTATTTTTAATTAAAAAGAGTATATTAAGTTTATTTAATTTATCATCAGTCACATGAAATACTTTAAAAAAAAATTTACCATAATTTTTTCTTACCATATTGTTTCTAATATTTTTTATTTACAAATATTGAAGTAGTTTCATCAACTAAAATTGATTCATTTAAGAAACACTTTAACGAGCTTATATGTGAATTATTTAATCAGTAAAATAATAAATAAAAATAAGATGATTAAATTTTACAATTATCTTCATCAATATCATGGTTTAAAACTGATTATTTTTTATTAAATAATATCATCTTTATTTAGTTTGATAAAGATTCTCTAAAAGTTAATTATTATTCAACTAACTTAATCCTAAATTTTAATTCGTAGTTGAATGAGAGTCCAAAATAAGATGTGTTAGGATATGTTGAACAATAAAGATCTCCATGTCCATTACAAACTATTAGCCATCATAAGCACCTAAAAATAATCGGGCAAAATTGTTTCAAGAAAGTGTGGAAACATTTATGTAATTAATTGAATATTCTCTACCTCAATAATTTTTCTTCCGTTTTAACTCTATATACATAGAAACTACTTATAATTTCTCATTTATACTTCATTCATTATAAATTTTGGACTCAGTATTATAACAAACTTTAATCATGTTCATTGTAAACTTTGTTTTTGTACTTTTATAATACATAATATTATGAACTTTGTTAGACCTATTAAAAATACAATATTTGTCATTGAAATTTATTATTTTGGGGTTACGCATAGTCTATATGAGTACACTAGGTAAAAGTTTACAACTTTTAAGTTGAACCCTGTATATTCTTACTACAAAATTTGGTTGTTAGTATTTTATTTATTATCATTGAATTTCTATTGAAATTATCCCAAATACATTTTTTTTTGTTTATGAATCTCTTACAAAAAATTGTAATGCTTATATGATTAAATATTATCATAATTAATTCTTTTATTCTTAAATCAAATTATCTTAAGGATAAAAAATAAAATTATATAATATAATCCTAAATAGATTAAAATAATCATTTCCATAATATGATTTTGAAATATTCACTAAAGCAATATTAAAATATAAATTAAATATTATTCATAAATAAATTTCTATTAATATCTTTATAAATTTCAATCTTAGTTCTTCATTTTTATATAGAATATTGGGCTTAAGAGAAAACTCACGACAATTTATCAATTATAACAAGAATACACATTTATTAATTATAATTAAGTATCATATAATATATAAATTTATTTATTAATATTAAAAAAAATTATATGAAAAAATATAGTTAGCTAATCAATCAAACATACATCGGCCAACAGGTGAAACATCAATCTAGATTTCTCCTACTTCTCCCTAAAATTAGGACTTCAACCAATAATAAAATTATTTAAAAAATATTAGTATAATTTAAAGTCAATTTTTTTCCAACTTTGCCCAATATCAAACTTTTTTTTCATAAAAAATTTCGATTATTATTTATTTGTCATTTATGGGTAGTTATGTGTTAATCTTTTAAACTATGATCATCTATGTAAGTAGTGTTATTAATGAATAAAAATATTATTATTATTATCAGTCAAGTTATTATTCTCATTTCACTAGAGAAACTAATATATTCCTTAAAAAAAGAGAAACTAATATACTTTTTACAACAAAAATAAAATTAATATACAGTCTAGATAATTACCTAAAAGTATTCATTATATGTATAATATACAAAAAATAAGTACATAAATTGTGATATATTTTATATTAGATATGTAAAAAATAATAAAATTTAAATTAGTATTATTTTATCATTTTTTTCTCATAGCGGTAAATCCTGCTATGATCTGGCTGGTCCGTTTAGCAAATTAACAACCGATTAACTGAGCCAGATTGAGAATTAAAAACTATAAATTGGTTATCTAACTGCTCTAAAAGTGGTTCATGATGGTTTTTAATAGTTCGACCTAAATCAACCTTCCAACTCTTGAATTTTAATTAAAAAAAGGCAATTTAGGATGACTATTATCCAAACCAAAAAATACATTAAGTAGGAAAGGGATATCAACTATTTGGATCCAAATCAAACCATTGTCAAACCTGATCATTTATGTAAATTTTTTTATGACTATTCTTTTTCATTCAGATGGATTTTTTTATAACTGTTATCAATGTTATAGTTAATTTCACAAACTAGCACATCATACGATGTATATTTATTATAATTTTTATTATTATGTACACATATGTGTAGGAAATGAAAAAAATAATGTGGCTTCTAATCAATTTGAGATCAAAGAATTGAGATGAAAACAATAATTATGTGAATTTAACGAAGTAAGTGATATTGAAATCAAAGTGGTATAGATTATGAATAGGAGAGACCGCTTTTTAATAAAATGTTGTTTTGCTCAAGCCCGCCAACGGGCGGGCAAAAAAGCTAGTAACTCTATATAGGCATATAGTTTAAGTGTCACTAACGTTCATGTCGCTAAAGGTCTTTAGAGGCAAATAAATAGTCAAATACGGTGGCACATGTTATCTGTCACTAATGGAAGCCAACTTTAAACAACTACTATTTTGTAGTCTTAGCCACCTTTTAGAGGCACTTATTTATTATGTACATATATTATTTTCTACTTTTTTGCTATCTACGGAGTTTGAACCCAGGTGGTTCAAGGAAATGTGCTAAGTTCTTAATTCTTACCACTTGGTTTCAGATTACTTAATGGTTTATTTGCGCAGTTTTTAAATATGAATTAAAAAACTCAATGATATGGAGAAGCTATGCCAAGAAAAAAATTAAAAATTGAAAAAATTCTTACTCATTCATTATAAAAAAATCGTTGGCAATTATATTATATATATATCATTAATTATATATTATCTAACATTTATCTATACAAAATAGTACAAAGTTTACAAGTTATTTACCTTTACAAATTTTAATCATTCAACATATAGAGATAAGTCAATTATCTGTCTCTAAGCTAATCATATAAATTATAGAGACAATTGTAAATTATCTGCCTCTAAAAAATTTAATCATACAACTTATAGAGGCAGTTCTATATTATGATATTATCTGCCTCTAAAATAGTTTTTTGTACAAGGCAAAAAAACTTATAGAGACAATTATAAATTATCTGCCTCTAAATAAATTTTTCGTATAACTCATAGAGGTCTTCCTCTAAAAGATTTAATCCTACAACTTATAAAGGCAATTATGAATTATCTGCCTCTAAAATATTTAATCCTACAACTTATAAAGGTAATTATGAATTATCTGCCTCTAAAGGATTTAATCTTACAACTTATAAAGGTAATTATGAATTATTTGTCTCTAAAACTATAAAATAATATTTATTAAACTTAAAATAAATAAATAAAATACAATTAGAGACAGATATTTGCACCTACATAGGCACATATAGTATTTGTTCTTTAAAAGTATGTTTAGAGGCAGATACTCTCAGAGTTTATTCACAAATAAACTATGGACTACTCAGTAAAAAGAAAAAATAGCACTCTGGTATTCATTTATGATATGGCACCACATTTTATTCACAAATAACCGTGTATTTTTTTTAGGTTAATAGGCTGACAGGCCTTTGTATTATTATTGAAAGAGTAACAAATATGTCCCTCTTATTATTAATTGCACCAAATAAGCCTCTCTACTTATAATATATAACAAATAAACTCTTCCATTACAAATGTGACAAACGGCGTTACTGAAGTGTTGATACAGTTGACACATCACTGACCCGTAAGTTGTTAGAGTTTACACGTCAGCAACCCTAAACGACGTCGTTTTTGTCTATTTGGATTATCTGTTGCTAATAACCCTGAGTCAAAACGGAGTCATTTAGGGTTGTTGACATTCCAATTGGTTTTCGTTGTAACAGAAGGGTTTGTTTGTTATATGTTCTAAGTAGAGGGGCATGTTTGGTGCAATTAATAGTAGGAGAGTCTGTTTGTTATCTTTCAATAGTACATGGGCCTCCTAACCTATTATCCCATTATTTATTTATGGAAAATATCACTTTGTCCCCTCTACTTTGCCAGATAACCCCTATAATATAAAATTTTCTTTTTACCCTTCCTACTTTGACCACTTCGCTGTTTGGGTCATTCCGTTCCAACTTTTATCTTCGTAACGTTAAATCTGGACACATATGCACCCCACAGAGAGAGATATCAAAAGTAGGAGACGAAAAGTTGGCCAGAGAGGTAAATTGGGGAGGTATGAAGAGTATGGTACAATACGAATTGTTTTAAAATCACACATTTTGTTCATTTATTTTATCCTATTTAATTAATTGGTAAACGCTTCAGTGCCCCCCACTAAAAGTGGAGGTACCAGTTACCCCTCTAACGCTCGTGCTATCTAGAGTGGTATTTTTATTGAATTAATCGTTTATATCATTAGATTTAATCTTAATAAGTCTAAATTGAGCTTACTTACAATTTTAGTCATCATAGTATAAGATTATACCAAATGTTCTTCAGGTTTATTTCTACAGCTGCATTTCCCCCCAACATGATAGATCATCATCTCTACCAAATTAGTTTTTCGTTCAAATCGCCCTATCTATCCTTTAACGACATGTAGATTTTTATACTCGAAAAAACATGATATTAAAAACATGTCTATCTATCAAAACGTCAGTGGGGTAACCGGTACCTCCACTTTTAATGGGGGCACCAGAGTGTTCACCTTAATTATATATATTTAGTCCCACTTAGAAAATGTTAGTAAGCTAATACATGATTATTGGAGCTAACATGTGTACTGAATGTGCATCAATTAACGTTATGAACATGAAAGTTGGAACGGAAGTAGCCAAATGGAAAAATGGTCGAAGTATGAAGGGTAAAAAGAACAATTTATAGTATAAAGACCATATGTTAAGTTGACAAAGTAGAGGGGGCAAATGCTATTTTTCCTTTATTTATTAAAAATAAAGTGGGAATAACGCAATTTTGCTATGGCTTTAAGAGCTCTTTCTCTCAGATTCATCTGAGAGAGAGATCGGACGGCTCACATTTCATTTCAGATAATGCATGCATCTAACGGCTGGGGGTTTTCCGGGGGTAGTGGGGGAAATGTTATAGCTGTCTAATGATTAGACAACTCACTATTCGAAATCTTTCTTCCCCCAATGAGAAGAAAATCCCGCCATCCCTTTGTCAACTCTCTTTCCTCACTTTTCAACTCTCTTTCCTCACTTTTCCCCACTCTCTTTCCTCACTCTCTCTCCTCTGTTTCCTCTCCATCGCTGCAACACAAGGAAGACGAAGGCGTTACGTGACGGTTTACGCTTCTTCAGGCGGTTACGGAGGTGGTTTTCGACGAAGGATAAGGTTAATCGACGGTTACTCGACGATTTTGGTAACAGGTAGGTCTTATTATCTTCTCAGGCAGTTAATTTTTGTACTATAAATACAACCTCTTTCGTTGTCAAGTATTCTCACAATTTCTGGTAACTAGATAAACAATGACGAAGAAGCAACAGAAGCTTAGAACAGGGACGAAGTCCGAAGGCGGACGACAAGCTTCCGGCGTGCAGAAGGACAAGGGAAAACAAAAAACAGCAACTTCCGGCGTGCAGAAGGACAAGGGAAAACAAAAAGCACCAAGTCGGTCGTCTTCTAGGCTAAAGGCTTCGGAGAACCCTAAAACACCGACGACGGCAACGGCATCCAAAAAAAGGAAAGAAAAGCCTACCACGCCAGATTCAGACTCTGACTTTGATATCCTATTGGTGAGTACACGTTCCATAAAACATTCGTCTTCCTTTCTTAAGCCATTAGGGTAAGTTCTGGAAATTTAGGTTGTTATTAACCAAACTTGCATTACCGTAACTATACTGATATTGGAGTGTTATGAGAAGAGTATAACTGTTTTATGAACTGATATTGGAGTGTTATGAGTAGAGTATAACTGTTTTATAAACTGATATTGGAGTGTTATGAGTACAGTATAACTTTTTTATGAACTGATTTGCAATGTCCTGGTTCTGCTCTGTTACCATTGTATGAACTGCGATACATGCGTTATGCTTTTGTTACAGGTGTACTATATTATGTTATGTCTGTAACACATACGTTAAGTGTGCGTTATGAGCATTTGTGTGTGTTATGAGCATTTCTTTGTCCCAGATGCAGAATGTTCATCGAAAGAAAAAGTTGGCCACAGTACAAGAACCTACCGTGAAGAGAAGGGCAGCAGTCCAGTTTCGTTGCAAGACGAGGCCGCTGTTGGACGTGAACGGGAAGATTGTCCAGCATCGTAGGCGTAACACCATCCGCCGTGACCTAATGGACGCAAATTTCCACGGCCTCTTGGACTTGCAAGTTGATTTAATCAACAAAGAACTCTGTGGTTTCTTGATTAGCTCGTACGACCCCACGACGAGGACATTTGTGTTTCCAAATGGGGAGGTCCTCACCGTTGAGCCTTCAGACGTGACACGTGTGTACGGACTTACGGCACACGGAAATACAATCAACGTGCACTACAAGAAAAATGGCTTTTAGCGACATTTTTATAGCGACATATAATACAAATGTCGTCGGATCATAATGTAACACAGCTTGCACGACATTTATTGTAAATGTCGCTATTCTGTAAGTTATTGCGATATTTACTATGACACTTAATATATGTTGGTAAAAAGTTGTGTCTTTTATGACAATTTATTTCACTTCAAACGACGCTTAGCTAAATGTCGCTATTTTGTAAACTATTGCGACATTTAGTATGACACTTAATATATGTCGGTAAAAATCTATGTCTTTTATGATAATTTTTATGACACTTGATATATGTTGGTAAAAAGGTGTGCCTTTTATGACAATTTATTTTACTTTAGACGACGCTTAGCTAAATGTCGCTATTTTGTAAGTTATTGCGACATTTAGTATGACACTTAATATATGTCGGTAGAAATTTGTGTCTTTTATGACAATTTTTATGACACTTAATATATGTCGGTAAAAATCTGTGTCTTTTTTGACAATTTTTATGACACTTAATATATGTCGGTAAAAATTTGTGCCTTTTATGACAATTTATTTTACTTTAGACGACGCTTAGCTAAATGTCGCTATTTTATAAGTTATTGCGACATTTAGTATGACACTTAATATATGTCGGTAGAAATCTATGTCTTTTATGACAATTTTTATGACACTTAATATACGTCGGTAAAAATTTGTGCCTTTTATGACAATTGTTTTCACTTCAAACGACGCTTAGCTAAATGTCACTATTTTGTAAGTTATTGCGACATTTAGTATGACAAATGTCGCTATTCTGATTACTTTGACGGAGTCTTTATAGTTTTAATAAGTGTTTTCAAATCATATTGCTATCGTATGGTCTGACCTGACGACATATTAATTTGGTCAAACAAGTGAACCTTTCAATCTTTCGCTTTCTCGCTTTGATGTCCGATCCAATTATGACAACAATAGAAAAACAAAATAATATCTTTGAATTTAAGTGGTTGACCATTATTCGGGTAACCTCACGATTCAGAATAGTGGTATGATTTTGTAAAACACCAAATCTAACAAATTTGTTTTTTTTTTTCATTAGATAACTCCCGCAGGAGCGCTGGAGATAACCAAGCATTCAGAAAAATAAGTGCACACCCAAGCCGAGAGGTTACCAAACTCCGGCTTGGGAGGCAACGAAGCGCATGACGAGCCACATAGTGGGCTGTCATGTTAGCTTGACGAGGAACCGCAAGAAGTCTGATCAATGGGCGAGTATCCAGAAGATGGCAAATGTCTGCTACTAGAGGACCTCCCTCCGCGCTAGGCATAAGCGGCTTGAGACCGCTCTTCTGACTTCTATGATGTCCCCGTCAATTTCCACCTCTGTAACAAATTTGTTTTTCTACCTTTACATGTTACATAAATACATACGTCATAAAGATTTGGAGATAAACTTAAAATTAAAGGGGAAAAATAAAAAATTGACCTAAAAAAATAAATTAAGGCATTGGCGGGCATATTAAGGCTTAAACTTTTGAGGGATAATTTCCCTACAAATTATCTTTAAAAATTTTAAAAATACAAATTCCCTCCATATAATTACGTTTAGACTTAGACTTTTACAAACCCTAATTGTTTTAATGCAATGACGGCAGCCTTCATGGCCTACGGCTCTTATTATTAATACTTTCTACATCTATTTCTTTTTGAGAGGTTGAGAAAGACTTGAAGAAAAATATTTATTGGGGATTTCTCTATAGAACATATCGAGGTATTGCTGTCTCCTATTCTGCTGTTTATTCTTTCTATTTTTTCGGTTCTGCTGTGTGAACTGTGAGCTTGTTTATTCTTCATTGTTAGTAGTTGTCGCACCGTTATGTGAGCTTTGCTGTTTTGATTGGAGGGTTTTATTTTTTGGTTTCTCCTCTATTTTGAAGGGAATCATTGCAATCTTTTATATACATATAGAGATTCATATTAAAAAAAAGCTATTGTTGTTCCCACTAACGTTCTCTTTTTCCAATTCAATTTTATTACAGAGTTGAGCTTTTTTTTTTTTTTTTTTACGTGAAGTGCTTTAAAAAAACTTACTTACCTCCTATTAGCTGCTATGAAAAGTGACACTGTTTGATTCACTTTTTAATTATTTGGTAGGATGTTGAAAAGAATTGCAAAGAAAAATGCTGTTGCGGAACTACGAAGGAGAAAGATTATTGCTAGCGGTTCACCGATTTTGGATCGTAATTCGAATCATGAAGATATTTCTAGTGAGACCCAGATAAATGCGCAAAATATAGAAACACAAAGTAATTTTCAATCTTCAGAAGGATTTGAGAGGCAATCAGAAGAGGAGGAAGACACGTCGTTTCTCAATGATATGAATACTGATTTGGATGATAACACAACTGAAGAGAGTAAGTGTCCCAAAATTAAAATGTAAAGATTTTTTTTCCAGCTAATGATAGTTTTTCCTTTGTTCATTTCAGGACCACGGAAGACAAGAGGTCCTACTAAACTTGCAGATGTGTGGAATCGTACTCCGGGACAAGAGTTACCTGAAAAGTTTAATCGTTTCAATCAATGCGTAGATGACGGCGAACTTGGACAATTTTGTGGGACTTTAGCAAGAAACCCAGAGATGACACCACTTGAACATTCTGATTGGAGAAAAGTTCCACCAAAACCAAAGAGGAAATATGGACAATAGTAAAGGTAAAACTCTTTCGATGCAGTTTCATGATATACAATTTTCTAATCTTTTATTTTGGGTTTCATGTAGTCAAAATTCAAGTTATCACCGGAGAGAAAAAAATGGGTTCTTAGACAAGTTGCTAGATCCTTGAGAGAGTTCAAGCACACTTTGTACGTTGAAAACTTCTCCAAGTACAAGTCACTTGCAGAGTTAAAGGCTAATAAAGATCCCAGAACTAGAGCTGATCAATGGATAGCACTAGCGGAGAAGTGGTACTCAAAGGAATGGCGGGTTTACACTTCATTTCCAACATAATTATTTGCGTAGTTTTATAAACGACTTTTACGTCATACAATAATCCAACAAACTTTTTTTCAAACAGACAAAATCTGGGACGACAACGACTACACGAGCTAACATGAACATGCCACACACTTCAAGAACAATATCATTTGCTAGACGAACTGAAATGGAGGTATAATATTCTCCAACAGGTATTAAGACTATGTTCCTAACTAATTTTCCTCGTATGTAACATATGGTTCTTTATATGTAAACTATTATTTTGGTAATAATTTAATTATTGTTTGATGATTAATTGTAGACTCCAAACATTGAAACACTGCTTAATGTTAGTTCTCCGACTACTAACCATGCTTCTACCTCATCTTCAGGTTTGTATTAATATTTTTAACCGACAAAAATATTAAGTTTACATTTGACACTTAATATTTTTAAAGTTTTATTTATTTATGTTATTGATATTTGCAGGAGGGATGGAGACATGACAAAAGAATGGAACACACAAGATTTAGATATCATCATTTAAAGTAGTGGTTTAGATATATTAATTTTCTTTTCGTATAATTGAACATTGTATTTTACTATTTTCGAAGATGTTTGAGATTTGTTTAAAATTTTAATTTTGGTTAGAATATTTATGTTTGGCATTTTTTATGGTATGTTCGTAATTATACAATTTTTGTGATTTGTTTTTTATATTTAATTATAAACGTTGGTGGCGGTGGATCCCAATCCAACCCTTTCTAAGGGTTGGAAATTCCAACCCTTCATCTTAACCATTAGATCACCTTTGACCCTTTGACCAATCCAATGGTCTAGATTGTTAGGGGTATTTTAGACTTTACATATATAATTTAATTATTATATATAAATAAATTAATTATTTTTTCCAGCGACCAGCAGCTCATCTCCGGCGACCGGCGACTTTTCCGGCGAGTTTTTTTTTTTTTTTTTGCTTTCAAAAAAAACTAGTTACCACCTTTTTCTGTTAACTAGTTAACAATGTTTTTTTAACTGATAACTAGTTAACATGGTTTTTAACTGATAACTAGTTAACATGATTTTTAACTGATAACTAGTTAACATCATTTTTTGTTTGATAACTTGTTACCAGATTTTAACCTGATAACTAGTTAATAACATTTTTTGTTTGATAACTTGTTAACAGATTTTGACCTGATAACTAGTTAACAAGATTTTTTGTTAACAGGTTATTTTAACTAGTTAACATCATGATTTAGATAACTAGTTTACAAGATTTTTAGTTGATAACTAGTTATCAAAATTAGTTAACTAGATAACTTATCGAGTTAACTAGTTAACATCATGACTAAGATAACTAGTTAACATTTTTTTAAGATGATAACTAGTTAACCAATTGAGTTAACTAGTTATCCAATCGTGTTGACTAGTTATCAAGTTGTTATCTAATCAAGTTAATTAGTTAACTAATCGTGTTAACTAGTTATTTTATTTTTAATTAGTTAATTGATTAACTAGTTAACTTGTTATATTTAACTAGTTAACTCGATTAGATAACTAGTTAACATTTTTTACTTGATAACTAGTTAACTTAGTTCGTTAACTAGTTAACAAAAATAACTAGTTATCTAGTAAAAAAATTGTTAACTAGTATCCTTTCTTTTCATTCATCTCTGTACTGTCTCCTTTTCCTACCTAGTTCAAATTGTCGGCCATACATACAAACGGATAATACTTTTCCACTAATTACAATCCTTTCAATTATTATTATATTCATATTAATGTTCGGTTTGATTGCAGGTGACTGAACTGAGATGCGACGGAATACTCGTCGGATGCTCATTCGACCACCGCATCGCCGACGCATATTCATGCAACATGTTCCTCGTGACGTGGGCCGAATTGGCCCAATCCAGGCCCATTTCCACCCCACCATCCTTGCGCCGCTCTTTACTCAACCCATGTCGTCCCCTCACGCTGGACCCCACCATCTCCGACATGTACGTCCCAGTCTCCACCCTCCCTCCGCCGCCGCCGCCTTCCGCCTTCGACCCCGTCCTCGCCAGCCGCATCTACTGTGACCCGGCTCTTGTTTTCCTTGGGAATGGCGAGGGAATCAAGGATGGCGACGATTGAATGAGATCAGGGAGCGGCTGGGCGTAAGTGTCGAGGGAATCAAGATCGGCTGGGCGTCTTCATCCTTCAGGCTTCGGCGGGCCGATGAGATCAGGGAGCTGCACGAGAGTGGGGAGTTGAAGACGATGATTGAATGAATGCGGTTGAAGGAGAAGGAGAGCTTGAAAGGGATTTGGCAACGGAGACGCGGATGAGAGAGAGGTAGAGGATTTTTAGGGATCTGACAATTAGGTTAAATTTTTTTAAATTCCGAGAATGCCCCTCCTGCTTTTGGTTGGAAACCGGTCCAACCTTAAAAGGTTGGGTCCGGATCTTGAGCCAACGTTGGTTTCGTTTATAATTGTCACTTTAAGATTTTTATTAATTTATTAAATAAAATACTATTTGAATTATACTAATAAGTGGCACAAAAATATTTATAGCGACATTAATATTGCTAGTACAGCAATTTGGAATGTCATTTAATTAACTTTAACAACGTTAAAAAATGTCGTTTCTTGTGATACTTTATATGTCGTTAAAAAATATTTTTAATGTGATATTTAAAAACGTCGGGAATAATTTTTTTGGCGACACTTCATTTGTCGTTGAAAACGTCGTAAAAATTATTCTCTTGGGACACTACATGTGTCTTTACAAACGTCGTAGAAATTGTTCTCTTGTGACACTTAATGTGTCGTTGCAAACGTCGTAGAAATTGTTCTCTTGCAACACTTCATGTGTCGTTGCAAACGTCGCAATAAATTGTTTTCTTGCAACACTATATGTGTCGTTACAAATGTCGTAGAAATTGCTTTCTTGCGACACGTTTTGTGTCATTGCAAACGTCGTAAAAAGTGTTTACAGCGACACTTAAAGTGTCGCTGCAAACGTCGTAAAAAAGTGTCACCGACATTTGGTGTAAGTGTCGCCGAAATATGGAGCGACGTTAGTTTAAACGACATTTAACCGACATTTCAATTAAGTATCGGGGAAAAGTTTTGGCGACGTTTTTTTAACTTATATCGACATTTATAATGTGTCATAATAGACCATTTTTCTTGTAGTGGTGGAAACGTGCCCAACTGCAGAACGCAGAAAGTTTGAGGCAGCATCCGGGTTGGGCGGGAACAGGTATATGTTATGGTTTGTTTACATGCATGTTATGACATTCAGAACTTTTATAAGAAGTAAATTTTATGGGTGTTTGTTGTATCTGCCTTTGATATATTTTATGTTCCATGTCTCTACCAGGCACAGCAACGTAAAACTGTCGAACCTCAAGAAAAGTATTGAAGAATGCCAAGACGGTCATGCATTCAGCAGGATGTACATTCTGCACAGTTTGGGTACCCTGTTGGTGCCTGGGAACTCCTGGAAGATATCGCTGAACTATGCAAAGTACCTGAATGAGGACTTCTCCCTCATTGGTCAGCTCAACTGGGGGAAGTACGTGGTGGACACACTTCTCCTGGGTTTAGACGAATTCCAGAGCAAGTTGTCCTACCCTGCTGGTAACTTCAACTTCCTTGTGGTGAGTTTTAAGGAGTATAGTTATGGAACTGTTATGACACAAGTATGATAATGTTTCTGTTATTTGCATAAAGTTTCTGAGATTTGTTTTGCAACTGTTATGCTACTTATATCAGTGCTGTATGGGTTTCTTTGCAGCCCTAGTTACGATTACAGACAGTGATATGACGGTGTTATATACACGATATGGGATTAATACTGTTATTTTACTGTGTTTCTTGTAGATGCACTGCCTTGATATGGTGGACCTTGAGGGTCTGGAAACTGCCACGGCTCCCACCTGTGGGTACTGGGATGATGGGCGTGTCAGCAATTCTGTGAAGATGATGAAGGGTGCCAATGGTGATTGGAAGTTCAAGCTTAAGAGCAGAGAAGGATTGAAGAGGCTGCCACTGTCTGAGAATCCTTGGATCGACGAGCTGTTTGAGTCGGTCCCCACGCAACCGACACAGGAAGTTGCATCGTCGTCTGCACCTGGTGTTGGGGCATTCATCTGGACGGGTTGAAGGACAGTTGGGTACAAATGGTGGATGAATCATCTGCTGACTTAACACAAGTGAGTATCACCTAGCAACTGGTGGACATTATAAATACATTATATATATGTTATGTACCTGATTGGGTTTGTTTTCCTGAAGCTTGCCTTGCTGAAGGCACTTGCTGAAGCCGAGGTGAAGAACAGAATGGACCTGATACGTACACTCCGAGCCGAGTGCACGTTGTGGGAGGCAAAAGAGGCGGTTGTTGTGCAAGTGATTGAGAAGACAGAAGATGAGAACAAATTTTTGGGCTCACCTAACAGCCTGCAGTTTTTGTTCGTGCGGTATGTTGTGTCGAAGGTGATCGAGTCACCGAAAGCAGCGTAGTCGTCCTGCATTTGCTGGTCGGCCCAAAATATGTTTGCCATGTCCTCCCTCGCATCAACTTCAACGTTATAATAGAAACCAGGGCCATACTCCTTTTTTCTACGAAAGTACTCATTGATTGCGGTTTCCTCGCCGTACATCATCTGCCTCTGCCGGATCTTGCCTAAAAAGTTCTTCAAATCTACCTTCGTACACCCGACATTAGCTTCCCCGCCAAGATGTCCACACAATACATCCCAAGATGACCTCAGAGGTATTCCAGCGTTCTTGTTAACTTGAGCCATTGCTCCAGTTGCAGTATCCATCTTCCTGCTTGACTTCATCATTGGCCTCAACTCTTCATTGTTAAAGTCATGGTTATGGTCCGCTACCCATTTATATATCTTGTATTTGTCTTCGTACTCGTCGTACTTCATACGAATTTCTGTCGGACATCCAATCTGAGTTTCGGGTCTGAGTCGTTCCTGCTCCGGGACAGGATCGGGATCCATGATTGCATGCCCAATTTGAGCCTTAGGTTTCAGCTTGCTGTCCTTTTTCCATTTACTCTTGTTGCACGCATATGAAATGTACCACAACTTCCCACTGTTGTCTCCCTTCCTCCCAGAAGTAGATCGGTAAGATATTCGTGTGTCGAACAACATACGTCTACCGTAATCTGCGTAAAATCTCTGGCAATCGTCAAGATTATCAAACCTCAATTCCCGCCACACGTCCTCATTCTCCGGTCCCACTAATCCTCTATCTACCTCGCCATCTATCACGTAAATAAATTAGAGGTACATAGATGTCAAGCATCTGTTACGTAGAATGTATAACATCACTGTTATGACACGAAACTGTTATGCACGACTGGAAGTTAAGTCCTTTACTAACATCTTATGCTTGTGTTACATTGACTGTATGCCATCACCCTAATGACAAGAAATTGTTATTCAGGAGTGAAAGGTTAACTACTTACAAACATGTTATGCTATACATACGCAGACTGTGTTCTCACAACTGTTATGACACAATTATACATCCTTAACAGGGTATGCTGTTATGCGACTGATATGCAAAAATTATACATGGGTCAAGAACTATGAACACGTTCACCATGCCACCGCATTAAAAAGAAAGCCACGAAATACAAGATTCATAAATACAACAGCAAGCATTAAAAGCTAAACCCTAAACACATTTAAAGCTTCCATGTTCTATTTCCAGATTTCAACTACCAATCATGGGGAGTAAATACTTAAACCTAGTACATACAAAAAAGGAAATGTTCCTACAAAACCCTAGAACCTTTGAAGTCATATTACCATTAGCATTATGCACTTCATTCTCATCGTCGAGCACAATGGGTTCCTTTTCATTCTCTTCGTCGAGCACCATGGGTTCCCTTTCATTGTCATTATCTTCGTCGAGCACAATAGGTTCCCCTGCATGGCCACCATGGTCTTCGTCGTAGCTCTTATTTCCACATTCCACACCTTCATCGTAAGAACAGTCGATCACAATAACCATTTCGGATGAATTATATTTGTTATGATGGAGTTACAACAAAGATTTTGGGAGCTGCAGGGAGCTATAGAGCTCCTTCCATGGCTGAAGAAAGAGAAAAAGGAGAGAGAGAAGTTGACAGGAGAGTGGAGAATGAGTGAAAAGTCATTATTTGGCATTTGGCTTCCTTAGCAAGCTGGCGTTGACTGACAAGGCTGACGGCATGGTCCCACTGCAATAGGAAATTGTCAGGGGTTACGTGACTATTATGCCCTCCATCTGTTCATATTACTTCCAACTGTAGGATTTCTTGTCACGCGATCGGACGGCTACGCGCGTCTCAGATCCATATGAGAGGAGGGCCTCTCAGATTGATAGCCGCACTGGGAATAACGAGGTTGGAGGCGAAGCTGCCAATGAAAATCCAATCCCCGTCCTCGCCAGCCATCAGTCAGTAACTCATTTTGGGTATATAATATATACAGTTGCTGTAATTATCCCCAACACCCTCTCTAGGTAACGACGATTAAAGAATTTCCACCCTTTCCTTGGAAATCTCCACCTTATTTTTATAGACACCGTTCACGTCGCCCGATTCCACTACTTTTTCCGCCGGCCGCACTTCATCCGTCAATCCTCCCCTCCCGGCTTTAATGGCCGACGACTTGCCCTGCTGCGGAACTGAATTCTCCTTCTATGTTCTCGCTATTATCGGACTGGTCATCTTCGCCGGTCTCATGGCCGGCTTAACTCTCGGCCTCATGTCCCTCGGCCTTGTCGACCTCGAAGTCCTCATGAAGTCCGGCCGCCTCAGGATCGCAAATACGCCGGTTTGTTATCACTTATTATACCTGTGCTTTCTTGAGATTCTCTTTTCTTCATTTCCAGAATGCAACAGCTATTCGAATTCCTTACTCTGAGCGTTTATCTTCGGCGGTTGTTAGTTTAATTTAGATGAACAGTTTTAAGTCTTACTAGAGTCAATTTGAAGGTCATTTACTGATTTGCCGAAACTGTTTTATTAACTGATCGGAGAATCTGGTCTTGATCGATAATCGATTGTAGTTTGATCTTCTTCATTTTATTGATGGAGGTAACAGTATTGAGCCTTCGAATTAATGAAAACTAGCTATGATCGAAGATGCTGGATGATGAACAAGAAGGGACTGCGCTTCTCATCTCCAGTGTTTTGATTGTAGTAGCTGTCAGTTCAATCTATGCATGTGGCCTGTCTGAGCTGTTTTCTCTTCTACATTTTTCCTGTTTGGTATAATTCATCGAATGTCTCAAGTGAGTTGTTCACTCAATGAGCCATGACTCTGACATGTGAGGGTCCTCAGTCAATTAACTGTATGTCAGTAGGGAAGTGACCCCACGTAACTAACGGATCACTTTGGATAATTGAGCTTCAGTAAGCGAAGGCCATTTTGGATTGGGATTACTTCGCTTTCTTATCATCTTACTGGTCAAAGTTTATGCATCTGTGGGTCGTCTAGATTGGGTTCATTCTCTGAGATATTGGGTTCACTCTTAACAATCATGTAACAACTTGCTATTGAGATATGTGTTCGTACTTACTATAGTGGGATGAGACTGATAAGCATCATCAGTAGTCTGAATTGACGTGTCCTCTTACTCGCAGCCAAGATCTTCCCGGTGGTTAAGAATCAGCACCTTTTGCTGTGTACCCTCCTCATTGGCAATGCTCTTGCGATGGAGGTAACATTAGTTGACTTCTTTGGGATCCTTAATTATAATGTTTCTGCGGGATCCTGCGACCTATAGGGCATATCTTGTGTTCTGTCTGTATTTCAGGCTCTGCCGATATGCTTGGACAAGCTTGCTCCTCCCTACATTGCAGTTTTGGTTTCTGTCACTCTTGTACTTTTGTTTGGAGAGGTATGTCCTTTGAGATTCGGTTAAGCTTTTTCCGGATTTCATTAGTTATTAATTGGACGTGTAAGTTTATGCTCATCTCCTTTTGATAACAGATATTGCCACAAGCAATCTGCACACGCTATGGCTTGACAGTTGGAGCAACAATGGCACCCCTTGTCCGTGTTCTTGTCATTGTTTTCTACCCTGTTGCATATCCAATTAGTAAGGTATTTCAATCACAGGCTATTTCTTTTTCATGAAAACTTATATGTAAGCAATGTGTTTTATGGCTGCATATCACTTTAATGTCAGTTTATTGGTTTTCGTTGTATATATTCTCCAAATGCAGGTCTTGGATTGGATGTTGGGCAAAGGGCATGCAGCTCTCTTGCGGAGGGCAGAACTCAAGACTTTTGTTAATTTTCATGCCAATGAGGTATTCAATTTACCAAGTCAAGTATTTTACTTAATTCATCCGAAGCTGCTGATATTAACACGACCTGTTCAGGTTACCTAATGGATCACTACTAATTGCATATGCTCATATAGGCAGGGAAAGGTGGGGATCTGACTCATGATGAGACCACTATAATAACTGGAGCACTTGATATGACTGAAAAGACTGCGAAAGATGCCATGACCCCGATATCGAATGCATTTTCCCTTGATCTGGATGCAGTTCTTAATTTGTGGGTTTGTGGTTCTTGTTCACTCTTGCCATTTTCTGTTTGCACTATTGTTTACTCCTAACACTGTTTCTTCTCTATACGTTGTAGGGAGACACTAAATGCAATAATGACAATAGGTCACAGTAGAGTCCCAGTTTATGCAGGAAGTCCAAAAAATATAATTGGACTCATCCTGGTAACTTCCTTTATCTACGAAGTTATCCTGATGCCTTTAAAGTTTAAACTAAGCCTTCAACCTTTTTAGCTCTTTCTATTATTATGTGTCGCAGGTGAAAAATCTCTTGACAGTTGACCCTAGAGATTCTGTTCCTGTCAGAAAGATGACCATAAGGAAAATAACTAGGTATTCCTTCCTCCACTTTATATTTTTATAGTTCATTAATTGGATTAAGGTACGTGTTTGAGCTTCTACACCATATGCATGGGGAATGAGGACATGTGCTCTTCAGTGCTTATAACAATAGTAAGTCTAAATGTTTTCTATTTTGCTTTTCTGTTTGTTTTACAGGGTTTCTGAGGACATACCTCTATATGATATCCTGAATGAGTTTCAAAAGGGTCACAGCCACATTGCTGTTGTTTACAAAGATTTGAATTTGAGCAAAAGAGATGACAAACAGCTTGAACTTAACAATAGCAGCAGGAAGAACGACCAAATTGAGACTTCCCTTGCAGAAGGTTCAGACATAAAGAAACTTCACTGAAGAAGGGGCAAAACTGTTGCATATAGCTTTTATGATTTGATTAACCTTCTGTGAACTGACTTGTAGGTGATAATGAAGTTGGGGCCGCTACCACTTCTGAAAATGCGACAGATGATAGGAATCAACTGAGCAAGAAGAATCCGCCAGTGATTCCTTCCTTCAAGAAACGGCACAGAGGATGTTCATACTGTATATTGGACATAGAAAATTCTCCTATTCCAGAATTCCCGTCTAATGAAGAAGTGGTTGGTGTGATAACCATGGAAGATGTGATTGAAGAACTCCTTCAGGTATGTTATATAATCTTCATGTAATACTTACAAATCAATGTCTTGTAGGATGTGTAGAATCAATCTACCATGCTTGGGGTAATGCAAAGTTTCTTATAACAATTGCACATCCCTAAGCATAGTTTCTTCTACCATCTGTTGGCATTATTAGCCTTTGTTCTGTAACTACCTCTTAGCTTCACAATCTCACAGTGTTTTCTGGTACTAACCCGCTTATGTTATGCGATTACAGGAAGAGATATTAGATGAAACGGATGAATACGTAAACCTCCACAACAGGTAAGTTGTAAACTTGCAAACGGATGAATTCCAACCACCACCACCACCGGAACCCCTCAGTCGGAACCATAGTTGACATGGTTTTTTGTATCTTCCAAAATGCAGGATCAAAATAAACATGAACGCATCTCCCTCTCCGCCACAGCCTTCAAATGGAAACCCTGCCTTTGTTACCGAAGTGGGAGGAACCCCATCAACATCAGTGTTGTCAACCGGACCATCGGCAACTGTCTCCGTCTCAACTGGAAGTTCATCAGGAACCTCACCCACCAGGATTTTACAAGAACATGATGAATCAAGCAACGAGAGAGGGCTATAGTGACTGGTGTGTTGAGATATTAGATCACACTATACATAGATTGTGTTAACTCCAAGACAATGAATTAATATACTGTGATGGATGGATTAAGCCCACAAGTGTAAAATACGTAGGTGCAAGATATACTTTTGTTATTACAGTACCTGTGAGTGAGATATATAGGCGTGTATCAAAATGTGGTACTTGGGAGGAAGCTCAGCAGCAGCTGCTCAGGCACATACGGAAGGAAATGTACCTCTGTAGTAATATTTTTGGATCATATATAAACCCAGGGTTAATCTTCTTAGCTCTTTTTTCTACGTGTATTGAGTATTGACCAGATAAAAACAAATTCTATCAGTACTGTAGTATCAGTTTTATTGTGTTGATAACATCGTTTTTTCTCAGTTCCTTTAATGTTATAGTTTGGTTTCCAGCTGAAACGAAGGGATTAAACTAAAACTAAAAATACAAATTTGAATTTAGTATCAAAGAAGTTAGTAAGGTGGAACATCTATTTTCAGTCAAGAAAAATATTATGTCAAATCAATATTTTGGCATGACAAACCTGTAACACCTCAAACCAAGGTTTTCAGAACCGGACTGGGGAGTCGAGTCGGCAAGATCAAGGGTTCAAAGTTTTATGAGGAAATCAGGGTTGAGCCAGGATCGAACCAAGATTTATCGATACTAGAGAGCTGCTGGCCGGCTCACGATCGAACCGATCGGACCAGCCGGCCCGATCCACCATTAACAACACTGCCTCAAAGGCTCAAACTTATTAAACTCCTATTTGGCCTCTTTTATTTTATCAAGTTAATAATCAAGCTCCTATATTATAAAATGTTTATTTTCCTTTTCCTGCTTTGCCAACTTAATAATTAGCTCATTCACTATTTTAGATGAAGTGATCTATTTTAGAAATTTGTTGAAGTGTAATAATAAAATGGTCAGTTTATAAAATAAACCCATGTTAATTAAAATATTCCAATTTGTAGAATCATCATCCAACTATAGATTTTAATTTGTGTTCAGATTTATCATGGTGACGACACTTTTTTTGTTGTCACAAAAACAACACTGTTAAGGTACTGATTTTTTTAATTTTGGGTACTAATTTTTTTATAGTAGGTACATGATTTAAATTCGCATGTATCATTTTTTATAACAGGTGCTTAATTTATTAAATTTAGGTAATAATTTTTTCACAGTAGATACCTGATTTGAATTTGCAAGTATCAATTTTTATAGCAAGTATTTAATTTATTAATTTTAAGTACCACTTTCAATGTTGTTATATTATCCAAAAAATTGTCTTCAACTTAATCTAAACCGATTGTCCAAATTCAAACTGTTTAAGACATCTACAAACATATATAAGCATTTTAGACTTTTTCTAATTGCCACCTAGGATTCTCCATGCTTCTCCTTAATTGTAGGAAGGTAGCCAATCAATGAATTTTAATTTAATTTATTTTGAATAAAATATTTTATTTATTATAAAAGTGATAAATCTTAAGCAACTATGAGACTTGAACATACAACCTTAAGGATCAAAGTATTGTGATTTACCAGCTAAGCTACACAAACTAATTTATAATTATATTGAAATATTAAAGCATATTGTTCCTCGACATTTTGTTGTACAAATTGAAGCACATTTCACCCCTAATGATTTGCAAATTCATTGATTTTATGATAACCAACAGTTTATTGTAGAAATAGACTAACAAGTTAAATAAAGAGTATAGTGAAAAATTTGGTAATAATTCATTCATATAGTTTATTGACAGATGATGATGCTTTTGTTTAAATCGGGCTTTGTGTTGATATTTAATTAAGTGGGGACTAAAATGAAATAATTTATTTTCTGCCACATATAATATCTTACATTATATACTCAAACACCACCCTATGTATGCATATATAGCACTAACATGTTTACACACGTGACGATAATTGTGAGAATGAGACATATAAACTTGATATTGATCGAATCATTCATATATGTTTGTAGATGTATTTGCTCACATGAATTCTTGAAAGACATTGAAGGTAACTGCGAGTCGTAGATTACTTAAAAAATCAAAGCACATCATATATATGTGTTAAAGACATTCAAGCTAACTAAGTTATTGATTAATTTGGTCAAACATCAAGTTGTATAAATTAAAAATTATGAATATTTAGGAGAAATATTTTTCAGATAAATATATATATTGAGCTAGAGAAAATTGGAGAAATAAGGTTGTACCTTAATAAGGGTAATGGTAACTAAGGTTAAGAGTGTGTAATAATCTGAGTCAGGAGATCTTAACTAAAGGAGGTTATAAGTCATTTACTATTAACAAATTCAGAGTGTTAATCGAGTTGAGTCAATTTGAATTGAGCATATTTGTCAAACCTAAATATATTCATAAAATGATCTTTACCATAGTCAACTAAGTTTTAACAAACCAATTTTATGGTTTCATTTCTCAAAATTATTATTTTTGGATAGTGTTATTTTTTTGTAGTCTCGACTTTATTTGTTTGCAAATATTTCAAGAGAATTACAATTTCCGTTTTCTATTTTCCTTAAATTATGAATATTTAAAAGAAGTCTTTGTCCATTAATATATCCATCGAGCTAGAGAAAATTGGAGAAATAAGATTGTATCTTAATAAGAGCAATGACCAGTGAGGTCACGAGTGTGTAATAGTATTAGTTATAGAAAGCACTTATTTTAAGTTTTATTTTTTTTGGATGAATTTTAAGTTTTAACGGGTCAATTGAAGTTTCATTTCTGAAAATGATTTTTATATACAGTGTTAGGTTTTTAGTCTCCATTTTATCTTTTTGCAAATGTTTTGAGCGAGTTGCAATTTCATTTTTTTTATCTCGAACTTACTTCTGTTGGTAAATCAAATATTTTATTATATATATTTTTTTTTTGAAGTTGTATTGGTTAAGGAGTCATCATTAATTTAAAATATTTGTTTAAAGAAGTATAAACTTAAAAAAATTGAGTTGCATAAATTTAAAAATTTATGAATATTTAAGAGAAGTATTTGTCAATTAATATATCTATTGAGCTAGAGAAAATTGGAGAAATAAGATTATACGTTAATAAAAGCAATGACCCTTGAGGTCACGAGTGTGTAATAGTATTAGTCATGTGAAAGTGGGTTACAAGTCAATGACTATTAACAAATTCATAGTATTGATCGGTTTGAGTAAGGTTGCATATTTCATCAAACCTAAATATATCCATGTAACATGATTCTTATTTTCATATTCTTTTCAGTTTTAATAGGTTAGTTGATGTTTCATTACTCGAAATGATTTGTTTATACAATGTTGGGTATTTAGTCTCCTCTACTTTTTTATTTGCAAATGTTTTAAGAGAGTTGTAATTTCATTTTCTATTTGTCTCGAACTTACTTTTGTTGGTAAATCAAATATTTTGTTAATTTTTTTAGTTATATTCGTTTTGAAGACATCATTCATTTGAAAAGTTTGTTTAAAATAAGTATAAATTTTAAAAAAAATTGTTGCATAAATTTAAAAAATTATGAATATTTAAGAGAAGTATTTTCCAATTAATATATGATATATCTATTGAGCTAGAGATTTTTTTTTATGAATTATTGAGCTAGAGAAAATTGGAGAACTAAAATTTTACTTTAGTAAGAGCAGACCAGTGAGGTCATGAATGTGTGATCGTAAGTAAAGTGTGAGTTACAAATCATTTACTATTTAATAATTTAGAGTATTGATCGAACCGAATCAAATTTAATTAGGCATATTTCATCAAACCTAAATATATTAAAAATGATCCTTATTTTCATATTATTCTAAGTCCTAACGGGCCAGTCGAGGTTCCATTCCTCAAAATAATATTTTTATTGATTTTTTTTGGGGGTTTTTTAGTATTTGTTTGCAAATGCTTCGAGGGAGATGCAGTTACATTTTATATTTGTCTCGAACTTACTTTTGTTGGTAAATCAAATATTTTAAAGTCATATTGGTTTAGAAGACATCATTCATTTGAAAAGTTTGTTATAATTTTTTATATTTTTTTCTCCTTTGCAATGATCATAAAATTAATCACAATATTACATTTCGATATTATTTGTATTTCGGTACTATATAAAACATTATCTAGATATTTTTATATTTTTTTACTTTAAACTATTTAACTTCTCAATTAAGTAAGACATTCATTATTTTGATTCATTGAGTTTTAGTTTAATTTCAATCCCGATATTTCAAAATTTTAGTTGGTTTATAGCTTTCTAAACATAATTTTAAATCTTTCAATATATAAGATTGTTCTTCATTTACTAATTATATTAAATAAACAACCGAAATATCACTTATCGGCCAACGGGCCGAAAAAATGCTAGTTAAATTCAACGATTTTAAATTTCTAATAAAACTATCCAGACCAATTCAATGTAACTGCGACAATTTTGGTATCTGGTCTGCAGCCATTTCCTTAGTTCTTACTTCCGTCTTCTTTAATTCTTCACCGCAAAGGGTGGAATTCCGATATTCTAATCTCCTGCTGTTCCTGTCCGGAATAACCAATGTTGTAACTGGAAAATAGCAAAACACTTACAAATCTCCACACACAGTCCCCAACAACACTTGCCACGAGCTTAGGAGATAGCCAGACATCCTCAAATCCAGAACTCAACCCTTCAAAGGGATTTCCCAAAATGTAAGCTTTCTCTGCCACTCTCCTCTTTGCTGCTGCTGCTTTACTCCTCCACAGTCAGTCCTTCTATCCGGATCTCCCCCCCCCCGCAGTGCTCTATGGCGTTGGCTAGATTAGCTCGCCAAGCCAAACGCCCATTTGGGTTATGCGCCAAGATGACTGCTGTTGCTATACTGGGTCTCTGCTTCATTGTCGTCTGGTCAATTTTCTCATCTCCTTCCTCTTCCCTCACCACTCAGAGGGAAAGCTTCGATGACATTTCCCAACCCGTTTCTTCCCGATCCCGCTCGAAACCCCCTCCGCTGGTCAATCACAATTCCCAATCTCAAGTCTTGGTATCCAACAAGACCAAGTCCATCATCGAAGACCATCGAAATCAGCATCATCCTTCAAAACAAGGGTCATCGAATAGGCAAAAGCATCATCCCACTAATAAAAAGCTTCCTTCTTTGGAGGAGGAGACTAATGGAAATGGACAGCAGCAGAAGGAGGAGGAAGTTCCAGTAGAAGAAGGAGAAGGGGAAGTGGTGGATGGAAAGGAGGAGATTGCTGAAGGTGAGACTAATGAGAATGGTGATTCAGTACTAGTGAATGAAGGGGAAGAAAAAGAAGACGAAGATGTTGAGAAGGTTGAATTGAAGAAGAAGCCGACCAAGTATAAAGGTCCAGTGTTTGATCCAAAGGCTAAATACAGTTGGAGAATGTGTCATACAAGAAGCAAATTCAACTACATTCCTTGTATTGACATGGAAACTGTCAATGGGAAGTTGCAAAGCTATAGGCATAGAGAGAGGAGTTGTCCTAGAAACCCTCTGATGTGCCTTGTTCCTTTGCCTCACCAAGGCTACGGGTCTCCTGTTCGTTGGCCAGAGAGCAAGCTGCAGGTGCTGTACAAGAATGTGGCGCATCCGAAGCTTGCTGATTTTGTAAAGAGAAGGAGTTGGGTGGTTCAGTCTGGTGAATATCTCACTTTTCCTCAGAATCAGACTGAATTCAAGGGTGGAGTTCAACACTACCTTGACTTCATTGAGGAGGTATGTATGTTGTACATTGTACTATGAATGTCGAAATCCAGTTCAAGAATTGAATCCGGCAACTGTAAGATTTTACAAGAAAGGTTTTAATTTTCCATTAATAATCTACGTAGTTTGTTAAATACAAGCAAGATGCATCCTCTTAAGCTTGCATACTCCATAGTTCAGTGCATCAGTAATCATATGAATATACTTATTTTGATTAGTTATGTGCTATCTGTTTTTTAGTTAGAAATATCAGTTAATGATTTTAGAAGTTCTAATCATCATAATTTTTAGTCTTCTTTTTACAAGATTTGAATTTCATTTCATTAACTCCAATTGTACCAAATATTAGTCTATGAACATTACATGGAATCAAACTATAATTGAGCAAGTAAATTTGTTAAATCGCAATTTTGACTATCATACTCTTGTTACCTCATCATGACAAGTTCAGCTATAGTATAGAGTATAAACTGAAGTTTCCGTTGCTTGAGCTTGTTATGGCTTTCTGTGTTTGGTTATGGAGTTTGGTGAATTAAATGTTAATGGGTAATTGAATCCAACCCAAGCGTTCGATGAGTTGGATTGGTTTGGTCAATGAGCCGACCTTATCAGTTTTGTCCGTTTCATTAAAGGACTAGGGTTAATCCAGTATGTTGCTTGCTCCTCATTGTATTCTGCATCATCACAACATAGTAGTTGACACCCTTGCCTTGGCAACGCCCCAAATGTAATCTTCGAGCGAAAAGGAACTGAGTTGACAAATCTCTGTGTCATGTGTTCGTGTTTTCTATTCATGATTGCGTTCAATTCTCTGCATTCTGTGCCACAAGTTATTTTGTGTCTTTTATTGAATTTCGAAAGGTGATGATAATCCGTCTGTCTGTGTTTGGTAGATGGTACCAGATATTGAATGGGGAAAGAACATTCGCGTAGTTCTGGACATTGGATGTTCAGATTCGACCTTTGCTGCTTCTCTAATTGACAAGGATGTGCTGACTTTATCACTTGGGTTGAAGGATGATTTAGTTGACATAGCTCAGGTTACCCTTGAACGTGGTTTTCCTGCGATTGTAAGCCCATTTGGGAACAGAAGGCTCCCTTTCCCTAGTGGTGTGTTTGATGTTATTCACTGTTTCAGCTGTGGTATTCCTTGGCATTCTAATGGTTTGTTCTTCTCTTTGCTCTTTGTTTTCTCTTTTGACAATACTGCTTTTCCAGCTCTCCTGTTAGACATTCACACGATTCTTTCGAGTTGATATTCTAATGTATTCTTTTCCACTCTGCAAATTTCACCAGAGGGAAAGCGTCTTCTGGAGATGAATAGACTTTTGAGGCCAGGTGGATATTTCATCTTGTCCACTAAGCATGACAACATTGAAGTGGAAGAAGGTTTGGTTCATCTAATTTGAAAACTTTTCCTGCTCGTAGTGAACTGAAAGCTTTGCAAGTTGCATACCATATGAGCTTAAGTGCAACTAGTCATGCACCATCTGCTTCATTTTCAATTGCATAACTCCTTATTCATGTATTTCGCATTAGGCGATTTTGGACCGTATGTTGTCACGCAAGCTTATTGTTAGGTATCTATTCTTCTTTCCAGCCATGACTAAGTTAACAGCATCTCTCTGTTGGAATATCCTGGCTCATAAAACTGACGAGGACAGTGATGTGGGTATTAAAATATATCAGAAGCCTGATTCAAATGACATATATGAACTCAGAAGGAAGAAGAACCCGCCTATGTGCAAAGAAACTGAAAATCCAGATGCTGCTTGGTGAGCTTATTGTACATCATTCTTCCCAGATATGAATAATTCATATCTAAATTTTCAAGTGTTTGAACAAATACTCTGTGTTTATCAGGTATGTTTCTATGAAGATCTGCTTGCATCCTATTCCATCTTCGATCGAACAACGTGGGACCGAGTGGCCTGTAGACTGGCCAAAGAGGCTCGAGACTTATCCCGAATGGATGAGCAACAAGGAGAGACTAGTTGCTGATTCCAGTCACTGGAAATCAATCGTTGACAAGTCCTATCTTGCTGGAATTGGTATCGACTGGTCAAGTATTCGGAATGTGATGGACATGAAAGCCATCCATGGAGGGTATTGCTCATAAAGATCAAAACTTTAGGACCTCTTCCTATATTTTAACAGTACTATTTTCTGATTTGGATTTCTGCTTAATACAAAACCGACCGTGGGCACAGATTTGCTGCAGCATTGTCACAAACACAGAAGAACTTGTGGGTGATGAATGTCGTCCCAGTCCATGCACCAGACACGCTTCCAATCGTATATGAACGTGGTCTGATGGGGATCTATCATGATTGGTGCGAATCTTTCAGCACATATCCAAGATCATACGATCTCTTACACGCTGATCATCTGTTTTCGCGGCTGAAGAACAGGTTCGACAGATGACTTGCAACTTGAATCCATATCAGATCCCCCAACAAGAGCACAAACAAACTCTCATAACTGCATGAACATGATGATCTCTTTTGTTTTGCAGGTGTAAGCAGCCGGTTTCGATCGTGGTGGAGATGGACCGGATATTGAGACCGGGTGGATGGGTGATAGTAAGAGACAAAGTGGAGATCTTGGTTCCATTGGAAGAGATACTGAGGAGTTTGAAGTGGGAGATCAGGTTGAGTTATGCTCAGGATAAAGAGGGTATACTATGCGCTCAAAAAACAATGTGGAGGCCATAAGTAAGAGGAGAGAGTTCACACTGTAAATTGTGTTTTGTGATTTAACCATATTAGAGTAGAACCACTTGATTATGAAGCATCCTGTTGTTTCAGTTTTTGGATTTCCACTGTCTTCTTAACAGAGCATACATATATATACGGATTCTTTTGTTGTTTCTATGAGTGATACTTTTTGTCAATTATTTCAAGTTGCATATGGATGTGCTGCAGAATTAACAAGTTCCTTTTGAAGATGTTCTACCTTTTGGCATATTTGAACGCTTGAGTGATCTAAGTTGGAGCAGATTTAGGATGAAGAAATAGAAGGTGAATTGGATTCAGTGATCCACAATCAGAACATTTCAAGTGTGATTTTGAAAATTTGTACAAGGCCAATTGATTGGACATCAACTATGAAAACTGATGTGTTCAGTTGTTAGGCAGAGGTGTCCTGGTGGATGGTGAGCGGAGAAAGACAATCGGCCCGCATTAGAGGTCTATACCTGAAGGCAATCAATAGGCAGGACATCGGCTATTTTGACACAAAGACCACCATCGAAGAGGTCATCGGAAGAATGTTCGGATACCTTGATAAGAGGAGTAAAAGTGAGAAATGGTTGAATACCACATTACTTAGAAAAGAGCTTGTCAAGCTTATTTTTAAGTAAAAAGATTTAATTTATGTATAAGTTAATATGGCTTAAATGTAAGAATTAAATACACTTGATACCACTAAACTTCCTAAAATCAGTACCGTTGTCCATTACACTTTTTTCGTTCATCGGATACCACTAAACTCAAATTATTATTCACGAAATACCATTTCTTCTAAATGATGGATGGAAAGTTAACTGGACAAAAATTTTAATTTAATAAATAAACATAAAATGCTACATTTTTTTGGAGGGAATAAGGATTATTGTTGATATGTCGTTGACGGTTGTTCATCCCGTCTTCTCCTGCACCAGCTGGATGAACATCTTGCAATCCATTGGTTACAAACATGCACCGGACTAACACCTACATTTTGGTATGATGGCCGAGATTGCATCTCACAAAATAGAAGAAACATTGTTAGTTACTCGATTATGATAAGAGAATAGTACATAAAGAAGATTGATGCCAACAAACATCAACACAATGCAAATCAAACACGAGACAGAAATTTGATTCAACTTGCTTACCTAATATGCGGTAGAAAATATATAGATCCGTTCAAACTTCCACCTCCTAAATGGAAACCAGTTTCTAGAGGGCTCTAGCAGCGAACCCTCACCTCACTAATTTATTCCTCAGCAGCCACGGTGGTACTTCTTCCTTCCTCCTCTGCCACCACCGCCGTCAAAGACCCCTGCCTAATCCCCCACTGCGATTTCTCCATCAGGAACTAGCTCTAATTCGTCGATTTAGCAGCCAACGACGAAGAAAACCATAAGGTAAGGAGAATCCAAGCCCACTTTTGGTCCATCATGCCGAAATTCGACATTATTGGATCCTGCAACGGGTTACTCTGCCTCTTCGATTCGCTTTATGGTGACGCTTTACGTCTACAATCCCTTTTTCCAGAAAATTTCTTAACCTCCCCAAATCTTCTCGCTACGCGGACCAGGAGGTGGTCTTCGGATTCGGGTTCCACTCGACGACCAAAGAGTACAAGGGAATCAAAATCGTCTACTACTGAAATGGAGGGTCGAGTCGATGGATCGACAACGATGAATATCCACTATGTGAACAGTCGGGATGAACATCATTCAACAACATATCGACAATGGGCATCAAATAAAAAGAAATGAGATTGATATATACTTTTTTTTTAGGGAAATGTCAAGCTCATATTATTAATGATCAGTACTGGTGCACATTGAGTCAAGTGCCACCATGAGCCAAGTAGGAGGTACATATCCTGTAAAAGGCGATGATAAGGAAAATGATCGTTGAGCAAGCTCGTGAGCGACCACGTTCCTGTTTCTCCTAACACAACAAACACTATAATCAGGGTTCTCCTGGAGGAACCTGCGACACTCTTCAATAATAGCTCCGAACTCCGTCGCATTAGCCTCGTTCCTTCGCAAGGCTTCGAATACCACCTGGCAATCGGTTTCAAACATGATCTTTCTTGGCTGAAACTCTCGGGCCCACTTCATAGCTTCCAGCAACCCCATAGCCTCGCCCTCATTGACTTCCGGTAGGCCCCTCTCCCAGCTTGTCCTGAACGCGGTCAGGGCACCTGCTTGGTCACGGATCACCGCACCCCATCCCCATTTCCTATCATGCTGCCGGAAACCGGCGTCAACATTGCACTTAAGACAAGCAGGTGGTGGCGGATGCCACCTAGGACAATACGCATTACCTCTGAACTGAACGCCGGGCTGAGCTGCGGTCTTGTGTCGGGCAGCCTTCCACTCTGCAATCGCGTTTATACCCGCCTCCACTATTAGCGCTGCCGGCCTTGCCTCGCTCCTCCACACTCTTTGGTTCCTTTCGTACCATAGACTCCAAATAATAGTGAACCAGCACTCCCTACTGTCCGCCTCCCAAGAAGAGAGTACTTCCTCCATCAACTCCTTGAAGTCCCCATGTCTATTGAGCAGCGAGCTGACTTTGTCTCCGAGGCTCACCTGCCGCCAGCAGTCCTCCGCCACAGCACATTGGCCAAAGAGATGCATCTCTGACTCCATCTCCTCATTACATAGACCGCATTCAGTAGGGACTGAAATGTGTCTCCTTTGCAAGGTCTGTCACAATGGTAGAATTCCCCGACCAACCCTCCACGCAAAATGCAACGTCTTATAGGTGGTAGGTTCATCTCCCAAAGCTGCTTCCAAGCACCCTGGACCCGAAGTTGGTCTCGATTTGGCGCCGTCTCCATCACTGCTTTATAAGCCGACTTGACCGAGTAGGCACCGTCCGGGCTAACGTGCCAAATCATGGTGTCTTCCCCATTATCAGGCGACGGCAGGATTCTCAAGATAGCCTCCACGTCCTCCGGAACAAATAACTCCTCCAACAGCTCCTCGTCCCAGCTTCTAGTGCCCGGAATCCACAAATCACTCACCCGAAGATCTTCCAATCCCTCTCCAACCGGCGAGACCACATGTCTTCTTCCTTCTTCCTTCAACCAAGGATCTGACCACACTCTAATCCTTCTACCGTTGCCAATCCTCCACTGATATCCCTGTCGTATTAAGCTCTGAGTTTTCAAGATACCATGCCACACAAAACTCGGATTACTTCTCAAAGTAGCCGACAAAAAATCCACTTTTGGAGAATATTTGGCTTTGAAGATCTTAGTGAGAGCATCATAAGTCGTTCCAATTCTGCAACCAAGGTAACTGGCATCATAAAGACATTCATGCTATATATGGGTATAGCTTGCAGTACTGATTTGATCAACACTTCCTTCCCTCCCTTAGATAACATCCGCCCCTTCCAGCTCTGCATCCGCTCCCAAATCCGATCTTTAATAAATCGGAACGCCTCCTTCTTTTTCCTCCCCACGAAAGAAGGCATGCCAAGGTATTTACCTCGGTCGAACGGTTCATAAACGCCAAGAATGCTCTTCACCGCCTCTTGCAGAATTGTCGCTATGCTTTTACTGAAGAAGATGCCGGATTTAGAAAAATTTATAAGCTGCCCGGACGCCTGACCATACTTCTGAAAGATATCCTTTACCCGGCGCGCCTCTTCAATCTCTGCCCGGAAGAAAAAGAAACTGTCATCCGCAAACAGTAGATGAGTTACCGCCGGCGCCCCCATACAGACACTCACCCCATGCAGATGATCTCTTTATGCTGCCTCCCTAACCAATACCGACAATCCCTCTGCACAAATGAGGAAGAGAAAAGGTGACAACGGGCATCCCTGTCTCAGCCCTCGTCCCGGAGTAAAAGTATCTGACCGCGTGTTATTTATCAGCACTGAATATTGAACAGATTTAACGCTCATGAGCATAATATCGATCCAACTCCTCGCAAACCCCATCTTCACCATAATTGCCTCCAAGTATCGCCACTCCACTCTATCATAGGCCTTAGATATATCCACCTTCAAAGCTACTTCTCCGTCCTTGGCCCTTCGCCGAATATTCATAGTGTGTAGGGTTTCAAAAGCAATCAAGACATTATCAACGATTGATCTACCCTTCACAAAAGCCGACTGCTCTTCCGGAATGATGTCCGCCATTATACCTCTCATACGATTCGCAAGAACCTTAGCCAGAATACGATAACGAACACTACATAATGAAATAGGCCGGAAATCCACCATCTTGGCAGCCATGTCTTTTTTCGGCAGCAGCACAATATCAGTGGCTTGTGCCGAGCTGGGAATAGACATTGCACTCAGCCAACTCTTGCAGTCTCGGATCACATCAGCGCCCACCACATCCCAAAATTTCTGAAAAAAAGCCGGATTGAGGCCATCCGGCCCCGGAGCTTTGTCCGGATGCATAGAGAAACAGGCTTGCTTAAACTCCTCGTCCCCGAAAGGAGCTGTGAGCAGCGCATTATGTGCCTCGGTGACCACCGGCCGAACCGCATTAATCACCGGGTCCACGTCACCACCCACCGCCGTGAAAAGCTCCATAAAGTAAGCAACTGCCACCCTTCCCATGCCTATATCATCTTCTTCCCACGCTCTGTGTTCCCATTGCAGTCTCATAAGGGCTTTATGCTTCCGTCTTCCATTAGCACTTTGATGAAAAAACTTCGTATTGAGGTCCCCGTCCCTATACCAAAATTGTTTGGCCCTTTGTTGCCAGTAGCTCTCCTCACGGCTCAGCAAGGTATTGATATTATCCTTGCATAACTCCAACTGCCTGACCGAATCAGGGTCGTCCAAAGGGCGTAGCTCCTCCATTTTCCTCCTCTCCGAAGCAATCTGCTGGCCGAACTGCACCCGTTGCTCGTGCCCCCATTTCTCTAAAGCTGCCTGGCAGTTTATTAATTTCTCTTCCATATTGATTCCTCTCCAATTAGCATTCACCATTTGTCTCAACCCATCGATTTCCAGCCAACCATTCTCAAAGCAGAATCACCGACGCCCCCCAAGATTCAACTCGTCATGCGTGCGTAGGAGTATTGGAGAGTGATCGGATATTGTCGCCGTAAGATTGCTCAATGAGGCGTCCCCAAACAAGTTCTGCCAAGCCTCGTTGACCATAGCCCTATCAAGACGTTCCTCCATTGCCGTTGGCTGCCCCCTCGACCGCCACCACGTGTACGGGTATCCATCCAGTGGTAAGTCCACTAAACCGCAAGCCAACGTCGTATCACGAAATCCATCGATTAGGTTTTGCGGATGCGGATGAATCCCTTTCTTTTATGAAGCATGCAGTAGGTCGTTAAAATCTCCGATTACGCACCACGCATCTTCTCCTTCCAGAGAACGTAACAATGCCCAAGTTTCTGCTCTTCTTGTTCTATCTGGCTGACCTTAGTAACCCGTCAATCTAAATTCCTCCTCTCTTTCGCCTTGCACCTTCATATTTATACTGTGCTGAGAGTAGTTAATGATATCCACTTTGATGCCATTCTTCCACATCACACATATACCACCACTCCTACCAACTGCGTCCACCGCAAAGCAACCTTCCATCTTCAGCTTGATGTGGATTTCCTCCATTCTCTGCTTCTGCACTAAGGTCTCGATGAGGAAAATCACATCCGGTCTATGAGCTCTAAGAAGCTCATTTAGGGCTCGAACTGCACGAGGTTGACCGAGGCCTCGGCAATTCCAACTCAAAACGATCATTGCGGTGGGAAGGTCTCGGTACCCGAGCCTGCCTGAACCATGTTTTTTGGCACATGGTGACCTAGAAAAGGTGATGAGTTCACATTTTCCTTATCAACCTCCATCTCTGCTTCAGAATTGCCTCTACGTCGTTTCCTATCTTCCATAACTTCCATTGCCTGCTTCTCCTCCTCCGTAGCCTTCGAACCAAAAACGATCTCAACGTTTTTGTTTTCCAAACTAGCCCGGAGATTAGCTGTTAGAGCTCGCAAGTTTGCAGGCTTCTGGCTCCCGAGTTCTGCCAGCGGCGTTCTTCCCAAGAGCTCATCATCAGCCAACTGTTCCCCCGGCAAAGGCACCAGCCATTTACTTGTATAAGTTGAGCTCCTCCTTCTCGGTGGTGCTTTCAGGGTTATATCCCATAGTTTCACAATCTGGTCCTCCGGGACCCTGAATCTCACCTCACAAAACCTGTCTATATGGCCTATCCTCCCGCAGATAAAGCAAAAAGTCGGCAGCCTTTCATACTTGAATTTCACCAGGATTTCTTTGTTCAGCTTACGAAGTGGCTTTTCGCGTTTCAACGGTGGTCGAACATCCAGTTTGACCTTGATTCTCATGCACGGATCCTCCCTCGTATAGCGGTTAAACTCATCATACTCAATGAATTCACCCATCCAGTTTCCGATCAATTTTCCCACCGTCTCGGAGTAAAACGCGGCATTGAGTTTATAGATATGCACCCAGAACGTAGCATAGAAAAGTGGGACTTCTTGGATACTGTCTCCCGGCTTTAACTCAAGCAACGTAAGGAGGCTGTTGTCAAACGACCAAGGTCCTCCGTCCATAACCGATCGCAGATCGATCGAATGATAGAATCAGAACAGAATAAGGCCCTCGCCTCTATCTTCATTGGATATCCCTCTTCCTGGCTTCCAGAGATTCTCCAGTACCGTTCGCATAGCGTTAAAGTTGTAGGTTTTGTCGGTGATGAGAGTGCTGACCAAGCAAAGAGACAGGTTTTCTTGCTCAATATCCGACGGCTCATCCGGAATAACCAGCTCCTCCTCATCTTCCAATAAAGCTAGTTGCCGTAGTTGATCCTCCATTGTTCCTGTTGCCTCCATCCTGAGCAGCGCCTGCCTGGTTTGACACACGAAAGTCCAACCTCGACCCAACTCCAGAAATCCGACTACCGTAGCAATCAAGGACAACGGAGGCTCGTTGTATACCGTCAGACCGAGGTAAGCAACGAGCAGGGAGGAAACCCTAACGTGAGATCAATCCGAGAGAAGCGTAGCAACGGTGACGGCGCGATGTGCAACGGCGTTCGGAACAGAAAAACCCTAAACCCTCAATAGGGGTAAGAACTCTCATACGAGAGAAAAATTGTTCAAATTTTTTATGGAGATTGATATATACTTAAATTAACTATTTATGACCCTCGAAAAAGAATTAGCCAAGTATAGTATAACCTTTTCGAGAGTCCTATCATGATTCTGGGTGCTTCAAATTTGATATTATTGAAATAATGATGTTGCTAAAATATGTATACTTTGTAAGGATAAACGGTAAAAATATGGCCATTTGTGAGATATTGTAAGAATTTATGAACATATTTTGTGTGTTAGAAAATGTAGAATATATTTTGTGTCAGAAAATGGAAGTGTTTGTGTGGGAGATATTGCTCTATCTTGTCCAAATTATAGCCTTTCAAAGTTTTAGTCTACCTAATAAACTAATAAAATTAAATAATCAAACAAATGGAGACAATTCTCCACAACTAATCTAAATAAACTAATAATAAGAAGAAGAAATCTCATAAATATAAAAATTTCTTGAAAATAGACACATAACAAAAAGAGCCATAATATATTAATAGAGTGCAATGATGAGGAACACTGTCACTTAAACTTTCTTATCGAGGATGAAGAAGGCTAGCCATACTATTTATATTGTGCTCATTATAACACATTTGATGTTCTTATACGATGATGATTTTTTTTTAGGCAAAGAAGTCAATTCTTATTAATGGTTGCTGTCAAAGTAGACATCAAACAGAATGTGGTCCATCCCGACCGGAGGAGAATAACTCGTAAAAGTCGTATCTAAGGAAAAAGACTGACGCACTAATAGGTGCGCAGCCTGGTTCCTATTCCTCCGAACTACCTGGACTCTGAAGCTTGGGAAAGTAGCAAGGATATCTCGGCATTTAGAGATGAGACAGCCGAACTCCGATAGGTCCTCGTCATCAGCGTTGAGAGCGTGCTTAATTTGTTCCGCATCGCATTCAAAAATAACGTTTGTATATCCATCAGCGATGATCCACTGCATTGCAGCTAGGAGGGTTGCAGCTTCCCCCTCCCTCGGCGACCACTGTCCAGCACCATGCCACTGCTTAAATCCAAGAACGCAACCGGTACTGTCTCTGAGTACGATGCCCATTCCCATCTCATTAGCCAACGTCTGAATTGCATTTCAACATACCTTGCGCGGGGGGGGGGGGGGGCATTTTTCGCAGGAAGGAGGAGATGGTCGTGCCGCAGGAGCTGTGAGCGTCTGAGCTGCAAGCTGCCACATCCTCGAGAACAAGTTTAGTGGCTGTCCTGGCGGTGCAGGCCTCTTGCGTCCAAACACGCCTATTTCTCTCTCTCCAAATACCCCATAGGACAACAACAGCCTTTTCTCGAGAGTCAGTAGCTGCGTTGAGGGGGAGCCGTTGTAGCCGATTATCAAACAGATGTGTATTAAGCTTAATATCAGCAATCCAATCACGTAATGAGGCATGCTCCCAACAGTCCTCGGCATACTGACAATCAAAGAAGAGATTATTAAAATCCTTTGTGGCGCTGCCGCAAATGCCACAAGCTCCCGGAACAGCTATGTGGCGTCGACGAAGTGCGGCGCGGGTCGGAATTACTGCCCTAGCAAGCCGCCACATAAAGTTTTTAATTCTTGGCGGCACAGTCATGCTCCATACTTGCGACCACGCTCCCTGGACAGCCAACTCGGGTCTGGGATTAACAGAGTCCATAAGCACCCTGTAGGCCGATCTGACTGAATAAATGCCCTTGACCTCGTAATGCCAGATTAGCTTATCCCGATCGCCCCCAACACCAAGAGGCACGCTAAGAATCTCCAGGACGTCACGGGGCTCGAATAAGATTTCGATCATCTTGCGATCCCATTCCAAATAGCCAGGTATGAAAAGATCGCATACCTTAAGGCCCTCGAGGGCTTCATCTTTCTCAGTAATGAGGCTTAAGTTGTCGTCCTGCCGAAGCCATTGGTCATCCCAAACACTGACGTTTACCTCATTGCCAATCCTCCAACGAGATCCACGATGAACTACTGTTTGCGTCCTCCGAATGCTCTGCCACACATAACTCGGTCCATTGCCTGGTGGAGCCGACAAAAATTCCCTCGAGGGAAGTATCTAGCTTTGAAAATTTTTGTAACAAGAGCATCTGGTTGAGTTTGGAATTTCCATCCCTGCTTACCCAACATCGCCAAATTGAAGTTCCGTAGGTCTCGAAAGCCCATGCCCCCGACATCTTTCCTCACACAAATTCTTTCCCATGCCATCCAGTTAATACCACCTCCTCCTTGACCATTCGTCCCCAACCAGAAAGAATTCATCATCTGCTCTAACTCTGCGGTAAGAAGATTTGGTAGATAATAGACGCTCATACAATAGGTCGGGATTGCCTGGGCTACAGCTTTTATGAGGACCTCCCTACCCCCATTTGAAACTTTCCGGCCGCGCCATGTTTGAAGTCATTGCCAGATTCTCTCTTTCAAAAATCTGAAAGCTACCTTCCTATTTCGGCCAATGAGAGATGGCATGCCCAGATAATGATCTCCACCGAAGGCGGAATTGATGCCAAGGATAGCTCTGACCCCCGTGGCTAACATAGGATGCGTACTCTTACTAGCATAAATACCAGACTTCCCATAATTGATGATCTGACCTGAGGCAGCCGCATAAGTGTTAAAGATTCCCTTCAGAGTACGAACCTCGTCAAACTGAGCTCTGCAGAAAAAGAAATTGTCATTTGCGGAAAAAAGATGCGAGATACGAGGAGCACGTTGACAAACTTGAATTCCATGCAAAGCACCATCGGCAATAGCCCTTCTTAACAAGAAGGAGAGACCCTCCGCACACAGAATGAACAGAAACGGGGACAAAGGGCAGCCCTGGCGAAGACCTCTCTCAGTCAAAACTGGACCAACAACTCTAGAATTAACGACAACCGAGTAGCGGACAGAGGAAACACACATAAGCATCCATTTCACCCATCTGTCGGCGAAACCCATCTTATGAAGAATCATTTTAAGATAATCTCATTCGACTCGGTCAAAAGCTTTTGAGATATCCACTTTAACTGCAACTTCACCAAATTTGGCGTATCTTCTCATATTCATGGTATGTAGGGTTTATGCCGCGATTAGAACATTGTCCACGATAGAGCGACCATGAACAAAGGCTGATTGCTCTTCGCCAATTATATGTGGGATGACTTGACGCAATCGGTTAGCTAGTACCTTCGAGACAAGCCTATAGCGGACATCGCAGAGAGAGATGGGTCTCAAGTCAGACATCGAACTCAGATTCTGCTTTTTTGGCAGGAGAACAATGTTAGTGTCGCGCACTCCCTCCGGGATAGAAAAATGCTCCAGCCAAGACCTACAATCCGACGAAACAGAGCTGCCGATAACGTCCCAAAAAGTCTAAAAAAAGCAAGGATTTAAACCATCCGGCCCGGGGCTTTGTTCGGATTCATCTGTGAAATCACCAATTTGAACTCATCATCAGTAAAAGGAGCTAGCAAGAAGCGATTGTCACGGTTTGTGACCAGCTGCGGCACTAATCTCTCAACAGGAGACAACTGAATATCGCCCTTGGTGAACATATTCTGGAAATAGGCAGCCGCTACATCACTCATCTCCTCATCCGTTTCTGCCCAGTTTCCATGCATGTCCGCGAGTCTCGTCAGAGTTTTTTTTCTTTCGTCTCCCATTGGCTGTGGCATGAAAAAATTTTGTGTTTAAGTCCCCATCTTTATACCAATGTTGTTTCGCCCTTTGCCTCCAATAAATAGATTGCTTCTCGAGCAAGACAGCTAGCTGATTTCGTAAGTCCTCATACTCAAGAATAGACGTGGCATCACTCATGGGTCGTAAAATCTCCAGCCGCCTTTGAGTTTCTTTTATATCTTTGCGAAATGATAACTTCTGCCTCTTACCCCAATCCTACATGGCGTTTATACAGCTCGTGAGTCTATCCTCGAGATTTAAGTGACTACTCGAATTCCAAGTTGACAAGATGAGTGGTCTAAGCTCAGCTTCATTGATCCACCGATTTTCAAAGCGAAAAGCAGCACTAGTATATCCCTGCTCACGTGGGAACAAACGACAAATGATAGGGGAATGATGAAGATGATTATCAAGAAAAAACAAAGAAAACCTCTAAAAAGAAGAAAAAATGGGACATGAGAAGCTAATTTGATTTACGAGTTGTATTGTAGGCTTAATCTACCTAATAAACTAATTAAGATAAATGGGGATAATCTTCCACGTTTACTCTAAATAAATTAATAATAATAAGAAAATCTAACAATATAAAAATTTCTTGAAAATATGCCTGTAACGTTTTTAAGGTTCATGAAGCACAAGTATGACTTTGGGATTCGAGATGGTTTTGTTTATGACTGTCATTGCCAAATTCACATTCATAAATAATCTATCAAACTTGGCGTGAATGTTATAAGAGTTGAAGGGTACTCTTGGTGCTTGTCATGACATTGACAAGAACTCGCCTAGAGGATAAGTGTGAGGTTATTTGGAGAACAAGGATCCAAAGAGTGCATAAGGCACTGGAGTATGCGCTTAATATCATATCTGCTTGAGCGGAGACTAATGGAGGCACACAAATTGTTGGAAAATGGGTAAGAAATGTGACTAAGAGGTGAATAAGTTGAGTCTCAAAATTGCCTTAGTGAGATGAATAAAAAGGGAAATGGTTGAATGTCACATTACTTAGAAAAGAGCTTGTCAAAGTTATTTTTGAGTAAAAAGATTTAACTTATTAATAAGTTAATATGACATAAATGTAATCTCTAAGTGGGCGTTTAGGAGATTGTAGATCTTGGGTTCAAATTAGGCTCTGGATAACAGACTTGGTAATGAAGCCTATATTTTGCCAAATGTGTGTTTTTAGCCTACTAAACTTTAAGAATAGATATTCCAAAAACCAAAAATTAAATAATTTAATGGTTAACTATTTAATTTTGGAATTATTCTAAAGCATATATTTTGGAATATTCTATTATTTTGGAGCATATTTTACTTATTTATTACTCTGTGAGTTTTCTATAAATATCCATGTAGACCTTCAGTTTAACACAAGACTTTACGATTTACGACTTTCTCTCCCATATCGAGTCTTCTTCTTTTCTCTAATCGTTCTTCGTTAAGATCAGTCGCGATGCTTAAACGTGGTTGTATTCGACGGCGTTTTGCATCGTTGAGATCGTTGTATCCTGGGAGAAAGACGACCTTGTGTAGGGTGAATCTATCTTAAGAAAAATGTGATAACACATGCTTTGATTACAATTTTCTTTCGATTTCTAGTTTATTGTACTTATTTTAACCCGCGTTGATTTTGTCCAACACAAATTTCTATATAGATTAGGATCGACGAACATAAATCTTTCATGATATCTTTGTAGAATGATTATGACTAAAATGATGATGATCAAGAAAATAAATAAAAGTAAATGTTTAAGAAGAAGAAAGATAAATATGAGGCCAGGAGAAGAGAAAAAGAGAATTAATTGAAAAAAAATCTTCATTTTTTCCCTTCGTTTACAAGTTATAGCTTTTATAGGCTTCATCTAACTAATTCAAAAATTCAAATAAATGGAGATAATTTTCTCCAACTAATCTAAATAAATTAATAACAATAAGTATACTTAACAATATAAATTTCTATTTCTATAGCCCGTACGTAGCAAAAAGAGTCTTAGTATATAAGTACAGTGTACGATGAGAAATGTCGTCGCTAAAGATTTTATGTTATTATTCATAAAATAAAGATTTTATGTTATTTTATTCAAAACATAAAATTGTATCTAAGATTTCATGATACATATTTTTCTTATTTGATATTTTATAACAAAATTCAAGAAAAACTTTATATTAAAAGTTTCATATTTGTTGGAGGATTTAATAAAAAAAACATTATTTTTTATTTTAGTGTTCACATTTCTTAAATTAAAATTATATGAGTAATTTATAATTATTTATTATTTAACAGACCTGACCCAGTTTCTCCTTTAGTCATTGAGTTCTTCACTTCAATTCATCGATCGAGTAGTCCGTTGTTCTTTCTCAAAACTCCAATACTCTGAAAATCGTAGCTACATCTTGAAAATTTCTTTGTAATCTAGATGTAGAGAGATTCGGGGTTCACCCAATCGTAGCAAGTTTACCTGGTACCCATTTTGGAGCGGGTATGGTTTGAATTTTCTACCTGTTTAATCTCGTTGCACATGTATGAGTAATACCTGTTTAATAAACGAGTAGGTAGGCTAGAATAAACTAAGGTGTCTAAATGATGAGGTGAAACCGTGGCAAATTTGCAACCCGATTACTAGAATGTACTAGAATCTAAAAAATGTCCATGACTCCCTTGGATTAGAGCACTTCTACTATGGTAGCCTCAAATTAAACTTTGCCACCACCACTTGGGCAGCCATGTACGGATGTTAAGCCTTCCACGTCACCCCCTTGTTCACCGGATCCAATCACTTTTCCTGCATAGATTTTCCGACGACGTGGAGCCTAAGCTCTGCTCCGGCTTATATAAACAGCAGCACAAGTCCTTCATTCTAAATATACAAATCATCCACTCTAATTCTTCAGATTCCTCATAGCTTACCTGATCACTTTCCCATAATCCCATTTGCATATCAAAATAAAATGGCGTTGACATCTTCAACTCTGCAAACCATCTTCTCCAGCAGCCCAACTTCAACTAGCCCGCGGCCCAGATCCACCTACTTGCTTCCTCGTATTGCTGCTGTACCCAGAATCAACAGAAATGCAGTCAGATGCATGGCCACTGGGGTAACTCACTCACCCTTCTAATCTATATTATGGTACTCTGTTCAATTCAATTCATAACATAAGTGTCATTAATTAATTATATCTGCAGGAAGATGACAAAGTAAATAAGCCCATGGAATCTGTCTCTGCAACTCCAATTCCCCCAACTCCCAAGCCTCAAGTACCTAAGGTCAGCACCAAGTTTGGCGACGTCTTTGCCTTCAGCGGGCCTGCTCCGGAGAGGATTAACGGCAGGCTAGCGATGGTTGGGTTCGTGGCGGCTCTGGCAGTGGAGCTGTCAAAGGGTCAAGATGTGTTTACTCAAATATCGGAGGGATCAGGATCCTCTTGGTTCCTTTTGATTAGTGGTTTGTTCACTGTTGCATCGCTCATCCCAATGTTCGGAGGTGTGACAGCAGAGTCGAAATCTGATGGGTTGATGACCTCCGATGCAGAGATCTTGAACGGTAGATTTGCTATGCTTGGTTTGGTTGCTCTAGCCTTCACCGAGTATGTCAAGGGCGGCCCTTTCGTTTAAACGGTGTCGCATTAATGTAATGTTTTTGTAGATACGATCTTGACTATAAGTAAATGCGTGTACTTTGATCATCTTGACTATAAGTAAATGTTTTTGTAGTTCAACTTCACGGCATCTATGAATTCAATTCTGCTTAAAAATGTGTCTGATTCTGAAATTCGCTCGGCTGTCTTTGTCATAAGCCCTACCAAAGCACCAGGTTCGGATGGCTTCACTGGTTTATTCTTTCAAAAATATGGGATATAATTCATGTTGATGTCTCTCATGCTATTCAGGATTTCTTCCGATCTAATCGTATGCTTCTAGCCCTAAATCATACTTGGATAACCTTAATACCCAAAACTTCTGACCCACGATCAATGAAGGACTTACGCCCAATTGACCTCTATACAGTCATTTATAAGATAATATCCAAAATCATCACAAGCCGACTTTCCAAGATTTTGCCACATATCATAAATCCGTGCCAAAATGGATTCATAAAAGCTAGATCCGTCACGGATAACATTTTATTAGCACATGAATTACTTCATCATTTCAAATGCCACTCGGGCAGCCAACACTACATGGCTTTTAAAATTGATATGGAAAAGCTTATGACCGTGTCGAATGGACCTTTCTTCTGCCACTTTTAAGGGCACTAGGTTTTGCACCACGTTTCATCTGTCTCCTACATGCTTGTCTTTCTTCAGCAACTATGAAAGTGCTTGTTAATGACACCCCTTATGGATTCTTCTCGCCCACTAGAGGGGTGCGTCAAGGTGACCCACTCTCGCCATTACTCTTTGCCTTATGCTCAGAAGGGCTATCCTTGCTCATTCAACAGGCAATTCTCACAAACTCACTTTGTGGTATTGGATTAAATAGTCGTTGTCCGAAGATTTCGCACTTAATGTTTGCTGATGATACAATTCTTTTCTTAAAAGTGACCCGTTCTTCAATTCAGGTACTGAAAAGACTTCTTCAACAATATGAGAATATGAGTGGACAGAAAATAAATCTTGCTAAATCAGCAGCCCGCTTTAGCCATAATACCCCTGCAAGTAAGCAAACAGAGTATCTGGCAATGCTGGGGGTCATGCTTTTTGACCCACGGCACCGATATCTTGGTCTTCCCTGCATTGTCCTTAGGTCTAAACAAGAGACGTTCCAATTTTTAGAGGATCATGTATCTTTGCGCCTAAGTAGTTGGAAACGACAATGCTTATCGCCTGCTTGTATTCACACTTTACTAAAATCGGTAATCTCCGGACTCCCTGTTTATGCTATGTCTTGCTATCGGTTACCAGACCAAACCTGTATTCGCTTGAATGGTCTTATGGCCAAATTTTGGTGGGGGCAAGTTGGCACTAGTAAGAAACAACACTGGATCTCTTGGTCCCGTCTATCACTACCTAAGCATCTGGGAGGACTAGATTTCAAAAAATTTATTCTGTTCAATCAAGCCCTGTTAGCCAAACAATGTTGGAGAATCCTTCATGAGCCCGAGCTCGTAATTTCACGTGTTCTACGTGCAAATATTTTGAAGGACAGACCATTCTACAAGCACGCGAGGGGTCTCGACCCTCCCCTGGCTTTCAAGGACTGCTCCATGGACTTGATTTACTAAAACAAGGTCTTCGTTGGCAGGTTGGTTCTGGATATCTCTTACACCCTTTACATGTAAATTGGGTCCCAGGGACACATCCACAACCAGCCATCCAACGAGTAGAAGGCTCTTACACGGGTCCTCCCTCTGTTGATGGCTTCATCTCCTCGGGACGATGGAATCTCCCATTGTTGCAATTACATTTTTCGGATACTTCGGTCAAAAATATACTTGGGTTGCCCCTGCCCTTGACGCCCTACCCAGATTCCATAGTTTGGCATTATTCCGGGTCAGGGCATTATTCCATCTCTTCTGGTTATGATTTGGCTTATCGACTGAAAAAACCAAAAAAGCCACGTAAACACTGTGTTGACATACAAGATGGTGTTTTGTGGTTATCATCATGGGAAGTTCCTGTCCAACCAAAACTCCAATTTTTTCTGTGGCGTTTACTTCATAGGATTTTACCAACCTTGGAATGTTTGGCCTCTAGAGGTATGGAGCTGAATTTAATTTGCCCTGTTTGTCAGTCAGCAGAAGAAACAATTGAGCACATGTTGTTTGAATGTCCAGTGTCCTTAGCTTTCTACAGGTTGGCCCGTTTGACACCTCCACCATTTCTCAATACTCATTTTGCAATTTACTGGAGGTCCATATTCCAGTATCAACTACACCTAGCTCCTGTTTGGGTTCTTGCTTGGTGGAGGGTCTGGAAGAGTAGAAACCATGTCGTCTTTAACCATGCTCAATTTCGTATTGAATCCATGTACGGGCAATTTGCCTCTCATTTATCTGAATTACCCCTATTCTATCCGCCTCCACCCTCTCAGTCCTCTCTCTCGCCGCTCCCCTTATTGCCCCGGCACCCCCGATGGTCCCCCCGGTGCAAAACCGCCTAAAGATTAACGTTGATGGTGCAGTTTGCTCCCCCATGGTGCAGCCACAGGGTGGGTGCTTCGTTCTCCTGATGTTATGATTCTTCATGCTGTAGGGACTCCGTACCCAGGTATTTTGGATCCTTTTACCCTTGAACTATTAGCATGTAGAGATGCGGTGGCTTGGTGTGTCTTTTCTGGTCTTTTTCAGGTGGATTTTGAAGGTGATGCAGAAATGGTTTCAAAAGCTGTTTGTGATCACGAAGATTTAAGATCCACTGGGGGGATTATCATTCAAGAGATCCTTCGCCTGATGGGATGTAGTCCGTCCTTCAAGCTGCTAACGGTCCGCCGTTCAGCAAATAGGGCCGCCCATTCTGTGGCACGTTTGGCTCTTAGATATCTCCCAGGGGTGTTGCCGGTAGTCCTCACTCCCTGGGTAGATTGTAGTTAATTTACAGCTTACTACCTTGATTCTCCTCACGGAGCTATCTAAGTAAAAAAAAAAAAACTTTTGAATACTATTCAACTTAACGAGCACATACCAAATACACATAGGCATCGTTTTCCGCACCAATAAAATTTGTTGGATTGTACCAAAGTAGGTGGAATTTGTCAAATCCCTGTTTTCTGGTCATTAAACATGTACGTTAATTGAATTGGTTTGAAAGTTGGCCCACTTTAAAAACCACCAAAAGCCCTGTTTTGAAATCCCTTTTCATAAGTAAGGATTTGGAAATTGTGGTCCAGTATTTCAACCCAATCCAAAATTATTTTAATTTTTTTTGTTAAACCACAACATTATTTTACTTTTCGAAAATATGAAGTTAATATAATAAAATCTAGGGAGTGGTGCAGTAATTTTTTGTAATTAAGGATTTCAATTCTATTTTATTATTTGTACGGAAAACAAGGAGTACAATTCTAAAAAAATGCTTAATTCTTCTTGAATTCAATTTGTGGTGAAATTGTTCAATCTAGTAAATATTCAAATTTTACGCGGAAAACGAGGTGATAATCACACAAATTTTCAAATACATGCCATTTAATCCAACCCCAAATCCTTAATACCAAACATAACTTTTTCTCCGAGGAAAAGGTTGCAAGGCCTAGTCATTGTTGTTGGGCTCTACACTAATAACGGCTTCGGATTATGCGAACAAAAAGCCCATGATTTTGAGACACATTCAAAGTGGGCCGAAAGAGCCCACCGTCACTCAACCAGCAGTCCACCACTGCATCGAGCCACTGCGAACTGCCGCCCGCCGCCGCCGTTCTTCTTCCAGTTGCGGACTTTGTTTCTCCATCAATCAACCAATGATCCCGCCATTCCCATTTCTCCATCTTTACAGGACCACATTCTCCCCTCACTTCTCATTGACGAAGCCATGAAAGAAGCAAACCTTAATTTTCCCGCCATGTCCTTCTCTTCAACTCCGGCTCGGCTAACGCTCCTCGCTCTCCTCTCCGCGACCTCCTTCTACTGCTTCTTACCAGTCTCGCCGTCTCCGGCTCCTTAAGCTCTCTCTCAACCCTAGTTCTCACGCCGTCACGAAAGGGAAGGTCATCTTCGTCTCCCAAACCGGAACCTCCAAAACCCTAGCTGACCGTCTTCACGGGCTTTTGACCTCGAACGGGATCTCGTTCGACGTCGTCGATGTTAAAAGCTACGAGCCGGAGGATTTAGCTAAGGAGAGTCTAGTTGTGATCATTGCTTCCACTTGGGAAGACGGGAAGCCGCCGCCGGGCGCGGACTTCTTTGCTAATTGGCTCAAGGAGAGCGCCGATGATTTCAGAGTCGGATCGCTGCTTCTCTCCGGATGCAAAGTCGCGGTGTTTGGAGTTGGGAGTAAAGCTTATGGAGATTCGTTCAATGCGGTAGCTAGAGGCTTTAGCAGACGGTTGAGAGAGTTAGGGGCCAATGAGATTGTTCCGATAGGGGATGGTGATGTGGATGGTGGCGACCTGAATGGCGTCTTCGAGGAGTGGAGCAAGAACATTGTTAACGTTTTGAAGGGAAGCGCAGTCGAAAATGGGCATGGAGTTAGCAATGGGGTCGTTGATGAAGAGAGCTTTAATGGCGGGATTAGTGATGAGTACAACAGTGATGAAGAAGAGGATGAGGCGAATGACATGGAGTCTGCAGTCGTTGATCTCGAGGATATAGCTGGGAAAGGGCCGTCGAGGAAGTCTGCTTTTGTTAGGCAAAGTAATGGGAAAGTGGGTAATGGTCCGAAAGACATGGTTACTCCTGTGATTAGAGCAAGCTTGGAAAAGCAGGTGGGATGTCTTTTGGAAAGTAGTCGTGATCCTGATTCTTCACTTAGCTTCTAGTTTTCTGTTCTCAGTTAGTATTTGATTTGCAGGGATACAAAATTCTCGGCTCACATAGTGGTGTTAAGATCTGTAGATGGACTAAATCTCAGCTAAGAGGTCGTGGAGGTTGCTACAAACATTCATTTTACGGCATCGACAGTCATAGGTATTACTGTACCTTGTTATCTTATTACGGTTCTCATTCAGAGAGCATTGTAGGCGATGAAAGTAAAATGGTTTCATTGCATATTAGCATGCTTATGTACAGAGGCTTCTCTATTTGAATTACCAGAATACATGTATTCATTTTTTTGTTTGCATCTTTTGTGCTAGATATTTTCTGTTCTAGACTTTCATTCTCTTTTCCTGAACGTAGATTCATTTTCTAGATTGTTATTTTGCATTACACAGGTGCATGGAGGCCACTCCAAGTTTGGCTTGTGCCAACAAGTGTGTTTTCTGCTGGAGGCACCACACAAACCCTGTAGGAAAGAGTTGGCAGTGGAAGATGGATGATCCTTTGGAAATTCTGAATTCTGCCTTAGATCAGCATAAACAGATGATTAAGCAAATGAAAGGAGTTCCTGGTATGTGGATATCCAAAATGAAAGTATCATCGTGTGAACTTTTGTGCTTTGATTAATATTTTTCGAGGATGAAGGTAGAGTAACATGGATGTAGAGTATAATGTACCCGGTGTATTCATCAAGTGTCATATCATTTGCAGGGGTTACCCAGGAGAAATTGGCTGAGGGTCTTTCTCCCAGGCATTGTGCTTTATCACTCGTTGGTGAACCTATAATGTACCCAGAGATTAATAAGCTTATTGATGAATTGCATAAAAGGAGAATATCAACTTTTCTGGTGACGAATGCCCAGTTCCCAGAAAAAATACAATCGCTCAAGCCAATTACTCAGGTTTGTTAACTTCATAATATCTGTTGGCTAATGTTGTTTGTGATCTTTTTAGTGAAGATAATGCTCATTTTATTGATATTTGCGCAGCTATATGTCAGTGTAGATGCTGCAACCAAGGAAAGCTTAAAAGCAGTTGATAGACCACTATTTGCAGACTTTTGGGAACGTTTTCTTGTACGTATTAAGTTATGTTTCGTATTAATGGACAATGGTTGGGTTCTTGAGTTGAATTTTTGTGTGTCATATCAATCATTCCATATCAACTCCTAATTTACCTCTTGGGTTTTTGAAAACTGCTGCTAGGACTCCCTGAAATCACTGAGAGATAAGCAACAGCGAACTGTATACCGGTTGACACTGGTAAAGGGATGGAATACAGAGGAATTAGATGCTTACTTCCAACTGTTCAGCATTGGACAACCTGATTTGGTGGAAATCAAAGGTGTCACCTACTGTGGATCGTAAGTTCTTAGAGCATTTTACTTGGTTTCCGTCATTGTTATTATGCATTGTTGGATTATACTTCCGTGTTCCTATCCAGGTCTGCGACATCAAAATTGACGATGGAGAATGTACCGTGGCACGCTGATGTGAAAGCCTTCTCGGAGGCAATAGCAGTGAAGAGCAAAGGGCTGTATGAAGTTGCGTGTGAGCATGCCCACTCATGTTGTGTCCTGCTGGCCAGAACTGACAAGTTCAAAGTGAACGGGCAATGGTTTACGTGGATAGACTACGAGAAGTTCCACGATCTGGTTAGCAATAATAAAAACTCATTAATTGTTCTGTAATTACACACCAGTATAAAGAAGCTGGTCAAGTCGAACGAAGTACTAAAGGTATTCGGGTTCTCTCTTAAACTGTTTGCAGGTAGCTTCTGGAAAACCATTCAATAGTTCAGATTACATGGCTGCAACACCATCCTGGGCTGTGTACGGCGCTGAAGAAGGTGGGTTTGATCCGGATCAATTGCGGTATAAGAAAGAGCGGCATCATAAAGCAAAGAACCTATCAGGTTAGAGAGATTGGACTTGAATTATATTCGAAATATACGATGTTATATTCATCAATTTTGAGGATAGAGAGTTGTAGAATCTTGAATATAGATTGTGAATCACATGATTGTGGATGTGTTTTATTATTGGCCTTGTTCTGGCTCGTTCCCTTTCTATGATCATACAGAGATAATGGGTGGATGCATCTTGGCAAAAAATAAACAGTATGTATGTGATCCTTTGTATGAGTAGATGCGGTACAGTGCTGGTGTCTCTGTTTTAGTAAACTGAATACAGTAGACGATGCACGTGGTTGCAGTAGCACGCAAGCATTAAGTAACTTATGAAGCGGAAGGAAAGTTTGTTGTTTCATATGTTTGTAGCTTAAGTTAAGTAAAGTGGGGTGTCGGTCAAAAGTCAAAACAGAAAAGGTGGAAACGCATATGGCTGCCTAGTTTGACGACACAGGTGAGACTGTGGACGCTTTGCAGCCATGCATACGGTGGTTGCCATTTTATTAAATTAAAAGAAAAAATCGATTTTGTTTGGAATCTTTGCCTCTGCCTCTTTAGCAGCTGGGTTGTGTTTCCACGTTCCTAAAGCTGCTGCCAAGTTATAACCTATGACATGATTACTGTCTGTACGACTGTATAACCTGACGCATCGTATTATGTACCCAGCCTTGTAGTAAGTATGTATCGCCCCAGTTCCACCCTCGACAGATTGCGTTGTTCTGAATATGGTGGGGGCTCACTTCCTCGTCAGTATCAAGAGCTTGGCTGACTGGCTCCAATGGTGCTAAACCAAACCAAACCAAAAGAAGAATAACGTTCCAGTTTCCACCGAGTAACTGCAAAATTTTGATATAGTACTGATAATCACGCCTGATATATAGTGAGTTTATGCATCATCCTACTCAATTCAATTGAGCCTTTGAGGGTAAGGTAGGATAGATATCCATGGCCCATCACAGGTTGTACACGACAACTTGAACTTGGGGTTACCTGTCTCTGTTTATTGTAGGATACCAGTTGCCTAAATCTCACTAACACTTGACTCTTGTTTCAAGTCGCCGCAAAATCCACCGGCCGGATAAGATTGTATGGTCCACAAAAATTAAAAAGAAATCCATATCCAGAATTCTCAAGAAGCAACAATAACATTGTAGGAGAAGAAACCAGTTGGAGCTGGTTCTACCCAAAACAGGGCGCAATGGATGATGAGCAGACCCAGAAATTGAAAACCCTTTTTCACAATCATGGTTATTTCTACAATCAACAACTCCAAGGGGGGGAGAAGAAACAGATCTGTTGGTTCTATCATATTCATATCAATGGTTCCTCTGTTTTCCCCTGAACAGTTAAATTAAGAGCAGCTCTTTATGGGTTTGCTTTTTCTCCTGCTGCTACTCCTCCTGCTTGCAACAGGAACAGAAGCTACTCCATCCTGCTGCTCCACTGGCTTGGAATTCGATTCTCCCTTTGTTGATTCTGAAGATTCCATGCCAATGATTTTAACTCTCTTGTTAATGGATTGATCAGCTTCTCCATGATTGTTTGTCGCTGTTTCATTTGCTGGAGCAGTATTATTATACTTGCGAGGCCTTCCTCTCTTTCTAGGAGCGGGTGATTGAGGAGGAGAAGGAACTGCTGCTTCTTCTTGTACTTGGTGAAGTTGAGCATCTTGTGCTATGGCTACTGATAACTCCTTGGTCTTCTGCGCCTTCTTCTTCTTCTTCCCCATCTTCATCTATAGACTGTATCTATATAGATACATATAAGAGTATAAGAAGCAAACCCAGCCTCTTTATCACCTCTACCAATAACAATTATATACTGATAGTGATAAAAAAAAAACAGTCGTTGAAACATAAACAGAAAGCTTTAAGCTTTATTTGTAACCCTGCAGCTGCAGTGAGTGATAGGTAGAGAGAAACCAATGGCGGGGGTTAGTAGTAGTACTAGTAGCCAGTAGTTGGTATTATAACTTAACTTGGATATATATTCCGGGGCGTCCCCACTTCTATATTGTCTTATTCTTATATATTTTACTAGCATTATTTCGGCCCGTTGGCCGATTTGTGATATTTACATTGTTTATATAGTAAAATTAGCAAATGAGAAATGATCTTATTCTATAATAATAAATTTTAAATTATGTTTAGAAAATTATAAACCCACTAAAATTTTGAACTGAAGGATTAACCTTAATAGATCAAAATAATTAACATGTGACTAAAGTGAGAACTTAAATATTCTACAGTAGAAAATATAAACATAGCTAGATAATTGTTTAGATAGTACCAAAATACACATAATATTTAAACTGAGTATCATGATTAATTTTAGAATATTTTGAAAATTAATTAAGTGCAAATTACATACTCAAATGAAATAGGTCCACTTATGATCATTGCAAAGGAGAAAGAAAATAAACAATTATACTTTTTGTTCAAACAAACTTTTCAAATAAGTGATGTCTTCTAAATCAATATAACTTCAAAAAATTTGTAAAAAAAAAAAAATTATCAACAACAGTAAGTTCAAGACAATTAGAAAACAAAATTAAAACTCTATCAAAATATTTGCAAACAAATAAAGTCGAGACTAAAAAAATCAACACTAAAAAAATCATTTTGAGGAATAAAACCTCAAATGGCCAATCATAACTTAGAATCCGCTTTACTTATATAAGTTTCATTAATATGCTCAATTCATTGTCAACCCGATCAATACTCTGAATTTGTTAATAGTAAATGACTTGTAACCCGCTTTACATACGGTCCCATGACTCGTACTATTACACACTTGTGACCTCACTGGTCATTGCTCTTACTAAGGTACAATCTTATTTCTCCAATTTTCTCTAGTTAATGGATATATTAATTGACAAATACTTCTCTTAAATATTCATAATATTTTTAATTTATGCAACTTAAATTTGTTTTAAATTTATACTTCTCTTAAGCAATCTTATCAAATGAGTGATGTCTTCTAAACTAATATGACTTCAAAAATTTTGTAACAAAATATTTGATTTACCAACAAAAGTAAGTTCAAGACAAACATAAAACGATTGAAACTCTCTTACACATTTGCAAACAAATAAAATTGAGACAAAAAATCCCAACATTGTAAAAAAAAAAAATTGAGGAATGAAATCTTAATTGGCCATTAAAACTTAGAAGAATATGGAAATTAAGGATCATGTTATATGAATATATTTAGGTTTGATGAATATGCTCAATTCAATCTAACTCAACCCGATTAATACTCTGAATTTGTTAATAGTAAATGACTTGTTACCCGCTTTACTTACGATCCCATGACTCATACTATTACACACTTGTGACCTCATTAGCCATTGCTCTTACTAAAGTACAATCTTATTTGTCCAATTTTTCCTACCTTAAAAGGTATTAATTGACAAATACTTCTCTTAAATATTCATAATTTTTTTAATTTATGCAACTCAATTTTTTTAACTATACTTCTCTTAATAAACTTTCCAAATGAGTGATGTCTTATAAACCAATATGACTTCAAAAAATTCGATTTACCAACAAAAGTAAGTTCAAGACAAACAAAAAATTATATTGCAATTCCCTCGAAACATTTACAAACAAATAAAGTCATGACTAAAAAAACACACTGGCCAAGTTTTTTAGGAATGAAACATCAATTGGCCCGTTAAAACATAGAATATAGAAATTATGATTTTGATATATGAATATATTTACGTTTGATAAATATACCCAATTTAAACTAATTCAACTCAATCAATACTCTGGATTTGTTAATAGTAAATGACTTGAAACCTGATTTACTCACGATCTCATAACTCATACTATTACACACTTCTGACCTCACTAATCATTGTTCTTATTAAGGCACAATCTTATCTCTCTAATTTTCTCTTACTCAATGAATATATTAACTAACAAATACTTATTTTAGATATTCACAGCTTAGTTAGCTTGAATGGTTCAACACAAATAAATAACGTGCTTAAATTTTTTTAAATAACATATGACTCGTAGTTAGCTTGAATATCTTTCAAGAATTCATTTAAGCAAATAAATTATCTAATATAATAATTTAATTATTCTATAAAATATCATGATTCAATCAATATCAAGTTTTTTTTTTGATGAATGATAAATCAAATATATGAACAAAACGAGATACAAAAAGTAATAACCACATCACAGGGACACAAACCGCCCCCAGATGCACCCACCCATTACCTTTGGCCGAAAGAGAAACAACCAGACCCCGACACCCCAAAACCCAACGCTATACAAACCACCCCACCCTGTACAAAACTCCCCACGGATCCCTCTACAAAACGGGGTCAAAAAGCCAAACGGTAGTCCAAAAAAGAACCTAAACCCAGACGAAAAGCAAGGGTCAATCAACCCGGATCGTGCTCTGTGCTCCACGAAGACAACCACATGTGAAGCTCATCCGCCGAAATCGAACCTGCCGCTCTAAGCCACCGACCCATGGCCAGAATCGCCTTCCAAAGAACTTGCCTAGGAGACCTTTCTCTATCCCTGAAAATCCTATTGTTCCTTTCCAACCACAGGAACCAAAAAATACAATCAATATCAAGTTTATATGTCTCATTCCCACCATTATCATAACGTGTGTAAATATATTAGTCTTGTATATACATTCATAGAGTGATAAGTAAAGTGTGCGAGTATATGATGCAAGAGATTATATGTGGCAAATAAATAAATTATCTCATTTTAATCTCAAATCAATTAAATATCAACACATAACTCGATTTAAACAAAAGTATTATCATCTCACAATAAACTATATGAATGAATTATTACCATATTTTCATTCACTCTACTCTCTATTCAATTTGTTACTTCCATTCTACAATAAACAGTTGGTTATCATAAAATAAATGAATGTGAAAAATCATCAAGAGTGAAATATGTTTCAATTTGTGCAATAAAATGCCGAGAAACAATGTGATTTAATGTTTTTGTATAAATATTAATTAACTTGTCTAGCTTAGTAGGTAAATTAGCTTGTTTTTTTCCTTGAGGTTGTGGGATCGAGTCTTGTAATTGCTGAAAATTTAACATTTTTATAGAAAAAATTTTATATAGGTCCATGATCATTGCTAATGAGAAAATACATAAACAATTATACTATTTTTCAAACAAATTTTTCAAATGAGTGAAGTCCACTAAATCAATATGAATTAAACTAATTTACCAACAAAAGTAAGTTCAAGACAAACAGAACACGAAACTGCAACTCTCTCGAAACATTTACAAACAAATAAAGTCGACATCAAAATAAACAACACTGTCCTAAAAAATCATTTTGAGGAATGACACCTCAACTGACCCGTTTAAACTTAGAATAAATATGGAAATAAAGATCATGTTATATAAATATATTTTTTTAATGAATTTTATATGAATATATTTAGGTTTACTGAATATGTCAAATTCAAAATGACTGAACTCGGTCAATACTTTGAATTTGTTAATGGTAAATGACTTGAAAAATGGTGTAGATATTCTAAAAATTGATTTAAATATCTAAATATCAAGTACTTTTAATTATATATGACAACCAAATTAAAGTTATTCTTATGATTTTGAGGTAAATGAACTTACTTAATTTTTAAAATCTTTCTATATGTCTAAAGTTAGAGGAATGAATAAAATATATTCCAACCTGTTTCATGAACAAATACCACTATAGGTTATGGAGCAATGCATATTGTTTACTTTAAAAGCCCGGTGTATCTTTAAAAATTTTAATAACTTAAAAAATCTAGAAAATAAACCAATCCAACTGAATTATATTTGAAAGAGACAATATACATTGATGACACTCGATTTGACGTGATTATCAGCCTCATTTAAGCGACATTTCCTTGCTTAAGACATGGTTTTTAGGGTAGAATAGCGAATATTCAATCAATTGCTCTATTTCGTGCCATTTCTGTTACTTTGGCTCGTTTCGGGTCTATTTGATGGTTTTCTAGTGTTTCTATGTTAGCACAGGTTTTTGCCGTCAAATAAGTAGCCAAGGACGTGTCTAAGGCGTTGGAATCTCGAGGAATCGCACCGGAATCGATCCAAGGAGCCAATCGAGTCGAGCCAAATTCTGCCCCGTTTTACACTGAAGTTTTCGCCGAAAATACCCAAGGTTTTCGGCGAAAAAATCCATGAACAAATCGACTGAGCTCAACCAAAGAGAGTTTTCGGCGAAAACTCCAAGTTTTCGCCGAGAACCCGGCGTCCGAAAATCACAGGAGAACTCAACCGGCGATCAGGCATTTTACAAAGGAATTTTCGGCGAAAATCCCTCCACATTTTTGGCGAAAATCCTAGAGAAAAACCGGCGGTATTAGGGTTAAGTATAAATACTTAACCGGCGGCCCAAATAAAGACACCATATACTTTGGAGATCATAATTACCAACTAATACCGAAATTCTCAGAACTCTCAAGAGTTCAAGAGTGGAGTTTAGAGTTCGAAGAGCCAGGAAGAGATCGTGACGCCATCCCTTTCATCTCGAAGACTCGGAGCTAGGATTGCAGTTTACCGGAAGATCGAAGTTCTGTCAGAGTCGTCTTAATTAGGTTTTTCAGATCCTTTTCTGTTCTTCCTCTGTATGATGAACTCTGTTTCTGTCTTTGATTCTTTTGTGAAAAACATGAGTAGCTAAACTCTTAGAGCTTAGACTAGATGAACCCTAAGTGACCCAGGGAAGCATTTTCGCTTTTTTTTCAGTTGACACGTCAGCGTTTTGAGGATTTTAGAGCTTCTCCTTCATTCTAGGAATGAGGGTATTTTGGATAAAAATAGATTTTGGCAAACAAATTTTTTTGATTCTTTTCTCACGAACAAGGATCGAACTCTCAACCTCATGTTTAAGAGACAAAGTGAACAACCAACAATGCCACACCTAATGATTGGAGTAGTTTACTATTTAATCAAAGAAAAGTTGCAGTGTTTTCAACGTAACAACAATAAAGCATAATTATAATGCTTTTATTTATTATATTCCAACAATTGATAACAAATTTATACTTTTTTACCAACATATGAATTAAATTATTATATATTAAAAAGTAGAAAAAATTCAACCACACTTCTAAGTAATCTAAATAAAAATAAAAATAAATATTTTTCGGTAAAATATTAACACAAAAAATCGGCCAATGGGCTGTCTACAGTTATTTTTTAATTCTTTGGCAGGTATATCTTTAATTTTTTTAAATATCTTTAATTTTTTTAAATATCTTTAGTTTTTTAAATTTCAAATTATATTTTCTATTACATGTCAACAATGACGTGGTAAAATTGCCAAAAAAATACACCGCTGACGTTAGTAGGACTGCTCTGAACCCGTATTAAAGTAATGAGTTCACTTTGTAAAGAATTTAAAATTTAGGAGGTACGAAGACACTCGACTGAGTTTGGAGAGGATAGGAAGCCCCGTGGCCAACTCGAAGGGGCTGTGTCCAGACGTACTAAATATTTAATGTTTTAAATATTTATCTTATGTTGAAGTCGGCCAACAGGCCGCGACTAATCTAGTATATATATATATATATATATATATATATATATATATATATATATAAAAATATATATATATAATATAATATATATATATTTAATAATTACGGTTTTGATATAAACAATTAATGACATAATGTGCGGTTTGATTACTTACGTAGTCTTATATTAGATTAATCGTTTACTAAAATATATTAAGATTGGTGTCATTGGATTCAAAAAATTAAAACGAACAACATTTGTGAAGGAAATAATATGTTTGGAGTAGCACATAAAATGTTATAAAATGAAAACTAATTAAAAGGGAAAAGAAATAGGGAAGAGAGTTTGAAAAATTAAATAAAAAATAAATTTGGTGAGATTGTATTTGTTGGTGCGTAGAAGGAAGAAAGAGGGTGTGAGGAGAGAGAAACCTAACTTAAAGGAGAGGAGGGCAAATGCTGATGTGGCAATAGGCTTTTATCCAAAATGCTTATATATATTTGTTGATTCGGATTTGCTTCTCAAATGTAATAAATGTTAAACGAATGGATTTTCAACGGTGATTTGACTTGATTTGACATGTTAAAATTCGAAAGGGATTCGATTGTAGGGGAAGGCCATAATTTCTTCCGGATTTTAATTCCTTGTTTTCCACTATACCATGACCATTTGGATTTCAAACAAAGGACCACCTAGCATTACTAGACTATAATTTCCTGTCAATCCGAACAACCTCTACATTCTTTCTGCATCTCATTTATGCAATTATTTACAGAAAAAAATCGAGCTCACCATTATTCAAAAAATATTTTAAATTTATTATTCGACCAAACTCAATATTCAAATAATCAATATTATTCGACCAAACGTCAATATTCAAACAATCAACAATATTCTACCAAAAAATAATATTCAAATAAGGTCTTTTTGTGAAACTCTATTATATCAACGGAAAAATAAATCAAACACCAAAAATAATTATTCTTAGCCAAAAAAAAATTATCCTCTTCAAACAAATTTTCGTATAGACTTTGTGATTTTGAGACAATGGAGAAGAAGGAGAAGGTTCAAATTCGAGGTATTAGATAGACTCGAAGAAAATAGAACAAAAAAATTTGGGGTAAGTTTGGCAAAATACGAAAAAATTGGGTTGGGACCTTCAAATCCGCCCAACTCCTTCCAGTTTAAAAGGGATTTAAAAACCTGCACATAGGTGATTTGAAAGCCTGCCAGGGATTGAACTCCCTCGGATTTGGGTTGTCTAAATACACCGGAAAACATGGAATTTAGGGGCAAATGGATTTCAGCTAAATCGAGGTCCGAAAACCTGTACGGAAAACGACCCCTAAGTCTTACGTGCTGAAGAGTATTTATCACGTAATATGTCAAATTTAGCTTGTTATGTAAGATAATCATCTGTTATGTAAGCTTTGTGTAATGAAGAATATTTCTTACGTAACATGTCAAGTTGAACTTGTTACGTACGACTAAAGGTTATTATGTAAGATATTCTTACTAACTTATAAAATTAACCTTAATACGTAAGATAATTCGTTGTTATGTAAGCTTACATAATGAAGGATAACTCTTATGTAACCAGCTAAGACTGACAATAACTCCTCAGTTGAAAGATTTTTTTAAGTCAAATTAGTATCCGCAATCACAAATCCACGACCAAAAGCTTTCAGCTCATTATCTTCACACAACATCACAAAACTTTCCCTCCATCGGAGGGTTGAGATTGGTTGAGACTAACATAAAAGGAAATTTTCAACCAACAATAACACAGAATGACCCAATAAACTTATAAGTTCGTCCCAATATAAAAGGTTCCAACCAACAATAAAGTCTCCAAAGCTGTGAAATAATTATATAATTCCACCTAAATTTTCTTAAATTATTTGGTTGGAAAATCTTTAATTGTCAAATTAGTATATGTTATCACAAATTCATGAGTAAAAGGTTGCAGTTCCTCTTCTTCACACAACATGGAAAATACTCTCCATCGGAGAGCGAAACCCATTTGAGATTGGAAGATATCTGAATAGGATAGTTGAGAACCAACATCTTATTGGAATAAAGAAACTAGAGTTTTTTTTTCCAAAGATGAAGAGAAAACAATGGTTTTGTACGAAGAAAGTCCAAAGAAACTGGTCTCTACATCTATTGATTACTTCGTCGAACATGTGGTGTGCATAAGTAACGTGCAGCCAGGGAGTTGCAGGACATCGATGGGGAAGTAAGGAAGAAGTGGGGGTTAGATGTTTAAGGATGGTTTGAAGAAAATGGGTTTGGATTTGTTGGATGTGGGTTGAACCTTTGCATAGGTTACCCTAGTAAGGTGTCAACCCATATATAGATGTTTACCAAAATCTGGTTTGGCTGATATTTAATAGCGTTCCAAGCAAGATAATAGGCCGCACAATTTGCCTAACTAGCGACCGTGAAGAGGCGAATGTCAGGGCATAATTGTAGGAACCAACAAATGTCATAGTTTATTCTACTGAGCGATCATAGTTTATTCAACGGGGTAATAACCTATGTTCACCGGGTTTGTTGGACAAAATCAACGCGGATTAGAAAAATCATAATGATATCGAAATCGAAAGAAAACTGTAATCGAGGCCTGTGTTTGCACAGTTTCCTTAAGATAGATTCGCCCTACACAAGGACATCTTTCTCCCAGGATACAACGATTTCAACGGTGTTTCAACACCGCCGAACGCAACCACGCTTGAGCAAAGCGACAACAAATGAACCGACAAATAAAAAGAAAGGAAGAAGAATAGAACTCTGGGAGAGAGATTTTAGTATCTGAAGGTGTGTGGAAAATTGAAGGGATAGGTGGATATTTATAGGGAAAAATTCTGGAGTAAACTCTTTAGTTGAGCAATGTGGTATAAAACCACTTTCTCACATTACTCATTTTCCCACCAAATTACTTTGAGAATCAATTTCTCATTTACCTTAAATCCATTTTGGACGGATTATATCTCGATTCGAAGCTCTCTTGTAGGAGAACACGAATATGTAATCACCTTACAAAAAGGTGTTACTTAACCCACTCATAATCACATCCTAAAATGGTACAAACCCATTTGGTTTACCCAAATTTTCCAACAGTCCCCCACATGAATGAAAATTGGACTCAAGACTCTGACGACACTGACAACTTTGCTCAACGGTCAAATCCTGCATAGGATAGGTAGGTGTTACCCCTTGAACCTTCCCTTGTGAAGCATACCGACTCTACTAGCTAGATGGTAGACGCGATGTCCTTGAACCATCCTGCCGCCCGTGTAGACGATGATACACTGCACACAGGATCCTTCCTAACGTAATTTTGTTCTCATTATTATGTTCATATGGCCCTGAACATCTGTCTGGTTCTGCGAGAGTTTAAGGAATTTGCGCCCCCACAATTCCCTTGAAGCGGCCCCACTTCACTCTAACATAGGTGATCCTTATCTCAGAATCATTAAAAGCCTTTATGCTTATCCTTATCCATCATCATTGTTTATAGAAATGGGTTGGGATTTCCCCCACAGTGACTCTACTAGTTCATTCAAGTAGGTTGTCCCTTTGAACTTAGATCTTGGGATCTCCAGTAAACTAGGTTGGGTTTTTCTTCGAATAAAATTTATTTCAAGGGCTTTAATCCCATTCCCATTGACAACTTGTGCATAGCCTCTCGGTTTAACCATTTGGTTAGCGGATCCGCAAGGTTATCTTGACGATAACTCTATTTTGATAGAAGTTGTCTTGTGGTAATTTGTCTATGACAATATATCTAGACTACCATCAAGTAATGCGATGACTACTCTCACTAGTCACCCTCAAATTTAAAATAATGAAAAGAAGTATTTCTTCTATTCAATAATTTATATGGAGTCGCATTAGTAATCTTTCCATATACCTTATTTAAAAGGTAACTAGATGACACAACAGCTCCCCCACATGTTGTGGGAACTCAGAACTTATTGACTTGACATTCAGCTTAGGAACTCATATGTTCCTTAACAATTGTTCATGCTTGTATCTCTAATACAAGAGCATTACTTGACACACAAATTTCATGTAGAATAATTCTAATTCATGTAGCACTAAGCCACAATATAAGATCCAAGCATCTCCAGATTTATATATATGGTCTAGTACCACCACCAAATTATATAAGAATCAAGCGTCCCTGATTTTCATATAAAAGATGTAAGAATTTTTCTACCCATTCTTTGATTGTGTCAATAAGATTATACAATTGTACAACTCATTGACCAATTGTTCAACATGTCATGAACTTATGAATGTCCTCAAACATTTTACATTCTACATGACTTTAGTATCTCCTTTCACATATTAAGGAGAGCATTTGCCAAGCCAAAACTAAATGTGGACAAAATAAATATCATTTTTCTTTTGCCACTTCTCAAAATTCATACAATGAATTTATTTGGTTATCAACATGATTAACCATCACACTTTTAGGTATTTTTAACAATACCACAACAAGAATCATTTAATGATCTTCACAAGAGAAATCATTCATTATTCAACACTTGTTGAATTGTTTATCATGTTTCCACAAGAAACATACATTATCGACTTGATTCACAAAGAATCATGTTCAAGATTTCTAGCCCCAAATGGACCATCAATCCAACCATCAAGGATTTACAATTTGACACAAAGTCAATCCAATGTACCCAAACATTGATTTTTCACAAATATTTCAAATCAAGTATTTAGATCAATCTCGCTACTAATGAAATTAGTGCAATTAATTTGGTTTTTAAAATCAAAATCAATTCAAACCACTTAATTGCATCACCAGATCCAAAAACGAGTTTGATCAAAATACACAGATTCAACACAAATGCATAACCATAGTGTTGAAACTTGTATTACAAGAAATAATTACGAGTCATCCAAATTAGCAACCAAATAATACTAATTTAAATACCTTAATTAATTCCAAAATTAAGCCATAATTAAGGCATACAAAATCCCATAATAAAACTTAAATACCACATAATTAGTATTTAAATTATACATTAAAAGATTTGGGAAACTTAGCTAAATCATCGTGTGTAAAAAGGTAAGTCTATTTCAAACAATTAAATTACCAATTAAGATTAATAAAATGTGAAATAGAAACCTTCCAAGTTAATAGTAAATTAAATTCAAATATAACTCTCAATTAAAGCACACAACTAATTTAGACAACTGATGTCAAAATCACTATCAATGGAATAAGTGCAATTTAATTTGATTGATTTTAGCAAGATTGTTTCAATCATTTAATTGCATCACCAGATCCAAAGTGATTTGACCCACATTGAAGATAAATATTCAAGGAATATTAATTTAATCAAAACTCACAACCATTTCAATTAAACCTCAAAGTAAAACCTCGCTATTAATAGAATTAGTTCAATTAATTTGGTTGTTCTAAAGCAATATTGCTTACAACCATTTAATTGCAGCACCAGATCTAAGCGATTTTTACCCAGGTTAATTCTTTGAAACAAATTCAAAGAAATAATTTAATCAAAATGAACAATAATTTCATTTAAAAACTTGAAACAAATTTTCGCTATTAACGGAAATAGTGCAATTAAGTAGGTCACTTTAGAGCATCATTACTTCAACTCTTTAATTGCAGCATCAGATCCAAGCGATTGTTTTTTTTTTATGAATGAAATATTATATATAACAAAGTCACGATCGAAAAATGATTACAACCAACCACCTTGTGGGTATAAAAACCCCAAGAGGTTCCCCGACCTCGGCCTTTGGCCCCCAACAAAAATCACCTACCTACTCATCCCAAAAGAGCAAAAACGCTATACATGCCCCTACAACCCGCCCCCACTACCGTTTGAAGGCGATTCCTAAAACCCGAAATCGCCTTCCCAAACCTATCCCCACCCAAGCCAAATCCAAAAGACAATCCAACCCAAAACCATTCAGAATCTCGCCGACCAACCATCAAGTCAACCCGGGTCATGGAGTCCGTTCCAACCAACCATCCATATCCTAAAATCATCTTGTGAAATAGCATCCATAGCTTTAAGCCACCGTCCAACCGAGAATGCCACCTTCCACACTAAGTGTCTAGGTGAACGTTCTCGATCTCTAAAGATCCTAGCATTTCTTTCAAGCCATATGACCCAAAAGATAGCATGCATCAACATCTCTGCAAAGACCCGCGTCCGTCTCGAATAGTTCCCAGCTTGCCAACTGCGTATGAACTCCTGAATGTCCATAGAATAAGGTCCCCATATGGCAAGCTTGGAACTAAGAGCCACCCAAATATAACAAGCAAAAGGACAAGACAAAAATAAGTGCGACACCGACTCAAGGTCAGCTCTGCACATCACACAAATGTTAGGCCCAATGAAGCCTCTCTTTTGAAGATTGTCCATCGTCGACACTCTCCTAAGAAAGATTTGCCACACGAAACCAACAATTTTGGTTGGAACTCCTGCCCTCCAAATGACCGAAGCAGGAAAGTCAAGCAAACCTGGACACACCTGAGGGCATAATCTACGATAAAAGGATCTGACAGAAAATTCCCCCGAGGCTGTGAGAGTCCACACAGGAGCAGGTGGTCCCTGTGAAATCCATCCCACGGGAATGTCGTCAAGGAACTGCAAAAGTCTCAGTCGCTCCTCCTCTGCACCTCCCCTGAGTGTTCCTCTCACTGGGACCTCCCACATATACCTCTCCAAGCTAGTAACCTGCTCATAGACACAAAAAAACGAGACAGGGCAACTGCTGCAACCCTAGGAAACCTCACAGCTAAACACTCACCTGACACCCAATGGTCAAACCAAAAAGACACACACCCACCCCCCGGATCAATCCTGCCGTATTCCCAGAATCTAGAATCACTGTGAACCACATCCCTCCACAAGGACCAACCTGTAGACTGTCTTCCCCAAAACGGCTTCCAATCTGAGAGCCCCCGACCACATTTTAGTGTGATGAGACCTCGCCACCACGCGTTTCTCTCCTTGACATACCTCCAAATCCACTTACTTAATAAGGTCGTGTTCAAAAGTTGAGATCCAACACCCCAAGACCACCGCTGCTCATAGGCGCCTTAACTAGATCCCATCTAACCAAGTGCTGCTTCCTGTCACCTCCTCCTCCTTCCCATAAGAACCTGTTTTGGATTCTCTCCAACTCCTTGATGACTGACATCGGAGCTCTTAAGATCGAAAAGTAGAAAATGGGCAGCTGGGACAAGACACTTTTCAGAAGTGTCACTCTCCCTCCAAAGGAAAGCATCCTTGCTTTCCAGGTTTCCAGTCGCAAACGAGTATTGTGAATCACTGGTTCCCATATCGGCCTAGAAGAACTCCTGCAACCCAGAGGAAGGCCTAAATACGCCGTCGGGAAGGAACCCAAAGAGCAACCCAAAATCTTGGCCAACCCCTCCCCATCATCCACCTCGCCAATAGTATACATGACCGATTTGTGTACATTGACTTTCAGACCAGTAACTGCTTCGAAACATATCAGGATAGCCAAGATATTTTGAACTTGATCCTGATTAGCATCACAAAAAATCAAAGCGTCGTCCGCAAAAAAGTATATGGTGGACCTCCCCCGTCCTCTCCTCATCATTCATGAAGAAGCCTTCAACGAGGTTCGCTTCCCTTGCCTTGATGAAAAACTGAGACAAAATCTCCATTACCATAATGAACAGAAATGGGGATAAGGAGTCGCCTTGTCTCAAACCCCTATAACTCCGAAAGTAACCCTTCGCCTCGCCATTTACCAAAACCGAGAATCTAGCCGAAGAAATGCAAACATGAATCCACCTAATCCATTGCCTAGAGAAACCCATCATCCGCATCATCTCAAAGAGGCAATTCCAATTTGTATGATCGTAGGCCTTCTCTATATCTAGTTTGATTGCCAACCCTGGTCTCCCACTCCTTCTTCTGGTGTCAATCAGTTCATTCGCAATCAAAGAAGCATCTGTAATCTGTCTTCCTTCAATGAAAGCACTCTGATGAACCGAAATGCATCCTGAGATAACCCTTCTGAGTCGGGCCGCCAACGTCTTGGATAAAATCTTATAAAAGGAATTTACAAGACTAATAGGCCTCAGATGTTTAATATCCTCAACAGCCTCCTTCTTCGGAATCAAGCATATAAAGGTACTGTTAAGTGCCTTAGGAAGCGACTCCAAATTCACAAAATCCGAGAGAGCTTGAAGAATATCCATTTTAACTGTATCCCAATTAGTTTGAAAAAACTCCATGTTCAAACCATCGGGACCCGGCGCTTTATCCCCTTTGCAGCCCTTGACAATCTCCCAAACTTCCTTCTCGGTGAAAGGCACTGTCAGAGCCTCTCCTGCTGTCCTGTCAATGCGTCTCACTCCGAGAGTTCTAGGAAAAGGGCGAAAAGACCTCGGTTCTCTATACAACTCGTCATAGAAGGAACCATAGCATCTGCCAATCCGTCTTCCTCTTCCCAACACACCCCATTTATGCTAATCGAAGAGATGAAATTGCGTCGCCGATTGAAGTTGGCAATTTTATGGAAAAAATCTGTATTCCTATCACCCTTCCTAAGTTGCGTCGCCGATTGAAGTTGGCAATTTTATGGAAAAAATCTGTATTCCTATCACCCTTCTTTAACCATATATCTTTTGCTTTTTGACGCCAACTGATTTCTTCTCTTTTCCACACCCTATCCAAATCGCACTTTAGCAAACATCTCTCAACTCTATCCTCTTGCGTAAGCTGTCCTACCTCTTCTCTCGCGTCAAAATCAGCGATCTTGTCTAGAATCTCACGAATAACCACATCATTCCTCCTGAACACCTCTAGGTTCCACTCCTTCAGCTTAATCTTAATCTTCTTAATCTTACTAGCCAACCTGAAAAGACCATCTGACCCATCCTCTTGAGGCTCCCAAAAGGTCCTAATTACATTTTTAAAATCCGGAGAATCTAGCCACATAGACTCAAATCTCCACGGTCGCTTAATAATCCTATCCGACCCACATTCGTGAACAAGTGGGGCATGGTCCGAGCAAGTCCTAGTACCAACCTTCAGGATGCACGAGCTAAACTTGTTCTCCCATTCTGAAGAAACCAAAGCACGATCCAATCTTGACAAGGAAGCATTGGCATGTAGATTGGAGTGAGTAAAGGAAGCACCGTTTAAGGGGATATCAATAATACCTAGCTCATCTATGAATGCATTGAAATCCTCCATCTCCGATTGAGCTCTAACCCCTCCCGAAACCTCATCGAGGCTCCTAACCATATTAAAGTCACCGAACAAGCAAAAAGGGAATCTCCACCACTCTACTACATCCTTAAGTTCCTGAAGGAAAGCAAACTTCTCAACTGGGTACACCGGCCCATAAACATTACACAACATCCAGCAAAACTCATCCTCAACATTCTTAAACAAAGTCATCAAGCAGAATTTTCCTTCCCAATGATTTTGCAAGACCACCACCGAGCTATCCCAAGCCGTAATTAAACCCCCCCGAGTCCCCTCCGACATACACGCAACCCACTGCATATCCCACCTACCTAAAATACTACACACCACCGAGTTATCAACATCACTCAACTTGGTTTCTTGAAAACACCAAATATTAGCCTTCAACTCCTTAATCCTACACTTTACACGAAATTGTTTCGACACATCTCCCAATCCCCTGACATTCCAAGAAAGAACCTTAGGAATCATTAATAGATTGATGAGTGACCACATACCGGGGGTGACGAACGGAAGTTCCTGACTCTACCTCCGCAAGGCCCCAATTTATCCTTCTTAGTTCCCTTTCCTTCCTTGACTTTGGCACCGATTTCGCCCGTCGTTTCACCACCTCTCTTGCTACCTCTACGACTCTCTCACTAGCCGCGTCCTCTGAACCCATTAACTGTAAATCCAAAACAGATGACATAAGTTTTCCTTTACTAATAATCTTATCACCAGAGAAGTAACCATATGAGTCATCCTCCGAATTCACTGTTTCTAGGGCCTCGCTTCTTAAATCATCATCCTCTGAGCCCGTTCCCTCCAACCCCAATTCATTTGATGTCTCAAACTCTCTTCCTGAAGCCAAAAATAAAGGGAGCATAGAACTCTCATCCTTATTGGAATCTGCCTGCAAATATGGAGCAGAGGAATTAGAGACACCCTTTTTAACTATTGATGGGCTTAAATTGTGATCAGAACTTAAAGAGCCCATATAGTGATCTGAAAGTGCCAGGCCCAAAGCTGCCCCTCTCCTTGCCTCCAAGCCCATATCCGAATTTAAATAAAAAGGTTTGGACCCAACCTCTTTAATCAAATCCATCTCCATAAACCCCTCAAAATTAGGCCCATTATGTGACAAAGTGGAAAGGCCCACTCCTCCAACCCTAGCCTCTCCATCCCTACTGCACTCCCCAATCTCCAAAATCCTTTCCATCGCCGCCGACCCCTCCTTTTGCGCCGCTGCCGACCACTCTTTTTGTGCAGGCCACCTCTTTAGCGGCTGATCTTCCGGCCGTTGTTGCCTTGGGCTCCTTGAACAATAATCTTCTTCCCTTTGCGATCTACCAACCTGACCAAGGGCTCTGCCAAGATATGAATCTTGAAAGCCGAACGGAGATGTCTCAAAGCCATTACCGCCGGTGGCTCTGTTTCAGTTTGTACTTTGATTCGGACAGCGGAAAAGCCCGTTTCTTGGCAATCAACGAACCCCCCACACGCATCTCCCACTGCTCTAAAAGTCGAGTTCGCCCGCAGATGAATCGGAATGCCAAAAACCAAGATCCACCTCCCTCTTTTACCGTTCAATTTCCACCTCCTACCTGCTTCTGGATGCCATCTCTCTACCTCTACAGCAGTACCCCGGAAATACCAATTCCTCTTCAAAATGTCATCCACCTGCTCCTCTGAACCACAATCTATCAACCAAGTATCATCCCCAAGCAATTTCACCTCACCCGCCACCTCTCTGCCCCACCACCGCTTCATCCAAATCCGAAAATGAACAAGAGCTTCGTCCCCACACAAAACCGATCCTGCCTTCACTAAAACCCAACTTTTTAATTTCCTAATCCGCTCGTTGACTCCCCTATCCTCCACCTGAATCTCACCGATACCCGCCGCATCAGAGTCCGATCCATCCCTCATTTTGATTTGGGAAGTCTCTTTCACGATTGCTGCAAAAGAGTGTGGGTATGAGCTTTTTCTCTCTGCCACAACCCCATCTAAAATGCTCTGTAATGATTTCAAGAGGCACTCCATCCCAAAGCGATTGTTGCCCAAGCACACTAAACCAATACTAGATCCAAAGAATAGAATTCAAACAGCTACTCGAGTGTGAGAATTCAATCTTAGTATCAAATGGATTTACAACGATCCTAAACAAGTAAGCGAATTGGTAAATACATTACTAAGATTCAAGATCTAAGATTACCAATAAACTTGTTAAAATACGAAAACCGATGATAAACATTATCAGAAAAAATGCTATATTCGTCACAATCATTCCACTTGAATCAAATACAAACCAACCAAAAATAATGAACCAGTTTCATACGTTCAAACTGATTCGCTAATTAAACAGAAGAGTTAATACCTCCACCCATCATAAGTGAGTGATATAAACCAGATTAGGAGTGGTGACAAAAGTTGGATTATGTCTATAAGACATAATCCACAAGAGCCATTAGATCTCCGTAGAATAGGTCCAATGGTGGAGGGTTTTTAATAATAAAATAATACAATCTCATGATTTTCTACCCATATTAAATGTAATTTATTACACAGAATATTGCAGTTACCATTTTCACTTTCTTACCCTTTCAACCGTTGAAAAGAAGAACCACCCTCATTCTCTCCCGATTCTCTGTTTTCTTGGTGCCCTGTCTCTTCCAATCGCCCTAACCACCGATTCCGACGCCTTCCTTGGTGGCTGCTGTCGGCAAAATGAACTCAGGTCAACCGCTTCCTCAGTACTCACCGGTCGAGTCCGCCGTCGTTTCATCGCCACTATTGCGTTTCGCTTGTGAGTTATTTGTTCTGATCTGGGTTTTCGTGACTCTGGTTTTGGTGAAACACTTGGTTGTCATTCACTTTCTGTAGATTGAATATGCTGAAAATATGTTTTTGTGGTTGATTTTGTTGGGTATTAGTTATGTGCACCAACATTCATCTCTTTTATTGGTGTTTCTAATCTGATTTGGGGTTTGAACGAATACTGTTATTAGGCTAATACTATTATTTGTTCTGACTTGTGTTTCGTGCATATGATTTTTGCTGGTAATAATAGTATATTAGCAGTTGATTCATTCAAAGTAAAGGGAAATTGCATATGTAGTTTTATTCTAGGGAGAAAACCCTAAACCCTAAACCCTAAAACCCCTAAACCCTAAACCCTAAAACCCTAAACCCTAGACCTTGAACCCTAAACCCTAAAACATTTTTGATTTGTGTTTCTGGCGTGTGATTTGGTCCTACTAATAGGATTGAATAGGATTGAATTTGAACATATACTTGTCACTGAACACAAAAAATGTGCAGATAATAGTATTTTGGCAATACTAATATTGAATTATGTAATTCGTTTGTTGATTCTGTTGTTAGTTTATGTACAAATGCTTTTGCCTCATGTTAATTCGTTTGTTGATTCTATTGTTTGTTAACAGGATTGAATTTGCTCAGGATGACTAATTCTCCCATTCCGAACCGTGGTAAAAGGATGAAGTTGGTTGGATCTTATTTTGATCACAAATCCGAGACTATGAGCATAGTCTCAGTAAAATGATTCGACATCCTTCACAGTTTTGAACTCCAACGCCTCCCAATCAAAATCTACCTCGGGCACATCTAGAAAATTGAACAAAAATTAATGTTAAATAATAGTATTTTATGTAAAACACATATAAAACACACTAAAAATAGATAACTATCAGTACTGTACGAATACCGAAACAGCAGAATTCATAGAATGGTTAAAAAAATGCAGATAGTAAAATACTATTATTAGCTAGATAACAATATTGATTATTTATAACTAAAACAAATAAAAGGTAACGAAATATCAACTAAAGATGATTACGAAATAAAATAAAAAGTAAATCCTTTATTCTGGGAGTAAACCCTAAACCCTAAACCCCCAAAACCCATAAACCCATAACCCTAAACCCTAAAACCCTCCCTAAAACACAAAACCACAAAGCCCATAAACCATAATCCCAAAACCCTAACCCCCAAAACCCATAAACCCTAAAACCCTAAACCCTAAACCCTAAACCCTAACCATAAAACCCTAAAACCATAAACCCCCAAAACCCATAAACCATAAACCCTAAACTCCCAAAACCCATATACCTAAAACTCTAAACCCTAACCCCAAAACCCATAAACCATAAACCCCCAAAACTCATAAACCCTAAACCCTAAACCATAAACACTAAAACCCCTAAACCCTAAAACCTTTTTTATTTGTGTTTCTAGTGTGTGATTTGTTCCTGCAAATAGGATTGAATAGGATTGAATTTGAACATATACTTGTCATTTAACACAAAAAATGTGCAGATAATAGTATTTTGGCAATACTAATACTGAGTTATGTAATTCGTTTGTTGATTCTGTTGTTAGTTTATGTTCAATGTTCAAATGCTCTTGCCTCATGTTAATTCGTTTGTTGATTTTGTTGTTTGTTAACAAGATTGAATTTGCTCAGGATGACTAATTCTCCCATAACAAACTCAATAGATTCAAACGAATTAGTCATCCTGAGCAAATTCAATCATGTTAACAAACAACAGAATCAACAAATGAATTAACATGAGGCAAGAGCATTTGAACAAAACTAACAACAAAATCAACAAACGAATTACATAACTCAGTATTAGTATTGCCAAAATACTATTATCTGCACATTTTTTGTGTTAAATGACAAGTATATGTTCAAATTCAATCCTATTTGCAGGAACAAATCACACACTATAGAAACACAAATCAAAAAGGTTTAGGGGTTTTAGGGTTTAGGGTTTAGGGGGTTTAGGGTTTACTCCCCATAATAAAGGATTTACTTTTTATGTTTTTTTCGTAATCATCTTTAGTTGAATAATCAAACAAACGAATTAAAATGAGGCAAAAGCATTTGTACATAAACTAACAACATAATCAACAAACGAATTACATAACTCAGTATTAGTATTGCCAAAATACTATTATCTGCACATTTAAGGGGTTTAGGGTTCTGAATATATGAAAAAATATGAAGGCAGAGATAGGTTTTATTTCGGATTTGGTAAGTGTTTGAATATGATTTGAATCAGCAGAGAGAGGCATAATTGGGGTAAGTGTTATGAAGGATTGATTGCCTAGAATAAATATAATATCCTACCATAACTATTACCCTTAATAAATCAAATAGAATCAATGCAATTAATTCACTCATTCCATAATTAATCAGTCCAAGAGATACCTGAATCCCATCCTATGGCTGTGAATGAATATTGTTGAGATGACATAATTTCAATTATGTCACCATCCTTTGGCCCGGAGATTTCAAAGTAAGTGTCTGCGTACGTCACAAAAATATTTAAATGGAAGGAAAGAAGTTCTGACTCTACTGATTCATTCCAAACAGAATAGAGAGTCGGAATTTATATAATCCAAGTAACAAACTCTTAAGATCTATCTTAAAACCAACTAAAATATTTCATCACAATAGGTATCTTGCGCTTAGGATTATATATTTATTCCAAACGTTTATACCTTGTATGCATAAAAATATAATGCGCCCAACGAGAAAGTAATAATCCGCCCAACGAGAAAGTAATAATCCGCATAGAAACAAGAATCTATCTTAAGTTGTTGGACAAAATCAACGCGGATTAGAAAAATCATAATGATATCAAAATCGTAAGAAAACTGTAATCGAGGCCTGTGTTTGCACAGTTTCCTTAAGATAGATTCGCCCTACACAAGGACGTCTTTCTCCCAAGATACAACGATTTCAATGGTGTTTCAACACCGCCGAACGCAACCACGCTTGAGCAAAGCGACAACAAATGAACCGACAAATAAAAAGAAAGGAAGAAGAATAGAACTCTAGGAGAGAGATTTTAGTATCTGAAGGTGTGTGGAAAATTGAAGGGATAGGTGGGTATTTATAGGGAAAAATTCTGGAGTAGACTCTTTAGTTGAGCAATGTGGTATAAAACCACTTTCTCACATTACTCCTTTTCCCACCAAAGTACTTTGAGAATCAATTTCTCATTCACCTTAAATCCATTTTGGAAGCTCTCTTGTAGGAGAACACGAATATGTAATCACCTTACAAAAAGGTGTTACTTAACCCACTCATAATCACATCCTAAAATGGTACAAACCCATTTAGTTTACCCAAATTTTCCAACAAAGGTATGACAATACCCTACCGCAAAATGCCATTGCCCTTAACCTCACTTATAAAAGTATATAATTTTCATATAATATTATCCATCAATCCAACTTATAATCAAATTTTGGGTTAATTTGATTTTCCATTAATACTAATTAGTGTTGTATGTAAAGACTTTGCCATTATAATAGTAGAATATGTTAGGCAAGGGTTCACGATGGAGAGACTTTGTTTTGATAGCTGCAACTACATGATTTTGTAAATAATTATCATCCATGATCTAACTACTAATGTATATTATTCTCGTATTATGTAATGAATTTATTGTATTTATATTTTATATATATATGAGAATGAAGTGTGTTCGTATAGAATTGTTGTATAAAGTAAGGTATAAGAGTCAACAAAAATACTCAGGGTACCCATGTACCTTTTGGGTATTGGTATAGGGTAAGATAAGGGTCGACATAGTGCAAACTCGTAGGGTAATTGGTCGGATATTTTCAAAAGTTATACCCTGAGGGTAAGGGTACGATTGACCTCATACTCCACCCTACCCTACCTGTTGTCAAGCCTAACAATACTATGACCAATGATAAGAAGATTGATGCAAAAGGAAAGTTCAACCCTGACGCTTACAAGTAATTGGAATGATTGATGGAACAAGAGAAATCGGATCATGGAGTAAAATGCCGACCCCAACATAAAATTTCATGACAGAAAATGATGTGTTGGTGTGCAAGCTCATGGGGATGGAGTCATAGGCTACCATGGTATGAAATTAGGGGAATAAGACATGTGAAAACAGACTTATAAACTAACTTGAAATCGATTACACGACTTTGCGTCGATCCTAAAACAATGTCAAACTTAGTGACATGTCTCCTATTGGCTTCAGTTATAAGCCAGTGCCAAGTGACGGGTCAACAATACTCTGACAAAAAATTCACGCTAACAACGCTAAGTAGCAAATCAACCATGCTCTGGCCACAAGCTTAGCGTTGAAATTCAACGTCATTTGGTCGACAACCTACACAAAGTAACTTTACACCGTTAAATTAACATCGTTTGAGCAACCGACGTCAAATTACATAGCATTGATAAAGAACACACTCACTAAGTCGATGTTCCAACTGATTTTAACTTCACGTCTCCGAAATCGGTGTCGTTTGAGCAGTCCATGCTAAATGCTAAATTACTAGAAATTAGTCAGGTGCTGACTCATTATGGTGCTGAATGGTGTTGAATCAAATCTCAGCCATCCATGAGTTTGACCCCACAAGATCAATGGCTATAATAAATGAGAGTGTCAGAAGGGTAAAATAGTAATCTCGTCATGTGTTAAAGTGATGAAGAAAGTGACTGAAAAGTAGGAAAGAGAATACTCAATTTTTCTATTCTCTTTCTTCTAATGATTCAAGTACAAATCATGATTCGTAACGTTTGAGACATGTTTCGTAACGTTTTGAAACCAATTTTGTATTGGGTTATAGCAAGTTTCGTATGGGTTTGAGTTCATGTTTCGTAACGTTTGAGACATGTTTCGTAACGTTTGAGACATATTTCGTAACATTTTGAGAACTAATTTTGTATTGGGTTATAGCAAGTTTCGTATGGTTTGAGTTCATGTTCGTAACGTTTGAGATATACTTTCGTATTAGTTATGTGGGTATTCACTTGAAGTTCTAACCCTTATCCATTTTCTCCCCTTATTACGTAGTATGTCAAATTGATACGAATAAGATCTCAAAGATATGTTTTGCGAATTATTAGAGTATATATTACTTAATTTCGTAACACTATTCCAGATCTGATTCTTCTTCTTCTTCTTCTTTCATTCTTCTTCATTCTTCTCTTCATCTCTTTTCTTCTTCTCTTCTTCTCTTCTTCTAATCTTCCTCTCCCTTCTTTCTTCTTCTTCTTCTTCTCTATCTCTCTTCTTTTCTTCTTCTTCTTCTTCTTCTTCTTCTTCTTCTTCTTCTTTCTTCTTCTTCTTCTTCTCTTCTTCTTCTTACTTCTTCTTCTTTCTTCTTCTTCTCTCATTCTTCTTCTTCTTCTTCTCTTCTTCTTCTTTTCTTCTTCTTCTTCTTCTTTCTTCTTCTCTTTCATCTTCTTCTTCTTCTTCTTCTTCTTCTTCTTTCTTTCTTCTTCTTCTTCTTCTTACTTCTTTCTCTTCTTCTTCTTCTTCTTCTCTTCTCTTTTCTATTTCATTTTCTTCTTCTTTCTTCTTTCTCTTCTTCTTTTACTTCATTCTATCATTCTTCTTTCTCTTCTTCTTCTTCTTCTTCTTCTTCTTCTTTTCTTCCTTCTTTCTATTCTTCTTCTTCTTCTTCTTCTTCTTCTTCTTCTTTCTTTCTTCTTCTTTCTTTCTTCTTCTTCTCTTTCTTCTTCTTCTACTTTCTTCTTCTTCTTCTTCTTCTTCTTCTACATTCTTCTTCTTCTTCTTCTTCTTCTTTTCTTTTTCTCTTCTTTCTCTTCTTCTTCTTCTTCTTCTTCTTCTCTTCTCTCTTCTTCTTCTTCTCTTCTATCTTCTTCTTCATCTTCTTCTTCTTCTTCTTCTTTCTTCTTCTTTCTTCTTCTATCTTCTTTCTTCTTCTTCTTCTTTCTCTATTCCAGATCTCCTTCTTCTTCTTCTTCTTTCTATTCCAGTCTCCTTCCTTCTTCTTCGTCTTTCTCCTTCCTTCTTTTTCGTCTTTCTCCTTCCTTCTTCTTCTTTCTCTATTCCAAAATAAAAAAAAGAGAGAAAAAGAGAGGGAAATGATTGATTTTGATTTTTGAAAATGGAGGGAGAAACAACATGAAAGTATTACGAAAGTAACATGAAGAACACGAAAGTGTTACGAAATAGCTACGAAAGTAGTTGAGAGAAAAAAGGAGAGAGAAACAAAAAAAGAAGAGAATCTAAAATTGTGTATCATGAGAGAAAAAAAGGGGAGGGAAAAAGGAGAGGGAAATAAAAAAGGAGAGAAAAAGAGAGGGAAATGAATGATTTTGAATTTTGAAAATGGATGGAGAAACACATTCTCTTTCTTCTTCCTCTTCTTTTTCTTTCTTCTCTATTCTCTTTCTTCTAATGATTCAAGTACAAGTCATGATTCGTATGGTTTTATAGCATGTTTCGTAACGTATTGAGAACCAATTTCGTATTGGGTTATAGCAAGTTTCGTATGGGTTTGGGATCATGTTTCGTAACATTTGAAAATTACTTTCGTATTAGTTATGTGGGCATAAAATAGAAAAAAAAAAGAAAGAGAAAAAAAGAGAGGAAAATGAATGTAATACTTGGTACTTAATTCGTAATACTTGGTACTTGTTCGTATGGTTTTATAGCATGTTTCGTAACATGTGAGAATTATTTTCGTATTAGTTATGTGGGCATAAAATAAAATAAAAATAAAAAGGAGAGAAAAAGAGAGGAAATGAATGTAATATTTTGTACTTAATTCGTAACACTTGTTATTCTTGAGAAAAAGAAAGAAAGGAGAGAAAAAAGAGGGAAATGAATGATTTTGAATTTTGAAAATGGAGGGAGAAACACATTCTCTTTCTTCTTCTTCTTTCTTCTCCTTCCTTTTTCTCAGAGAAAAAGAGAGGAAAATGAATGTAATACTTGATACTTAATTCGTAACACTTGGTACTGATTCGTATGGTTTTATACCATGTTTCGTAACATTTGAGAATTACTTTCGTATTAGTTATGTGGGTATAAAATAAAATAAAATAAAAAGGAGAGAAAAAGAGAGGGAAATGAATGTAATACTTGGTACTTAATTCGTAACACTTGTTTTTATTGAGAAAAAAAGAAAAAAAGAAGAGAAAAAGAGAGGGAAATGAATGATTTTGAGTTTTGAAAATGGAGGAAGAAATACATTATCTTTCTTCTTCTTCTTTCTTCTCCTTCCTTCTTCTTCTTCTTCATTCTTCTTCTTCTTTTTCTCCTTCTTTCTTCTTCCTTCTTCTTCCTTCTTCTTCTTTCTCTATTCCAGATCTAGATTCTTCTTCTTCTTCGTCTTCTCCTTCCTTCTTCTTCTCTTCTTATTTTCTCTATTCCAGATCTAGAATCTTCTTCTTTCCTCTTCTTCTTCATTCCTTTTTCTTGTTTCTACGAAAACATTACGAAAACGAGAGAATGTGAGGGAGAAACAACACGGAAGTATTACGAAAGTAACATGAAGAGCACGAAAGTGTTACGAAACAGTTATTAAAGTATTTGAGAGAAAAAAAGGAGAGAGAAAAAAGGATTACGAAAGTAACATGAAGAGCACGAAAGTGTTACGAAACAGCTACAAAAGTATTATGAAAATTGATAAAAAATATTACAAAAACTGATATTATAAAACAATAACGAAAGTATTACGGAAATGGTTACAGACATTACGAAACCCAACATATCTCAACCAAATGTTACGGAATCAATTTTTGGCACCATCAACAAGAAAAGAACACGAAAAATATGAAAATACAAAGATTCATACACATTATGAGGGTTGTATGCACTCTCCCGACGTTTTCATGCGTAGATCCACCCCCGACGTGCTATTTCCCGGCATAATGAACACACAAATCTCCTATTTGTTCATGAAAAATTGAGAGAGAAAAGGAGAGAGAAAAATGAGAGAGAAATTGAGATTTTTTATTTTTGAAAATAGAGAGAGAAACAATGGTGGTTTCTCAATTATATAGTAACTTTTTATGTTAGATTTTTACTGTTCACATGTCAGATTCGTAATACATGATTTTACCAAAATACCCCTGTTCAGCACGGTGCTGAATCACCTCATTCAGCATAATACCATTAGCCCTAAATTACATAGAATCAGTCAAGAATAGACGCTAAGTCTATCTTTCAACCTATGTATTTTGTCACAGATTTTCTATAGTGCTATAATCTAAACCCTAATAGTCTATTTGATTAATATGATAAACAAATCTATTCCTAGATTTAAGACACGGGCCGATAGCAAGCGAAGATGGACTGATGATGGAGCAGGCAGCATGAGCAAAGAACACGAACATGAAAGCGACAGATTTGTCCTCGTAAGCTTCAAACATTGAATTGAAGTTAAATTAAATTTAGGAAAAAAAAAGGGAAATTCCATTCCCATCCCTAAAGTCTCGTGGCTGCTGTCTCCTAATCCGATAAGATCGATCGACTTATGATATACCATTGAAATCAGCTCCCTTCTTACCTGTTAAGTAAAGCGAAATTCTTAAAATACACAAAGCCCGATTAGTACTAGAGGATGATGAGATCACCGATTTTCTCCCCGACAACCCAGGTCGCATTCAGCTAAATGGTGTTAATCCTCGGCCACCAATTTCCGTATGGTAATCAAAATCTCTAATCTTGGGTTGCTCAATTTGCTAATTGCACACCTACTGTTTGAGGAAATGCCCCAACGGGGTGAAATTATGATTATTTTCTTGGTGAAATTTCTCTACTTTTTCCTTTCATGGCGCTCTCTGTTTCATTTTTGACGCAGTTTTGTTAATTTTCTGAGAGAAAAAGCCGGCAGTTCTTTTTTCCCTTTCCTACTTCTGAAGACGCGCATTTTGCTTCTCCTTTATATATTTCTTCATCTTCTTCTTCCTTGAGTTCCTTTGATTAAAATCTTCCCTCTTTCTCACTTTCTGCCCACCTAGTACTTGTCGATGAATTAATTGTTTGTTTCATTAGATTAGAAGTGGGAAAGTGAATACACGGAAGACAAGTGAGTTATTAGTTGGTTGCATGATCCGCATCTTCGTAAGTTTTGTGCTTTGGATCTTTTTATTTATTGTTCACTTCTCCTTTTCTTTGTTCTTTCTCTGCTTGGCATGTTTTTGGGTTTGGTGGGGGTGGATTGGTGAGTTGATTGAACCTGCATCTTTCCTTTCGATTGTTATCTTAGCCATAGAAAGTTTGTGGGGAGATGAAAGTACTGCTGTTTTGATTCATGAGTCAGAAGACACCTGGATCTCTTCTAGCTGATGATGAAATTCTTTACCTTATCTCCAAGGGTTTCAGATTCCTCAATTTTGGGTGATTGGGTTGACCTTTTCGTCTTCAGTTTATCTTCTCTCATCTTTCCTTCCAATCTAGTTTAATTGTTTTTTCCTCTATTGTGTTTAATAGATTATATTCTGTGTTCATCTGGATACGGATTCCTTCATGTTTCTGATTCTTTCAGTCTGTTTAAATATTTTGTCCAGATGAAACAAATATCATCCTAGTTGGGAGGGTTTACGTGAAGTTCTGAATCAAACATGGATAGTTATGAAACTAGTGATCAGGATGAAGGAGGGAAATCCGATCTTCAGATCATCAAGTATTCTCCATTCCAGCCTTGCTCCAGATTGTCATCACCTTGGTTAGAATTGAGGGTCTTCTATGTCAGGATCAGTAACTTCCAGGTCGATGATGCTACTCCAGAGTCCCTCACAATCAATCACATCCCACTAAGCCCTGATACCCTTGTCGAAGTTAATGGCGCCAGGAGTAGTATCTACACGGATGGCGCCCCTTTGCTTCTTAGAAGGGATCGAGTAGATAAGAGATTTGAAGAAGTGACATTCGTTAGTACCGATAGTATCAGAACAACTGGGAGTGTCAAGTTTGAGGTCTTTGACAAGGATGATCTTATCCTGTCTGGGACTATGGAGATGTCCAACAGTAATGGGGAATCGAAGAGCAATGGCAAGCGATGGAGCATGAAATGTGAATCAGAAGTTACTACTGGTACTAATTTATTGAAAGGGAAACCTGTTACTGGTCCTGAGATACCAACCATTGAAGTTTTTGTAACGGGATCTTTCTCTGGAACACCAGTCATATTAACCAAGACTTTGAGACTCTGTTGCCGAAAGAAGCATAACCGGAAAGGCAAATTGGATTCAATTCCAGAAGATGAGACGAAATGATTCACTTAAACTGGAATCACCTCAAGATGATGATTTGCAGGTAATGCCAATAACCTAATCTGTTGACTGTAGTAACATCTCAATTTGGACCCTCTTTTGATGGTTTGCAGTTCCATGTTGAGATTCAAATGTTCACTTTCTGCTTTCATACTAAAATTTCTACATACCATTTTCCGGTCATTTAGGTAACCAAATTTGCAAGACTTTTGAACTTGCAATAATCAAGAGAGTCGAGTTTATCTACTTGTTTTTTCATTTACAGTACTCTCTCAGTATGTGGTTTTTCTGTCTTGAGACATGTTTCATTTTTTCACAAAAATACTCCCATACCTGTTATGAAGATTGATTTCCATGTACTGTAGATCGGAATCTTATCTTAGATGGATGACATGGGGCATGGGCAGGGCACACTTTTCTAGTGACTTTTCTTGCTTCTTTATGTTTTGTCCCATTCTTCTATTCCATTGTTTTCAATATCCTTTCCTTCTGCAAATCCTTACGTTCATAGGATTCATGCCTCTGCCACGTGGAGGAATTTGTCAACGTAGCACTACCCCATCTCCTTCTGCCATATATGTGTTTTCTAGAATCGTCCGTGTATCTATGTCCAATGCCTGATGTTTTTTTAGTTTAGTAGTGTACCCTTCATATTGTTTATGTACTTAGGCTGAGCTTTCATGGGTTCTTCCAACGAATGTTATATGTGAAGCAATCTGATTATACTTACCACTTCGGTTATATGATGAACAATTTGAATTCGATTTGCATAATTATAACACAACAATAAATAGACCTGCACGTTCACATTTCTATATGGTGGCTAGTGAGCTGTAGAAAGGTCACATCTTCTAAATCTTAATCCCACCTAGACGTATCGTGTCATATTGGCGTTTTTGCTCTCCGAGTTTTGCAGCTTCTTGATTGTTTGTGTGTCATTGTTTGAAATTTAGCTACCAACTGCTAGATCTGCAAGAGCTCATGACATGGCTGGGAGGTGACCCACATGGATCTTTCTACACCCCCATTTATTTGGCTAGGACCTTATGGCCTCCCTCCTAAATCTTCTTTCTAATCTTTTAGCTAAAAACTAATTAAGAAAGTGTTGAATCACCATTTCCCGTTCGCTTATGATCATCATTCAGTAATGCACTGGACAGTGTAGCTAATACATACTGAGCCTCGGCTCTCCTAATCAACTTTGTTTTGGAGTTTCGTACTTGAGCTGTTCTGTGTTATCTATTGCCGTTTTTTTTGGCAGCAGGCTTGCCTAATTATGTGAATATTGATCTGCAGGTTGCAGAGTACAGAAACTATAAGCTCGAAGATGAGGAAGATTATGGAAACATGTACTGGAGAAGAACTGAGTTCATAGATGGTGAAGATGGTGAACTATCCTGGTTCAATGCTGGTGTGAGAGTTGGCGTTGGAATCGGGCTTGGCATCTGTGTCGGGGTTGGCATTGGAGTTGGTTTACTGGTACGAACATACCAATCAACCACCCGGAACTTCAAAAGGCAGCTCCTATGAATATGATTGCCTCCCCTGTAACAACCCATTGCCTCCATATCTGAAATGGTTAGTCCATGGTGTCACAAGTTTGGGTTGTTTCCTTTTGACTGCAAGTTTTGACTTAAGAGTTAGATCGCTGTGTAGCTGACAGAGAAACAGACAACACAATCATACATCCACGTCTTATTTTTCTCTTCTTTCGGCCTCGTAAGCCCTGTAATGTGTTGTTGAACGCCCTATGCCGGGTAGGAAAAGGGTATGTTGACAGTAGTAACTAGTTCCTTGTGAATGGGACGACAACCTGGGATTTGAGTAACCCTAATGTTATACATTGTAAGAGTTTGTCTGAGTGTGTTTCCCTGTAAATAAATCTCTGTCTAGTCTTTTTTGAATCACTGTGAGCTTCAGTTTCAACTTCTGCAGTTTTGTATAGACCCAAGAAAAGTCACATGGATGTGGCTTGGGATAAATATAGTAACAACGTACGAACCAAGAAACTAGAGAAACGCAGGGGATCAGAAGGAGAAAAATACAAATTCCATGAGTAACGGACCAGGATCTTTCTCATCTGGACTAGCAAGAAAGCTGGTTGAAGAACAGTATTCTGCTAGTGAAGTTACAGTATAATAAGCTCATATCAAAGGGATTCGATGCTGTTTCATGTCTCAGGACCAACCTCGGTTCCATGAGTGTGATGTCCATTGGTCACTACCGGTGGCTGCAGTTGTTGGTCGAAGCCCCAGAATGAAGCAGTCTTGACATCATCTTGAAGCATTAGCTTTGAGAACTCTGCATGATCATACTCCAAATTAGATTCCCCTCCAAATACTGCTGGCAGGTTGTGATCGTCGAAGAATGCTCTCATGACCTCAACGCTCTCTTGGTTCTTCGGGTACACAAACTTCACTTTCTCAATTGTCCTGGGATCCAGGAAGTACTTCACAACCTGTCGAAAAAAGACGACTTGACATTCTGCGGTGTAACGTATAACTGCAAGAACAGAAATTGATAAAAGAGAATCAGACCTTCCAGAATGCTTGAAAGATCCTGGGGGGACTGTAGAAAAATGCGACGGCTAGTCTCTCCGGGTAGTGGTTTTGGAGAATGGAGATGGTCTCGTGAGCTGTTTTAATGGGGACTTTGTTTGTGATAGACCAGCCTGTGTAATCTATCAGGATGGACATCTTTTCTTGGTCCTCTGGAAGGTTGAGTACAGCATTCTCCAGGAGATACACCAGATGACGAATTTGGTCTTCGAATGATTTCGTATTCTGCACAACACATTCATCAGAAAACTATCTATATCTGTAATACAAAAGCTATGAAAAACTTTGTAATTGTTAAGGAAACACAAACTAACCTGCATTCCAGGCCTCAGAATAAGAACAGACCTTCCTTGTCTGTCGCAGAAACTGGCCCGGAATATCTTCCCAGTCTCGCCTTCATGAGCAATCTCTGGCTGTCAGGAACACAATAACCATTTTTCAATCGTTAAAACGCTGATCTTCTTCGTTAATGAACAGAATTTATGAATCAAGAAGGTATCGAATTATTACCCAACGAATCTCTTCAGGCTTGTAGCTTGACCTCCATTCAAGAGTGTCCTTCAACATCTTCTTGGCTTTCTCCACATTCCAGTTCCTTGCTTCCAAGTACCTTTTGTAGCAAGCGTCACTGCAGTACATCGAGCTCCGGCCTGATAGAGGACCTATAGCGGCCTTAAGCTCGTTTATCTGCAAAAGAGTTGTATTACCATTTCAACACACAATTGAAAGTTGAAACAGAAACAACAAAAAGCAGTCATCTTTTTCCCTTTCTCATGTACCTTAGCCTCTTGTTGCTGAGATTCATTCTCAGGCTCCTGGTGAGCATTAGCCCTGCGTCGAAACATTGCAATATCGGCACCCTCTTGAATCTCTCAGCCGGATTGTTTCCAACCTGAATGAAAGGCGAAAGCAAATTACTTCATGAATGGAAAAAGGGCAGCTAGATAGTTAAAGAAAACAGTAGATTGAACCCAAAAATCAATGAAAGCAAGCGACACTAATTCCTACTTCCTAGTCGTGGTCAATAATTGACTATTCCCACTTGGAAAAGAAACAGAAGAATGGCCACACAGACCCATGACCCCGGAGGAGAATTTGAATTGCTATAATTGCAGCAGCTCTACCAACACCACAAGATCATGAATTCAGAGATCAAACGGACAAAAATTCATAGAAAAATAGGAGCATTGGAAACAAAATGCCAACTTTCGTTTTCGGAATCAAAAGGAATATACCGAAGAAAGAAGCTGCCATTTAGATCTCAAATCAAATGGGGGAAGCCAGAAAAAATATCAGGGAACGACCCTGGAAACTGATTCAAAAGTGCTAAATTCCAAAGGAAGAAAAACCAAACAAAGCTGCATTATTTACCAGGAGATTAGGGGAGCTCAAAAGTCAAGAGAGACCTCAGGAATCGTCGTGAGTCATGAGTGGAGGTGGGTAGATGTCTGGCTCACTAGTCACGGAACGGGAGCTAAAGGAATTGGAGCAGATAAAGTAGCTAGCTTTTTAGGTGGAAGAAACAGAGTAGGTTTACTCTGTCTTTCAATTCTGGCCTAAGATCTTTTTTTTTTTCTGCATAGCTTTCGTTGATGGTGAAGAACCTGAGCCCAGGGTTCTTCTTACGGTTTCCCGGCTTAAGACGTTTCAACTTTACTTACATCAATTCAAAGCAGATGCAGACATGGTGGCGCTCGGTTTCTGTTTAACCCGACCCGAGTCCACTTATATTTTGGTGCTTTTATAGTTGAAATGTCCAAATGGGGAATTTTAAGCAGATTATAAGGCCCAATAAAAAATGTATGCCGCCCATAGAAGGCCCAATGAGTAATCACGAAAATAATAAAATCCTAACACGACCTATGGTTTGGAGAGGATGTCTTTGGATTGTGGTCTCGTTTGGAGCTGATTGAATCTCTCACTCTGAATAGATGCCGCTGGAACTCTGATGATGCTTTTGCTAACTTCCCCAGGTTAGAAACTTTAAAACTGGATTGTTGCTACCCTTGTACTCGAATTGGGACTCATGTTCTGAAAGTAACTGGATCCAAACTGCTTAACTTGGAGATTGATCCACTAGAATTCAACAGTCTTGAAATCGTCGCTCCCAACCTCCAATCTCTCAGTCTTAAGATTGGTCCTTTCTATGATACGTTAATACCAGATGTGTCCAAGTTGAATCTTCCGTCCCTTAATCGTGCAAACATCAAGTTGTTGGGGAGTTGGTATAAGTGGTTCAGCGACATTGATTACCCGAAGCAAATGCTGCTCGAGCGATGTGCCAACTTGTTCAATATTTTGCATAATGTACAAGTTCTTGATCTGCTGGTTGGCATCTTTGAGGTATGTTTGTTGCCTGTTAATTGCTTGATAGGATAAAAGACATTCACCTCATTTAAGCCCTAATTTGTTTATGTCTTTCTGCTTCGTAGTTGCTGATCCAAACTTGTGGCTCGGTGGAACACCAACCTCCCCCGTTTAAGAGGATGAAGGTCTTGAATTTGAAGTATTATAGAGGATCTCACGACATACCTGATCACGTGATTCATTACTTTCTTGGAGGATCCCCTAACAAAGAAGGTAAGCGTTTTACGGTCGAGAAGCTATATTTATTTATGCATCTAAACACTACTCAAATGTCAACTTCTGATATGGGGTTGGACACATAGATTTTGTGACGCAATGTATGGTGATGGATCATGAATGTTTTTCATCTTACATGACTGCTGGAACAACTCTAGAGTTGATATAGTTAGGGTACAGAGAAATCGAACAAGACTAATGTGTTCAGAGTTATTAGCTTTTGGCATAATTCATAGAGTGATTTGTTTAATTTTTTTTCTGTGTTAGTGGATCCAACTATGCTCTCAGAGTCTTACTCTCACAATCCCAAAATTTGGTTCTTATCTAGATATTGAACATTCAGGACCGACCCTAGGATCCAAAATCCAATCCAGTTTTCGAAATTCGAGCCCTACCCAATTTCCAAAACTCGAGCCTGAATCAATTCATGAAATTCAAGCCCGACTGAGTTCCTGAAAATAAATCACCCGATTATGGAACATTGTGAACTAAATAGTATTTGTAAGCGACATTATTGAGGAATTGATGAACTAAATAGATCACCCGATTACTGGGTAAATAATATTACATAGATCTGTAAGCTAAGGAATTTTAAATAAAGTTACTGAGAAATTGATGAATGATGCTACTCAAGAAAAGAACGTAGCCTATAATTTTATAGAGTAACTAAATAGTATTTTGGTACATAGAAAATAGGCATGTTGTCCCTTAAGTAAAATAATAAAATTTCTAATGGGTAAGATATCCAAAGTTAAGGAGAAATAAATTAAAATTTACTTTAATTTATAATTTTATTTTGACGACATCCTCACCATTTTGAAATTTCAGGACTACTTTGTATTTTGTAACCCACCTCAAAATTTCAGAAAATTATAATATATATATATATATATATATATATATATGGTAAACGCTTCGGTGCACCCACTAAAAGTGGGTGCACCGGGTACACCCACTGACGTTTGTGCTATCTAGAGTGGTATTTTCATTGAACTAATCATTTATATCAATAGACTTAATCTTAATAAGTCTAAATTGAGCTTAGTTACAATTTTTAGTCTTTATAAAAAAAACAATTTTTAGTCATCATAGTATAAGATTATACCTAATGTTCTTCAGGTTTCTTTCTACAGCTGCATTTTTTCTCAATATGATAGATTATCATCTCTACCAAATTAGTTTTTTGTTCAAGTCATCCTATATATCCTTTAACAACATGTAGATTCTTATACTCGAAAAAACAAGATATTAAAAACATGTTTATCTATCAAAACGTTAGTGGGTGCACCGGAGTGTTCACCATATATATATATATATATATATTAAATAAATATGAAATTTTTATTTAACAATTTTATAAAGTAAAATAATTTTATTTTTTCAATTGACATGGGATCAATTTTTATAAGTTAAAAGAAAGATAATAATAAATTTTGAAGTACTAATAATATTCTCAATTTATAGAAACTTTTTTAAAAAAATTTAATATCTAAAGATAATATATTCAATTGTTTTTATAGCGTTATTTAAAAACTATAAAAATAATAAAATTGAAATCTGGCAGATATTTAAAGTTAAAAAATAAAAAAAGTTGTTAATTTAATTTTGAACTTTCTTTTATTTAAATCATTCGATATTTTTTCTAATTAAAATATATACTTTTTTTTTGACATAGGCAGCTCCTTTCGGAGATACGGAGACAGCAAGCACAAACAAGGAATTGAACATCAAGTTCCAACCCGGGAAGTCATATCTACCTCCACGACTCCCGGGAGGTTAATCAGGGCCATACGAGCCACGTAATGGGCGGCCCTGTTACCTGAACGGCGAACCGTCATGAAGCATCATTAAGGAGCTAAAATCCTCATACGAAGAATCTCTTGGAAAGCAACTGCTCACCATCCCATTCCATGTCAACCTACAAAAAATCAGACGAAAAACACCCCACAACATACGTCCCAAAAAGAAAGAAGTTCTAACACGAAAAAAACGAATATACCTGGGAAAAGAGTGTCGTCCTACCAGCTCCTGATTAACCAAAGACATTTCAAATCATTTAAGTAAAAAGTAAACGCACATCCAACCGTTGAAGAAAATCAACGATAGATAATAGAGCCACTTGCTCAACACCATTCTACGAGGCCTCTGAAACTCCGAAAGAGCATCTATCACATGAGATATTGAAGAAATGGGATAATTAAAACTAATAATAAATTAAAGGAGAAAAATAATAAGAAAAAAAAAAAGAAAGAGGAGGAGAAAAACCGTCCCTGAACTGCAGCCACCGGAAACCACACCACCTTCCCGGAACCGAATCCTCCACCGCCGGCCAGTGTCGGATTCTCTCATGTTGCTGCTTAACTGGCTCCTCTAGATGTGGTAACTGGTACGAACTCCCTTCATCTCACAATCGGCAACAGCAACGGGCTTCAATCCAGATCCGGCCTTCTTGATGGCCCTGACGACGTCCCTCCCGTCAACAACCTATCTGACATGACGTGCTTCCCGTTAAGCCACTCGGTCTTCTCGGTACATATGAAGAACTGAGATCCGTTAGTCCCGGAGCCGGAGTTGTCCATGGATAGGTTTCATGTCGAAGTTCTCATCGGCAAACTTGACTCCAAAGAACAACTCTCCTCCGGTGCCGTTTACGGTGGAAAAGGCTCCTCCCTCGCACATGAACTTCCGGATCACACGATGGGACGACGATCCTTGTAGTGGACAGGTGCGCGGAGTAATTAATAAAGCACACCGGACAAGTCGACTCCCTTCTCGCATGTGACTAGCCGCCGACTTCCGGCACAATAATGGCAGAGACGAAAACCGGTTCCGACTTTACATACATAGCAGCATGCAAAGCGTTCCCCCAATATGCTAGACATTGTCAAAAAAATATATAACATATTGAATATAAGACATTTTTATTTGGAAAAACGGTTTTTATGAAAAGAAAAAATAATGGGTTCGCTTTTTTTTCTTCAAAATGAACGTGGGAAGCAATTTTTTAGGAAAATATTTTTATAAAAAAGTGATAATAAAATATAAAAATTATGATTAGTGGAGTTCCTACAATTAAGGAGAGAGCTTGAAATGAAGGGGGTCTTTTATTTTGCTTTATATATTATAGTAGATAGAAGTAGATAGATGGTAAAATGGCATGGATTGCGATATCTATAAATATAAGAGGAGAGAAGGTACAATGGCCATTTAATTTTATACGATGTATATTTTTTTGTTGAATGGCTAGTTGTAGAAGGTGAGAGAGCCCTTATGAACAAATGATGAAGCAAATGGATGATAGAGGATCACCTTTACGAAGTCCCAATGTTGGGGAAATAATCATGGGGTCGTTTGGTTGGATGATATCTACATATCATGATATCTGAGATATATTGATATGTTTGTATATTGATATTGGTAAAAGTGATTCTTTGATATCACTGTTTGGGGTAGTGATATTTAAATAAGTGGTGAATTGTGAGTGCATGGATGAATGTACCAAAATATCCTCATTTGCTTGAACAAAGTATAAACGTAATTATAACATTTAATAAAAAAGCACTTGTGTTTAGAAATTAAAATTTGTAATCTCTCTTATTAATCATTCAAGTTAATTATACTTTTAGAATACTAAACACTCATTCATCAATGAAATAATTAGTATTATATTTACCACTAACACATCTCCCTCTTCTAGTCAAAATAAAATAAAAAGTTAAAATAATTTCATGGTGAATTCTAATTTTAACTAAAGAAATTATAATTAAGTAATTAAAAAATAAATCATAATTATTTATATTAATTAATAAATAAATATAAAAATACATAAACACGAGAGAATAATAAAATAAGAAAAAACAAATTAGAGTAATGGAGTTGATGACATTATAATTGGGAAGGTTGGGTAAGGATAGAATTGTCTGAAAACTGTGATATCAATATCACTCTGAAGATATTCACCTCTCCCCATGAATATCTGTTGAGTGATATTGATATCAGTTTTGACCCCAGATATCATGATATTCAGGACAGAAAAAACGATGATATCTTGAATATCATGATATCTGCAGTTATCAATATCAATATCACTGCAACCA